>OY856187.1:42597026-43157334 GCA_963693315.1 Diogma glabrata | reverse complement strand
AATCTGAAAATGGAAGATCTGGACTCATTTCAAATCTGGACAAAATGGCGGAGGGTCTCCCGCACACCTCTAAGTTTCAGTCTTCAAAAACTTCTAATCCCGGCTTATGATCTTATGGAAACTTGGTATAAAAGGTTTTGGTACTGTTTCCAATATTTCTGCATACCAACTTCCGGTTTGTCACTTCCGGCTAAAAAGTTTTTTTTTTAGGTGCTTATTCCTACTGAAGCCTACAACTACTGATCGATTTAGTATGAAACGTTGATAACAGCTTTCTAGTAACATGAGAAAGATGTTATCAACTTTTGAAGTACATTGGAAAAAGCATACAACAGGTGTTATTTCACCATGTTTTTTTATGATTGTTGGGAGCATACAACATTCGTTCGTAAATGAATTTTTATGACACCTTTAAAAAAGATATTAAACGATAGAAGCGATATTGAACAAAGTGGTGTGGGTCACAGTACACATGTCATGTTTTTTTGAACACTCAATAACATATGTACTTGATAATAGAATTGGATGAAACTTGGTCTTGAACATTTAGTACGGCTCAAAACAGTTCTGCATCCCAACTTCCGGTTTTTCACATCCGGTTAATTTTTTTATTTTTGTAATTTTTGGAATTTTTTTCAGTGTCTTTATGCACACTACAACCTACAATAATGAAGTGTTTATGATGAAACTTATGAAAAAAATTTCAATTAGTCTGAGAAGATAATGATCACTTTTTGAAACACATTGATCAAGGTTGCGAGGGGTCTACCATACAACTACTGACTTTAGCACTTTGTTTTTAAAGTTATTTGATTATTCGAATATCGAATACATAAACAATAAATTATCCGGATATCCGGATAATTAAAGAATTAGTAAAACATGTTTTTTATTTTGCGGCATTTAAATTATTTATGTATATTTTTCGTGTATCTATGCATATTAAATATTAATTAATTTTTATACATAAGCCGTGTTCAATTTGACTGAAGCAACTGAAACAACCGAGAAATTGAATGCAATTGTTGTTGTTTTTTCAGTTGTTTCAGTCAAACCGAACGCACATATAGTCACAAATCATAAAGTAATAAAATTATTAATAAATTTAATTAAATTAATGAAGTTATTGATGGATTTTTAAAAATGCATATTTTTGAAAAAATATTGCATTAATTAATTAATTATTGCAATGTCTCGAAATTGAGTCGAGTTCTAATTTTTGCCCTGGTGAGACCAACAATTGAAATACGCGCTCCGTTATCAATGTAGGTTTTATTGGTAATAATACGCGATATAGAATATTTAAACTGTCCGTTCTTTTTTATTATTATTTAAATAAATGAAATCTTTTTTAGCAAATGGAACTTCATTCATTCTGCCTCTCAACATGAGTAATTGAAGCAATAGCATTCTCAGCTTCTTTCTGCAGTCGCACGATTTCTTATACAAGCTTCACTACTCAGACTTTCTTCATCTTCACTTTCAATAGTAAATTCTTCACAGAGTCATCATTTAGAAGCACAACTCTCATAAACTTTAATAAAATAGCCAACACTTCACATTTTATTTACCGGGCCACAAGTTTAAAACATTATTTTTTTAAAATTAATATAGCATTAAATAAATATTAGTAAAATATTTTTACACTGCAGATTCACGAAGTGTTTCATAAAATATTCAATGATTGCAGTTTTCAAAACATTAAACACTTCACTGCACTAACAAACTTTGCAACGTAACTTAAATATTTATTTGAATTTTGCACGCAATTTGATTATTATTTTACAAAATAAAGGGATTTTTAATATTCGGATAATTGCAAAAAAGTATCCGAATAATCAAATATTTAAAATTGGTCGAATAATCCCGATAATTCGATATCCGGATATCCGGATTAGAAGCCCTAATTGGGAGCATACATGCTTCATTCATTAATCAATTTTAATGACACTTTGAAAAAAGATGGAGACTTAAATGACAAAGAACTGATTAGTTTTTGGACAATATTGGGATAAGTGGTGGGGGCGAACACCTGTTTATTGTGTCCCGAACAATTAATATAATTAGAAATTCGCAAAGTCTATAACATTGGTTAGCCATTAGTTAAAGTTTTAGTTTTATTAGCTCACTATATATCCAAAACATTTTGTTTCCAAAGCTGTGGTGAAGTAAGCTTATGCATCAGCGTCGCAATATTTTTTTTTAGATTGGGTTTAACAATAATGATGGATGCACATTAAATCTGAGAACAGTTGCAGCAAACAATCAAATAGAAACCAAGCATTGGGCTACATTTATTATTTAAGTTACCGTAAGTCTTATTTTTACTATACGTTCGTTGAAACTTAAAAGTATATCAAAATCTTTGATCGTTGGGATCTCCAATTCTTATTTTCAATAAAAACCTGTTTTTCAATGAGTAATGTACAGAATATGTTTCAAATTTTGTACAGATGTCAAAATATAAAATTCTCAATGTATTAAATTCACATTTAGTAAGGAACATTTAACTTGATAAAAACACATATGAATTTTTCAAATACATAACTTTATAATATCGTAAAAAAAAATCTATATGGAATCTCTAACTTTTTTTTGTAATTTCATAGCTGCATGTGTTTAATTTAAATTTTGAGAAAACCCCAAAAAAACATGATTTTTGAGATATGATCTTTGAAGTAAACTAAGGTTTAACGCGCCTCGTAGCGAAAAAGAGAAACATTATTAATTTCCAACTTACAAATTTCGATTATTCAAATATTTTTCTTTTTATTTACAAAAATATACGTAAATGAAATTTGTGGCACCTATTCACAAAACATTGACACCATTACCAAAACAACGTAAAAAAGGATCAAAAATTCAACCGCACATAACACCGATTCAGAGTACTCAAAAAATAAATCTAGAAATTATTTTTTTCTATAGCAACTGTTAAAACGTGCTATTATCAACCAAAATTAGAGGGATAATAGCACTTTACCATCAAGGGTAGAGAAAGTAGTACTTTAACAGCAAAGGAAGATAAAGTATTTTGATATAAGTATTTTGCTGTTGATATTTTTCAAGTTTTCCATTTTTGAAAGCGAAGGTATTCTCTTTGATGCACCATCTGCGATTTTTCAGGCAATTCCAAATTTCAGGCAATCTACGAATTGCCTCTGAAGCCTCCTCTTCCATATCATAAGGCAGTTTTCTTCTGTAATGTCGCACATATTAACAAACCCAAACTATCTAATTTTCAAATTCATTTTTTGCATAAAACAAAAAAAATTAATTATTTTGTTTGTTTATAAAACTCAAAAAGTTATCATTTTTTCGTGAAACTGTTTTTTTCCTAACACTTTTAAATTAAATTTATCATTGATTTTTCTGCATTTTTCTGGTCTTCTTTAACAATTGCTATAGAAAAAAATGTTGTATTCCACACGACGATCAAATTTCAATATCTTTTCGATGCTTATTAGCGTCTTGGCTGACGCCTCGACGCTAAAATAGCTCTCGAAGATAAAGTGCAATTTTATCATTTTGTACAATAAATAACTATTTTTTTTCGTCAATACAAACAATATATCAACATTTCAGTTTTTTTTAAAATCAAAAATTTAATAATCGACAAAAAAATGTACATTTTCAAAATAATAGCCTATCTATCAATTTTAAAGTAACTTAAATTGAAAATTAAAATGTCTATAATGAAACTTATATTGTCATTTTCCGCTACAATAACTTTTACTTAAGACCCTGAACATAAATTTAGTTTCAATTTTTTATTTTCTGAAAGAAAAGTACAGACAATTCTCATTGTATAAACTTTTTACACAATAACATATTTACTGCTTCCCTTCACATTTTATCGATATCGATATCGTAATTTCCAATTACATTTAGAAAAAAATATATCTTCTTCTTTTTTTATATATTAATACGCTAGATTAAAACTTTGTGGAGCATTAGGCTTTTTTATTCGAATTTTGATTCATTTGAAATTTTCACTGCTAACTGATATTAGTGTAACCTAGATTTTAAAGATTTTTGGGATTTTTCGGATCATAAATAAAAAAGTTATTATATACGGAAAACTTTTTCTATACATATGCATTATAAGTTTACATACATGCAAAAACAATTTTCTTTTTGCTTTAAAACAATGCTTTAAAACAATGCTTTAAAATTTTTCTTTTTTATATATTAGCTATCGAACCGAACAACGAATAACAAAAACGAAAATTTTTATATTTATTTTATATTCATTTCAGTCGTCGTATTTATTTTATATTTTACTCGTCTTTTATCTTTCAAGAAGGACGGTTTTCGATGTTTTTCGATTATTTCGATGCCAAGACTACGTCGTAAACGTTTGGATGTGAGTGGTACATCGAGTCGTCGGAATAAAAGAGATTATATGCGTAATATGCGTAATAATGTTGATTTTATGAATGATGAAATGAATGGTAATATTGATGGAATGAATGCTGAAGCTGATGTTGTTGTGAAGATTTTCGGTTCTGTCAAAGCACTTATATATACCATTGAATTTCAAAAACGTGGTCTTCCGCATGCCCATATTTTGTTAAATTTATCAGATGAAGATAGAATTGATGGAAATGAAATGATTAATAAATTTGTATGTACTGAAATCCCTGATCCCATTCTTTTTCCTAAATTACATGAATATGTGAAACGTCATATGATGCATGGACCATGTGGTGCTCTAAATCCCAATTCTGTTTGTATGAGAGATGGTAAATGTAGTAAGAATTTTCCAAAACCTTTTTCTGAAAATACTAAAGAATCTGTGAATGGTTATCCTTTGTATCGTCGACGTGATAATGGTATGAGTGTTGATGTACGTGGTGCATCTCTTGATAATAGATATGTTGTTCCATATAATCCTTATCTTCTTGCAAAATTCAATTGTCATATTAACGTTGAAATATGTACGACTGTTAAAAGTGTGAAATATGTTTACAAGTATGTATATAAAGGGTATGATTCTGCCAATGTTGAATTGAGAGTGAATGGAGAGAATGCAGTGAATAATGATGATGCGATTGTGGGAAATGAAATTCAAGATTTTTTGAATGGACGGTATGTTGGTTCGACTGAAGCTGCTTGGCGCATATTTGAATTTCCAATGCATTTTCAATCTCATACAATTATTCGACTTGATTGTCATTTGCCTAATAGACAAAATGTTTATATCAGGAATGGTAATGTGGCTGGTGCAGTCGCAAATGTATCAAGAACAAAATTGTTAGCATTTTTCCATTTGAATTCCATTGATAATTTAGCTAATGAGTTTTTGTATACAGAATTACCATTACATTATGTTTGGCATGATCAAAGTAAATCGTGGAAAAGAAGACAACGTGGGGCTGATAAAGTTGTTGCTCGATTATATATGGTTTCTCCAAAAGATATAGAATTGTTTCATATTGCCATTGACATATGAGTTAGCGTGAGATATCACATACCACTGGCAATGGCAGGAGATGTCATTAGCCAAGATGATATCTTAGGGTGCTGGCGGACGAACTTTAATTAGTCAACGGCAGCACTTCCAGTCTTAGCTGGGCAGCGTTCCGTAGCGGTACCGCTCATTAGCTCTTCCGAGGAATCGAACCAACACGTAGTTATGTGTGGGCTTTGTGCCTCGATTGAAGTGGTGGGCGGTGCGTCTGGGGTGCGCTGCATCAGCTGGATTATTGGCATTTAGTTTTGTTTTGTTTTCTGCAAATTTCTCACAATTTGTTTTTCACTTATTATTTTGTTATTATTTCTTCATCTTATCATGAAATATTGGCATATGTCATATTTTGTAGTATGATAGGATTTTTTACTTAGTTATGCATTTTAAAATAAAACACAAAAAAATAAAATAAACATTTTGATATATATATGGCAGTACAACCGAAAAAAAATAAGTCTGCAAGTGGTAAAGCAAATTTGCGCAATCCACCCGCCCATAAAGCGGCATGTCCACGGAATTTGCAGGGACAAAACATATATGAATCAATAAAAAATTTTAAAATACATGTTCAAAACATCTGCGGATTGAACGCTAACCATGACCACGTGCAACATCATCTTGAGCACGACAAACCGAACATTCTATTCCTTACAGAAACACAAGTTTCTGAAAATTTTCTCTTTATAGAATCGCTTAATTCCAAATATAGGCTCGAATCAGCTTTCAAACTCCATCAGGGCGTATGCGCATTCATTCATGAGAGTGTTGCGTACACGCGCTTTCCAAATTTTGAACTACACGGTGACGGCTTCAATACAATGGTTTTAAAGATTTGTCTTCCAGAAATGACTTTTTTTACAATAGCTTTATACCGGTCCCCCAACAAACGTAACCCAAACTTTTTTAATACACTGACAAAAATTATGGACGAGATTAGAGCAAAGTCCCCTAATTGTGAAGTTATCGTTACCGGTGACTTCAACGTCCACAACAAATCATGGTTGGAATTCTCCAAATCGACCGACGATGTTGACAATAGTGGAAAACTGGCAGAAATTTTTGCCGCGTCTCAGGGCCTATTCCAAATTGTAAAAAGCCCGACTTTCACTCCCCGTAATGGCGGTGATAATAGTTTTCTACTAGACCTCTATCTTACCACAATGCCAGATATTACGAGTGTCGATGTTGCGAAAGGTAGTATTGGAAATTCTGATCATTATTTAATCTCATCAGTTATCAAAACTGATTTACTTAAAACTACAGCTCCCAAACCCCGTAAAATATTTCACTACTCAAAAATGGATAAGAGCGGTCTTCAAAATTTTTTCCAAGGTTTCCCTTTCGACCGTCATTGTTTTTACACTGACAATGTAAATGTTTCTGCTCAAAACTTTACAGAAACCATCCAATTTGCTATAAATAAATTTGTCCCTTTCTCCATAGTAAAACCCAAACAAAAATACTTGTATTCGAAAGCTGCCAAAACGGCACTTAGAAACAAACGTAGATCATTTAATATTTGGATTCATAACAAAACTCCCACTAATCGATCCCAATATCTAAAGGCCAACAAAATATCTAATCAGATTATCTCAAACGAAAAGTCCGAAATTGACAGAGCGAAAGCCTCAAAACTTACGTCTATGTCTGTTTCTGACAAGAGTTTCTACAGTGCCATTAATTCTTTAAATTCTGGTACAAAATTTTCTATTCCCCCTATTATTGATGGTGATTTAATCGTCAATGATCCCGCAAGAAAAGCTAACTTGTTCGCTGAACGCTTTGCTCTGAACTCCACTGTTTTGGAAACTCCTAAAGAAATACCCCAAATCCAGTCTTCAGGAGTTAATATGAATGAACTTCACTTCAAACCCAAAATAGTCGCTAAACTTTTAAAGGGGTTAAACATCAACAAAGCATCAGGAATGGACAATATTCCACCCATTATTTTAAAAACCTTTTCGAAAGAACTTGCACCAACTTTAACTAAAATATTCTACCAATCCTACAAATCTGGTATATTTCCCTCGTGCTGGAAGTTGGCAAATGTCCAGCCCGTCCCCAAAAAGGGACCAAGATCCGATATCTCAAATTATAGGCCAATAGCTTTACTATCGGTCCTATCCAAAGTCTATGAGCATTATATTAATACACATATCTCAAAATTTCTGGAAGAAAATCATTTGATATCCGACAGCCAATACGGTTTTCGAAACAAAAGATCAACTACCGATCTATTAAACTATGTAGCGCATTGTTGGAACAGCATACTTGATAAAGGTGGTGAAACATACGTTATCGCTTTAGACATCTCCAAGGCATTCGATCGAGTCTGGCATGCCAACTTAATCAACAAGCTCGTTGCGTACGGTTTTCATCCCAATGTTGTGAAGCTGATTCAAAATTTTCTATCCGACCGATACATTTCGGTAACCTTAGACGGATATTCTTCTGAGTCTAAACTAATTAACGCTGGTGTACCCCAAGGCTCAGTATTGTCCCCAACTCTATTTTCGATTTATATCAACGAATTGTTGAAAATCACCAGCAACCCAATAAATAGTTTTGCAGATGATAGTACTCTGCACAAGTCGTTCGAGCCCCTTCCTTCAAAAGGTAAAATGCACGAACGAATTAATCCTGCCCGGAGAGACGCTGCCATAATCGTGAACAAAGACCTGAATAAAGTCGCCGACTGGGGTGACCAAAACCTTGTCAATTTCAACTCCACCAAAACACAGCTGTTGATTGTTTCCAGATTAAAGACCGAGTTCCCCAAAGATATTTTATTTAGTATGTGTGATGAACCAATAGGTGAATGTAAAAACATTCGTTTATTGGGTGTCACAGTTTCAAATGACCTACTCTGGAACGATCATGTAATGACGATGGCAAAAAGCGCGTCTAAAAAACTCGGCCTCCTAAATAGATGCAAAAAATTTTTCACTCCATACCAATTGCTCCATGTTTATAAGTCCTATATTCGTCCCTGTATGGAGTACTGCTGTCAAGTTTGGGGTGCTGCCTCTGTTTCCATCTTGGCCCTCTTGGACTCTGTTCAAAAGCGAGCTATACGAATTGTAGGTGATCGAACTTTGACATCACAACTTGATTCCCTACAACATCGTCGCACTGTTGCTGACCTCGTTGTTTTTTACAAATATCGTCATCAGCAGTGCTCAGATGAAATCAGCGGCATCATGCCTCAAACTTATTCTTACCCCCGTTCCACTCGGCAATCGGCTGCTGCAACCAGTGAAACGGTAAAGATCCCGCGCTGTCATACTGGCAGATCGCAGAGAGACTTCTTTGTCCGAACTGCGTACAAATGGAATAGTTTGCCGGAACACTTAGTCTCAGGTGGCTTCAACCCACAGATGTTTAAAAAAAGCGTTAATCTACACCTCAGAACGCCAGTTGTTGTGGGACCCAGGTCTAGACCTAGGTCTTAAAAGGTATTTATGTGTTGTTGTGACACATATTCTAAACCCTATTACACAACACATTTTATTAAAAAAAAAAAAAAAAAAAAAAAATATGCGTTTACTTCTGTTGCATGTTCGTGGTCCAAAATCTTTTTCTGATCTACGTATGTATGAAGGTGTTGAGTACCCTACTTTTGTTGCAGCATGTGAAGCTCGAGGTATTGCAACAAATGATAATGAATGGCGTGAATGTTTACTTGAAGCTTCAGAAATTCAATCACCAAAACAGTTTCGTCAATTATTTGCATTTATCTGTGGTTTGAATGTTCCTCCGAATGCTTTAGCTTTATGGATTGAATTTAGAAATGGTATGATTGAAGACTTTTTACGAAATTACGATGAAGATGTGTCAATTAATCGAGCCTTGATTGAAATTAATGAAATTCTTCTTACACATAATACTTCATGTGGTGATCTTGGTCTTCCGATTCCACAATATAACTTACAGATTGGCGATGTAGGTCATTTTGATATTGAAGAAGAAGCTATAGTTTTCGATAGAATGTATGAAAATGCAAATAATGAGCAACGTAGTGTGATTGATATTGTTTTGCGTGAAGCTCAATTCCATGATACTGGAAGTAATGTTTTTTTCTTGACAGCTCATGCAGGTTGTGGCAAAACTTTTGTTCAAACGGCAATCATTCATAAATTTAATTCATTAAATCTTTCGTGTATTGTAACTGCCTTCAGTGGTATTGCATCAACTCTTTTGATTGGGGGGCGAACTTTGCATAATGTTTTCAAATTACCAATTCCATTATTAGAGAATTCAATGCCAAATATAACCACAAACAGTGTACATGGCACATATATTAATAATGCATCAATCATTATTATAGATGAAATTTCAATGTGTTCTATTCATGCTTTAAAATTAATTGATCGTTTGTTAAGAGATTTGACTCCAAACGAAGAAAATAAAAATAAACTGTTTGCAGGTAAAACTCTTTTACTGAGCGGTGACTTTCGCCAAATTCTTCCAGTTATACCGCATGGCTCACGTTCTATTTTAATTGAAAACTAGGAGGGCCCGGCGTGCTTCGCTACGCTTATAAATAAAGTTTTTGCGTAGACATTTTGTTGACGTAGAAGCAATGATTTCAAAAAGTGGTAATGAGAAATGCTACCATATAATTTTTAATTTTTCTTTTTAAATATATGAATGAAAAATAATCAGAACTCTAGCTGATCAGTTCGGATATATGAAAAATTAGCGAAGCTTACTTGAAAACTTATTTGATCGCTAATTTTTCATATATCCCAACTGATCAGCTAGAGTTCTAATTATTTTTCATTCATATATTTAAAAAGAAAAATTAAAAATTATATGGTAGCATTTCTCATTACCACTTTTTGAAATCATTGCTTCTACGTCAACAAAATGTCTACGCAAAAACTTTATTTATAAGCGTAGCGAAGCACGCCGGGCCCTCCTAGTTATTAATAAATGGAACGAAATGAGAAAGGATCCAAATAATAAATAAATTTGTGAAGCTTTTGTTTTGATAAAAAACTAAGTCTCATGTTTTTATCGACGGAAAAGATAAGCTTCACGACTTGTATACGATTAAATAAAATAAACGGAAATTATACAAAAACGTAATTAAAATAAACAGACTATATAATAAATACACAAGAAAAAAACTCAATTTCCTTGCATTAATTTTTTTTACTCCTTTAGATAACTATGAATTAAGAGAGCTAGAGTGGGATTAAAAGTGAAATGATTCGAAAGCTGTCCAAACACAAACCTTTATTAACAGAGATTTTAATTTATATTGTAGCTCAAAACATTGGAAACAATTAAGTAGATGAAAAAATATCGTTATCGGGTCTTAAGACTTTTCATCTATATTCGAAACATTCATCTTCTTTTCTTTCATTCAAACACTCCTATGTACTATGAAGTATGTCAGCTGCACCGTTTTGTTATTTGTTTCATTATAAAAACTAACAATTAAAAACGTTTGACATGCTTCTGTTAGCTATACATTTTATTTTGTTAAATTATAAAGTTATTACAAACTTTCAAGTGAATTTTATTACTTTTTTATTTTATAGTTTTAAAATTAGAAAAAAGGTTCTGGGCAATGATTTTTATGAATTGTAAGAGATTTTAATAAGAACATTACGAGTATTTTAAAATTTGTATGCTTCACTTTGATTTAAAAATAACATAAAGTTTAACATAGAATGTAAGTTCGTCCACCACAAACGGGGTGTTATAAATTCATTACTCCCTGCACTCATAAGACGCAAAATAATTAATTAACTTTTTTGTACACTACAAAAACGTCTACAGAAAGAAAATTAAAGACTATGAACAAAGTGAAAACTGTGAGCGATGTTGACCTACCATTTTGTTTGTCATCATGTTAGTAATTTGTAATGAAGTTTGTATAAACAATTACTATTTCGGTTTTGACTTATTTGTGAAACTGTGAATAATATTTAGGGTTATTTTTTCGTGATAATAGATTAAATAAAACGCCTGACATCTTGCTAAAATTCAAATTTTCAAAATTTGACAAAGGGGTTAGGAAGAAGTTAATAAATCGGCTGAATAAACGGATAAACCTATTCTGGCCAGTGTCTTGCGAATATCAACGCCAATATTCCACCATCATTATTTTTGTCGGATCCACCAAATTCAAAAATGAAAAATTTATAATTTGCAAATTTACAGATTTATAATACCAAAGCTTATAGCAAGATTGAAAATATTTTGTAATAATAAATCATGGTACCACAGTCAAGTTAAAATTTTAGTCGAATATGTTTACCGTTCAAAGTTCCAACACAGTAAGGAAATCTACACTTCCTACACAATATTTTTGGAGACAATTTAAAGTGTATAGGGTGTGGCATGTGCGATGGTTGCAATTTTGTCCACCAAATTTTTAACCTTTCAAATCAAAATTTTATAATCCAATCAAAATATTTGTTATTTTTTGTTGTTATAGTAATACAATTTTTTGAAAAACATAACAAATATTTTGGTCAAAAGTTACTTATTCAATTAATTTTTATTTCCAAATATATTCAAATTTTTAATTCTGATGTAGATTAAATTATTTTTTTTTAAATATTTTCCTTGAGGCGAAAAAAAATAGTATATGACGCACAGACGTAAGCTATTTTGGACTTAATGGCGCCTTGATTTGCAAGTTCCACTTACATCCAAAAACCTTAACTTCACGTCGTTGCATCAAAATTTACTATTTTTGTGAAAATGCTTTTTAATAGGGACAGATTTACCTTAGAGTAATAATTAATCTTTAGGCCAGTCAAATGTCGCTTTTATCGTTTCAATACCTTCATTTGGTCCTATATAAGTGTAATTTGAGATTTCTCCATCCCAGGAGATGAGCTTTACTTATGGGTGTCCCAAAAATAGTACATTATGATGTAAGGACGTAAAGCTAATGTTTTTGGACGTATGTGGAGTGTGTGAATCTAGGCGCCAGCCGAGATCTGCACCCACATTAATTCCAAAATGGCATACGTCCGTGCATCATATACTATTTTTTATTCGCCACAAGCAAAATATTTTTATTAAAATTGTTTAAGCTAAATCAAAATTAAAAATTTTAAAGATTTGACCAATATATTTATTATTTCTTTTCAAACAAATCGAATAACTATGACGACAAAGAATAACAAATATTTTAATTGAATTAGGAAATCCGGAATCGAAAGGTTGCTTTGATAAAAATTTCTATTTTTTATAGAATTTAAACAAATACAAATGTTTTTTTACTTTTTTGGACGTAAAAAGTGGCCGCAAACTTTAAGGCCGCAAACCACAGTAATAAAGTAGCACTTTAATATGTAGGCGAATAAAACAGTATATTATGATGCTAGGACGTAAAGCTAAAGATTTTGGACGTATGTGGAGTTTGTGGAGTTTTAACCCTCATTAAGTTCAAAACAGCTTACGTCCGTGCATCATATACTATTTTTTATTCGCCGCTAGCAAAATATTTTTAAAAAATTGTTTATTCTAAATCAAGTTATAATTTTGCATAAATTTTGAAATGATGCTAGAGAACGCAGATACTTACATGGAATAATTAAATTAAAAAGCATTATAAACCTAAAACAGAAAAAATTACGTTTATAATGTAATGTTAAATAATGTTAACAATTAACTAGATTATAGCAAATATCTTTTATCCTTTTCACTTTTGAGTACTTCTTAATTGTATCTCATACACATACACCAATCCCACTTTTTGTCATTCTTTGAATATGAAGTATGTCAACTTCAGAGTTTTTTTTATATTTTCCTTATAGAGTTTAAAAATTGCAAAAGTTTGAACTGGTTTCTGAATTTCGGCAAAAGTTTTAATTTTTCATTTTGTAAGAATTTTTGGAATATTTTTAAAATTTTGAAAAATTTTTGATTTTTGATTTTATTATAATTTTTGGAATTTTGAAAAAATTTTCAATATTTGATTTTGTAATAATTTTTGCAATAGTTTTAGAATTTAGGAAAAAGTTTGTATTTTTAAGAATTTTTGAAATATTATTGGAATTTAGAAAAAATTTAAATATTTGATTTTATTCTAATTTATGGAATATTTTTGGAATTTTGAAAAAGTTTGATTTTATTTAATTTAACAATATTTTTGGAATTATGATTATAATTTTCCGGCAAAGTATTGATGTTTCGTGTTAGTTTTGTAATAAAGTTTTAAACAGAGATAAAAAATACTTGTACTTTAACAAAGAGTTATGTTTGATATACATCGTTGCCCAAAACTAAAAACCATGTCCTCGTGAAAGTTTTTTTCCGAAAACTATATCAAAATCCTTTACCCAGACCGAAGTCTTGATATCTCAGAGTTGTGAGATTTCAGCCCCTCCATATTATTCAAGTTAGAATCAAAATTACTGTTGGTTTGATTAATGCCATTAAGTGTTAATACAATCAATTAAATTATAAGGTGTGAAATCCATGTTTTTGTTTGCGTTAGAGTTTGGCAAATTATAATTTATTTTTAATAATTTCGTCAACTTGACTTTTTGATTTAATTACGGTAGTAATTGAATCAGAATTTTTTTAAATTAAAACATGATTATTAAAGTTATCATGCCATACATACTTGTAGCCTTCGTTTTTTAATATTTTTGCATAATTAAATAATTCGACATTGTGAGAAATGAGGAAAAGAAAACTTGTTTTTCTAAATTAACTTCATTTGTAATTTGATGCGTAAATATTGATCCATGAATTTTTTTTGCTTGCATCATTTATTTTTGAAAATAGGTGAAATGAACTACACAATAATTGGTGGATATGCATTTTTAACATTTTTTGACTTTCCTTTTTTGCTTCTTCGAATTTCCATAATATCGCTTTTGGTCACTGGAACCTGTTTTACACGGACCAGTTTTTTGTCCAGAAAAGTATTCATTTTTGTATCCAGTCAAAAATGGACATTTTAAGCAAAAAATGAAGCTAGTTCTAATTTATTTTCAGTTTCATATTTATTTTATGCGCAACAGCCGTCTGCGCAAATGAAAAATGGACATACATCCAGTTTCTGAGCAAAAAATAGAGCATGCTCTATTTTTTCTTCATTTTTACAACAGTTTATGCGACGATTTATTACGATTTATTACTTATTTTATCTTCGTAGAATTTATTTTATCTTCGTAGAATCAAACAAAACAAAACAAACAAAACAAAACATAGGCGCATGCGCGAAGTCAGTTACGATTTATTATTTATTTTATCTTCCTAGAATTTATTTTACCTTCGTAGAATCAAACAAAACAAAACAAACAAAACAAAACATAGGCGCATGCGCGAAGTAAGTTTAAACTGGTTGTGTGTAAAACAGAGAAAAAACTGTATAGAAAAATGTTAATAAAAATGTGCATTTTTGACTGGATACAAAAATGAATACTTTTCTGGACAAAAAACTGGTCCGTGTAAAACAGCCTTAAGATGATATCTAGATCAGTTTGGTTCGTTGATTGAGATATTCCACCAAAAACTACATGATCATTAAGTTTTTCTTGTTTGAGTTGAACAATTTCATTTTCTGAGGTCGCAACACGCTCTTCGAGTTTTACGTAATATAGTAGATCTTTTTGCATTTCTTTGTTTATTTTAAGTATTTTATCTAATTTTGCAGTATTGTTTGAGCCCTAGTTCATCATCGGTGGTGAAACAGTTTTCGCTATCGATGTTTACAGTTGATGGCAAGCGTTTGGCGTTAGATTTACCGCATTTGTTTTTACAATTAATTTGCCTCTTTTCTCAATAATGTTGTTGTAAGTAATACAGTTAACGTTAGCACATTCCACATGAAATATTTTTTTGCAAGTTTCACATTGAACTTTTATCGTTTTATCCTTTACTTTTATCCTTTTTTGCTAAGTTAAAATTACAAATTTCACAATCTGATTGATACACATTTGCTTTAGTGGAGCTTAAGAAATCGCTACGATCTCTTACTTGATTACGGTTTGGTTTACGAGCCATTATTATGTAATTATAACACTTTGATTGTGACTAATTTTTTTATAAACCAACTTTCCCGTTTATTACTTCGGTCTGAAAGACCTAAGTATTACATTCATGAGTTCAAAGTGAAATTCTTACCCTCACTTTTTTGGCATTTCTAGACGTTTTAGGACCTACTGATTCTAAAAAAACAAAAAAAATGTATGTCTGTCTGCCGGCCGGCCGTCCGTCCGCCGTCATTACTTGCGCTGCAGAGAAAACCGCTAGAGGAATTTCAAATTTTTTTTTTTCTAAAAAGAGGTATACTCAAGGGACAGATCCAATAGGACGTTGTATTCGATAACTGTACCGGAAGTGTGTCAAAAACAGCAAAATTTCATATTTTTGGCTTAAAAAACGTTCATTTTAACTGATTACAAGTAGGAACATTGAATTTGGAGAAATCTTGATGGTAGGGATTGGTATGTGAGATCAAAAACTAAATTATTGCATTATAAGTTTGTCCAAAAAATGTTGTCAAGTGTGTCAAAAGAAAGATTTTTATTTATTTTGTTACCCAATTTTTTGGAAAAATAATAAAATTAATTGTTTGTATGAAATGAAATTTTATTACTTTTATTGAGAATTATAGCAAACTTAATGTCAAACAAACTTATATGTCAAAAATATGTTGACACTTGTCAAAACAAAGATTTTTATTTATTTTTTTACCCAATTTTTTGGAAAAAAATAAAATTGTTTGTTTGAAATGAAATTTTATTATTATCATTGATAATTATGGCATTATAAGTTTGTCAAAAAAATGTTGTCAAGTGTGTCAAAAGATAGGTTTTTATTTATTTTTTAACCCAATTTTTTTAGAACAAAATAAAATTAATAGTATGTATGACATGAAATTTTATTATTTTTATAGAGAATTATGGCATAATAAGTTTGTCAAAAAAATAATGTCAAGTGTGTCAAAAAATGATTTCATTTATTTTTTTAGACAAATTTTTTGGAAAAAAATTGGACATGGACATTTTTGAATTTGTATATTTGTATGTTTTTGGAATTCTGAAAAAAGTTTGTATTTTTGATTTTGTAATAATTTTGAAAAATTTTTAATTTTTGATTTTATTATAATTTTTGGAATTTTGAAAAAATTTTCAATTTTTGATTTTGTAATAATTTTTCAATATTTTTAGAATTTTGGAAAAAGTTTGTATTTATAAGAATTTTTGGATTATTATTGGAATTTAGAAAAAGTTTAAATATTTGATTTTATTCTAATTTTTGGAATTTTGAAAAAAGTTTCAATTATTAATTTTGGTATAATTTTTGCAATATTTTTAGAATTTTGAAAAAAATAGAATTTTTGAATTTTATACATATACATAGAATTTTGAAAAAAGTTTCATTTTTTGATTTTATAAGAATTTTTGGAATATTTTTAGAATTTTGAAAAATTTTAAATTTTTGATTTTATTATAATTTTTGGAATTTAAAAAAAGTTTTTAATTTTTGATTTTGTAATAATTTTTGCAATATTTTTAGAATTTTGGAAAAGTTTAAATAGTTAAGAATTTTTGGAATATTATTGAAATTTAGAAAAAGTTTAAATATTTGATTTTATTCTAATTTTTGGAATATTTTTGGAATTATGAAAGAAGTTTGATTTTATTTAATTTAACAATATTTTTGGAATTTTGATTATAGTTTTCCAGCAACATATTGATGTTTTGTGTTAGTTTTGTAATAAATTTTTAAACAGAGATAAAAATTACTTGTACTTTAACAAAGAGCTATGTTTGATATACATCGCTGCCCAAAACAAAAAACCATGTCCCCATAAAAGTTTTTTGCCGAAAACTATATCAAAATCCTTAACCCAGACCGAAGTCTTGATATCTCAGAGCTGTGAGATTTCAGCCCCTCCATATATTTACAATTTGTTATTTAATTTATTTTAATTTTATAGAACAACATTTTTTGCGACAGCACTCGACTACAATTAAAATTGAACAATTGAATTGAACTTCGTTTCAATATTTACAATTTTTGTGATAAAACGTTATTTTATCTGAACCAATTCGATATTTGCAAAAATTAGATAACAAAATGTGTGAAAATCATTCTTTTGATACATGGATTATCGTCTAAAAATAAACGTGTGTAGGTATAAAATGAATGCAAATTTTATGCAAGCCCATCGTGTCAAGACCCTATCTGAATAATTATGACCAGAGTTTAGATTTCAAAATGTGTTTTACTAAAGTTTGTCAGACGGCAAATAATTTATTCTAATAATGTCACCTTTGAGCGATTATTTAACAAACAATGCCAGCTTGAGTAATAATGTTGGTAAAAAAACTTAAGTTCATCCACGAATTTTTCAAACAACACTTTTCCTTTTGATACATGAATATAGTCATAAGATCTACTAATCGATCTTCATCTTACATCTTTTTCAATCACTGCTGCAAAAAATAAAATATTATGTTTAAATCTTGCAAGCAACAAATTGTGACTGCATTACAGCCGTTCTCTATAGTACATACGTCTACAGATTTACAGATTGTTACAGAAGAAATTCTAAATTTTCTTCAATTACCTCATAGAATCATCAAGTTTAACCATTTCGTTTATGCATACTTGACTCTTCTAAAATTTTATTTCAAATTTAACAAATTTTGTTCAAAACAAACTTGTTGATTTCATTAAATTATTTTCTAAAAAACAGAAGTTTAATTTGTAGGAAATTCAAATTATGTTAAATGCATAAAACATATAAAAATCTTTCTTAAAACGATTCCAAATATAGTTTAACGATCCCAAGACACTTTACAAAACCTAAAAATATAATCCTTCTAATTAAGTTATCCTTTTTGAATTTCATTCTCGTTCAACCCAGAATTAAATTGTTTTTATCATATCAAACTTTTAGTGTTTATAGATTTTTAGAAACTCTTTTACGTTAACCATAAAACTGAAATTAATTTCCCGTAAACCCTAAGTGGTTTTTATTCCATTAGAAACTAACGTAGGTATGTATTTACAAGTAATAAAAGCATTTAAGAGCGAAATAAAATTAAAAAGAGCATATTGTATAGTTAAAACTTATAAGATGAAAATTATGATACTGTAATGCATATTGCATTGCACCAATTCGACATTTTTATTTTCATTTTTTGTGGGTGGTTTTATTATTTTTCGCTTTCATGTTATGAATACAAGGATCATTGTAATAATTTTTAATTATTATTAAATCAGTTATCAGGAAATTGCATTCATTTATAAAACTTTTAACTATTTGGAAAATGGGTTTCTATTAGTATAGATAATAAAATTTATGATTATAACTATTACCCATATCGATAACAATAAATTGAACGATAAAAGTAAGAAAACGAAAACGATACAATATTTATTTTTTGTAAGCTCCAAAATACAAAACAATCACACACTTTTAAGAAAGAGAATTGAACATTTTTAATCTTTGTTAATCTAGCAATAATGTTTATGTCTTGATTAAAACTTGTATATTAGAGGGTTAAATTAGATTAGACACTTTTCTACTCCCTGGTGAGCACCCGGCTAGAACACCTACGCAAATTCTGCTTCTCTTGGAAACTTAAAGCTTTGGAGAGTGTTCAGTTTATGCAGGTTAGGCTCGTCAATGTAATACTCTCCGAGATAATACTCTAACCAGCAGTCTGGGGTTAAATGATGCATAAAGGGTAGGGGTCACGCAGGGTGAATAAAGTAGCCACCGAAAATCGCAAAACTAACGATTGTCCATGAAGTTTAATTGAAAATCGGACGCCTATCCAATATGGATATCGGACCTATCCAGACCTAGATCCATTATGGTACTGCAACAGGCAACTATTCAACGCATTTTGTTCATAGTTGGGGTGATGAAGCTTCACGCATCTACATGTAAGGGACTGCATTTCAATTAAAACAAAATCATAAAATAAAAATGGGCCGTTAATATTTAGGACGGAAAATTGTTTTACCCAAACACAGCAACGACCTAGATCAAAAATTAAAATAAGTTGGCCATAAAGGGTCGCCTGGAAGATGTGAAAAAATTGATAGTAAAATTAATAATTAATCAAAAACTATAAAAATGTATTAAGTACAATAAATAATAAAACGTCAGACAAGTGCGAATAAAATTCGCTCGGCAAGGGTTCCGGGAATGTAGAAGATCACGATATAAAAAATTGTATAGTCCTTATACTGTAAAGTCTTTATATTGCCAGATCACAGACGCATAACAAAATAAAAGTTTAATTGTAAATGCCAATATAGTAAATTAATTGTAAATGCCAATATAGTTTAATTGTAAATGCCAGTAAAATACAATCCATTCTACATTGATAAAAAAAATGTCACAAAAAATGTTACTTCAGGTTAAATTTTATCCATAACTGTTTATTGTAATTCAGGAAAGATTGAATTACACCAGCTTGTTTATATTGGATTTTTTTTCTGTCAATCAACGTCGAAATTTAGGTAGGTGGAGGGGCTATACACTAATAATATTAGCTTTCCAATAACACAAAAACTGTGCATTGCAAAATTCTAAAAAATTGCAATGTTTTCAAAATTGGGTGCTCTATGCGCTTGGGTACAAATAGATTTTTTTTCCTCGGTCTGAAAATTGCACTTTTTTGACAATAACTCAAAAACTGTGAACAGCAAAATTCTAAAAAAAACTGCAATGTTTTCTATATTGGGTGCTCTTTCAAACGACACCCCACTCGCTTGGATCAAAAAGAGTTTTTTTTACCCTCTCCACCCCGTCCCCTAAACTCACAGAAATATAATTATTTGAGACTTTGCAATAATTTTCTTCCAAAATTTATCAAATTTGCTAGTTCTGAGAATTTTCACAAATTTTTCTGTTCATCAGTGTCGAAACGTAGGGGGAGGGGCGGTCTGAAAGTTGTTTTTTTTACAATAACTCAAAAGTTGTGCACCGAAAAATTCTAAAAAAAAATTCGATGTTTCTTAAATTAGGTGCTCTTTCAAATGACACCCCACTTGAACACGTTTTAAATTGTGTTTTTACCCATTCTGATTTCCACTCTCTCTTTCTCTGGCGTTCACATCCCATGAAGGGATTTTGCCGTCTGTGCCACCAGCTTCCATTCATCTCGTTCATTGACCAGTTGACCCCAGTTTCGACATCCTATATCACGAAGGTCTTGGATGATGTCATCACGCCAGCGTTGTCTAGGTCTTCCTCTTTGACGAACACCAGCTGGTTGTTGTTGGGACGCTTTTTTTATCATTCTTTCCAATGGAGCCCTTTCTACATGACCAAACCATCTGATCCGGTTGGATTTATTGAATCCGATTACATCGCAGCCTCCAAGAAGCTGTCTGATTTCATGATTCATTCGGATTCTATACTGATTTTCAGCAACTTTACATGGACCATAAATTGTTCGTATGACTTTCCTCTCGAATGTTGATAGAATTCTACAATCGGAGGAAGTCAGTGTCCAGCTTTCACTTCCAAATGTAAGCACAGGTCGGATTAATGCTCTGTAAAGTGTGAGTTTACACGACTGCGAAAGATGTTTTGATCGCAGAAGTTTTGAGTATGCGTAGAAAACTCTATATGCGGCAGAGACACGGGCTTTGATATCTGCCTGCATGTCCTTTGACGATGTTATTACAGACCCGAGGTATTTGAAGTTTTCCACGCGTTCCACTTCATAGTCGCCAGTATCCAGATTTCCGGGAGGTATGTTCTTAGATGTTGTTAACACTTTAGTTTTGCCGGTGTTGATGCATAATCCAAGCCGTTTAGCATTTCTTTCAAGCTGAGAGAGACTATCCTTAATATCGCTTGTTCTACGTCCGAGAAGCACAATATCATCTGCGTAGCCAAGAACTTGACAAGATTTGTTATATATGCAGTTTTCAATTCGGCTTTTTCTTATCGCGTACTCCAGCGCCAAATTAAATAGTACGGGCGCGAGTGCATCACCTTGTCGAACACCTGATGTTATATCGGAAGGATCAGAAACTGACCCTTCGATTACTATTCTACAATTTGATCCCGATGTTGTGAGTTTGCACAGAGAAACAAGTGTCTCTGGTATACCAAGGCATATGAGTGCGGACCAGAGGTTGTCGCGGATGATACTATCATATGCTTGCCTGAAATCAACGTAGAGCTGGTGAATGCTGATGTTGTACTCCCAACATTTTTCCAGAATCATCCTTAATGTAAAACATTGATCTGTGGTTGAGCGGTTGGGACGAAAACCACACTGATAGTCACCGATGATAGATTCGGCGAACGGGATGAGTCGAGCAAGTACAACATTAGCTAGTATTTTATATGCAGTGTTCAACAGTGCGATGCCACGATAATTTTCACACTTTGGACGGTCACCTTCCTTATGTAGCGGAACAATGAGACCTGTTTTCAGCAGGTAGTTCTTCTTGGTCCCAGATTGCAAGAATCAGATCGTATATACATGAGACCAGAGCTGCTCCTCCATTTTTCAGAAGTTCTGCGGTAATTCCATCGAAACCTGGTGATTTGCCATTTTTTAGTTTTTTAATGGCAGCTTCCACTTCTTCTATTGCTGGGTAAGGGACAAAAATCTCCTCAGTTGATGGAGCAATTGCTCGAATAAGATGAACTTCGTTCGTCCAATTCAGTAGGTCTTGAAAGTGGGATCGCCACACTGCCAGCACATCACGTTCACTTGTTGTAAGTTCATTATTTTCATTTTTGATGGCTGTAGATCTTGGGTGGAAATCTTTTGTCAGATTCCGTGCATTGGCAAAGCACTCTTTTGAATTTCCGTTGGCCGCATGTTGGTCGATGTTTTCGATGCAGCTCTTCATGTGTTCGCGTTTCTTTTTACGTAGAAGTTTTGTTGAGGCTTTCCTGGCGCATAGATAATCAGCTTGGGAGCTTCGGATGTTCCTTGTTAACCATTTTTCTCGCAGTTTTTGTTTATTTTCAACGGATTGGTGGCACTGGTCGTCAAACTATTCGTTGTGTGATTTCGGTGGTCGTTTTCCGATTGTAGCTTGTGCTGCGGCTATAATGGTTGATTGAAGCGTTTGCCATTCTTCTTGTATGTTTAATGGCATCTCAGAAGAGATGTCATGCTCTTCTATGTTTTGTGTTATTATTTCCTGATATCTATTCAGCGTTTCCGGATGTTTAAATGCTTCGACATTCCAGCACACGGTCTTTTTTGCTTGTCTGTTAAATGTAGATGACAACTTGTACTTGTACTTAAAGATGACAAGCATATGATCGGTGTCCATATCAGCACCTCTGTATGATCGAACGTCAGTTATACTTGTAGAGTGTCTCTTAGAGATCATGACGTGATCGATTTGATTTTCCGATCGATCTGATTTCCACCCCCTTAATATATACTAGGAGGGCCCAGCGTGCTTCGCTACGCTTATAAATAAAGTTTTTGCGTGGACATTTTGTTGACGTAGAAGCAATGATTTCAAAAAGTGGTAATGAGAAATGCTAGCATATAATTTTTAATTTTTCTTTTTAAATATATGAATGAAAAATAATCAGAACTCTAGCTAATCAGTTCGGATATATGAAAAATTAGCGATCAAATAAGTTAGAGATCAAATAAGCTTACATGAAAACTTATTTGATCGCTAATTTTTCATATATCCGAACTGATCAGCTAGAGTTCTGATTATTTTTCATTCATATATTTAAAAAGAAAAATTAAAAATTATATGCTAGCATTTCTCATTACCACTTTTTGAAATCATTGCTTCTACGTCAACAAAATGTCTGTGCAAAAACTTTATTTATAAGCGTAGCGAAGCACGCCGGACCCTCTTAGTAATAATGAAATCAAAGAAAATCAAAGAAAAATAATAATAATACAAAATAAACTCACTCATACCATTATTATTCATTCACAACATTCATTTCACCATTAACTAACACCATAATAATTAAATCAAAAAAAAAACAAAGAAAAATAATAGTAATAAAAAATAAACTCACTCATACCATTATCATTCATTGACAACATTCATTTCACCATTATCTAACACCATAACAATTAAATCAAAGTAAATCAAAGAAAAATAATAATAATAAAAATAAACTCACTCATACCATTATAATTCACTCACAACAGTCATTTCACCATTAACTAGCACCATAATAATTAAATCAAAGAAAATCAAAGAAAAATAATAGTAATAAAAAATAAACTCACTCATACCATTATCATTCATTTACAACATTCATTTCACCATTAACTAACACCATAATAATTAAATCAAAGAAAATCAAAGAAAAATAATAATAATAAAAAATAAACTCACTCATACCATTATCATTCATTCACAACATTCATTTCACCATTAACACCATAATAATTAAATCAAAGAAAATCAAAGAAAAATAATAATAATAAAAAATAAACTCACTCATACAATTATCATTCATTCATGTCACTAATAATAATAATAAAAAACCAAAGAAAAATAATACGTTTATACACTCCTAAATCAATGCATAAACTAAATAGAAATTTGAAAATAATAATAAAATAACAAAGAAAAGACTTGGGCAATTCCATTTCATATTGTATAGGGGGGGCGTTAAATTCAAAAATACATTTTAATTCGTCAATAATTTTTTTATTTATGATCCGATTTGTGTGAAAAATCTTTAAGACCTAAGTTGCACTAATATCAGTTAGCAGTAAAAATTTTAAATGAATCCATCTGCGAATAAAAAAGCCTTAGGCTCCAGAAAGTTTTTTTTAGCGTATTAATATATAATATAAAACATAAAAATTATTTTAAACATTGCTAAATTTAAATTAAATATATATATATATATATATATATATATATATATATATATATATATATATATATATATATATATATATATATATATATATATATATATATATATATATATATATATATATATATATATATATATATATATATATATATATATATATATATATATATATATATATATATATATATATATATATATATATATATATTGTAACGACTCTTCGTTGGTTCTTTTCGATTATTGAGCAAATGCGACAGTAAAAAGACAGATCTTTAGTTAACAGAATCTCAAACTTTATTTGTCAACAAATTACAGCAGCTTCCGTTTTTCCTTACAATAAATTCCAGGGTCTCCAATTTATGTACAATAAACTTCACCGCTTTTCCACAATTTGAATCAATAATATTCGGAATCGTAAAATCTGTATTTACTATTCCACTCAGTTCAGATTCTTTCACTATTAGTACCCAGGCTCAAGTACCACCGATTATTCCTTATACTTTCGAAGATTTGTAAAACACTTTTAATTGCAAAATTAAAACTGCTATCTGATATTTTTGTTTGCTTATTTATATCGAAAAATAAATAAATTGAAACTTCTATAATCCACTAGAAATCAATACTACGTAGTCCGTACATCTGAAATAGGCCACACCTGTTTTCATTCATACTTGCATTTGTATTAGCGAACTCAAATTTAATTTATGCAAAATGTATTAGGTAACTCCTTTTAATTCATTAATGTAAACATTTGTATAACAAATTTAATTTGCATTAATTTATGCAATACAAGTAAAAGATTGAAAAAGGAGTTAACTTTTAATTAGTGAATGAGTAAATAAAATTAACCCATTCTGGACGAAGTTTATTACATTGCCCTCCATTTAGTTTTGTTCGTCCCGAACAATATCAGAGATCGCATTGGTGCTGTTACCTTGGTACGGTGCCAACCTTTGCAGATGTATCACTTTCATCTTGGTACGGGGTCCCTTTTGTATGCGGTAGATGACATCATTAATTCGTTTGATTATTTTATATGGGCCTTCCCAATCTGGCTGCAGCTTGGGTGATCTTCCCTTAGTTCTCCTGGGGTTGTATAGCCATACCAATTCTCCTTCTTGAAAACCGCCACTATTTGCATTTATGTCGTACCTGGTTTTCATTTTGTCACTGGCAATCTTAATGTGGTCTCGAACCTGCTGATGGATTTTATTCATCTTCTCCCTTAGTTGTCCCGCATAATCTGTTTTCGTGGATATTCGCTGGCGTTTCACTTGTCGTATCGTGCACTGCGCTACGATAGGTCATCAAGAATAACGGAAGATCCTTGTCCCAATTTCTTTGGTTGGCTTCTACTACCTTTGACAAATGTTCTTCCATGGTTCGGTTGAATCGTTCTACCATGCCATCCGATTGTGGGTTCATAGGTGTAGTTCGTGTTTTTCTAATGCCGAGTGTTCTGCACAGCTCTTCCATCAGTTGAGATTCGAAATTCCTTCCCTCGTCGGTATGCAACTCGAGCGGTGTTCCATATCTGCAAACCCATTCATTGACTAATGTTTCCGCGACCGTAACTGCTTCCTGGTTCGGTATTGCATAGGCTTCCGGCCATTTTGTAAAGTAATCAATGACCACCATGATGTATTTGTTACCTTTTGTCGTTTCCGGAAATGGCCCCGCGATGTCTATAGCAATTCTCACCATTGGGGCACCCACATTGTACTGTTGCATCTCTCCTCGAGTTCTAGTTTTTGTCCTTTGCTCGCTGCACAAGTATCGCATCGCCGACACCATTGCTCCACGTCTGTTCGATACCTTACCCAATAAAACCTCTCCCTTACTTTAGCCAGGGTTTTATTGACTCCCAGGTGTCCTCCAGAAATACTTCCATGCAGCTTTCCCAGTACCTCTTCCACTCGACTTGATGGCAACACCAGTTGTTCTAACACTTTCTTTCCATCAGCGGACTCCCATTTTCTTTTAAGTATCCCGTTGTCCATAAATAGTGAGTCCCATTGCGCCCAGTAGCATTTCACCTCCGTACTTAAAGGTGCGACCTCTTTCCACTCCGGTCGCCTTCCCTCAGTTTTCCATTTCAATATTGGAGCCATAGCTGGATCTTCTAGCTGCTCTCTTTTAATTGCCTCGGTACACCAATCTTCAGGAGTTTGGAACTTAATTTGCTTCACTGTCATTGCGGCTTGTCTCTCAGTCCTGCTACATGGCTTGCGCTCCTCAACACAGGGTCTTCTTGAAAGATCTTCAGCGTTACAATGTATCTTTCTCTTCCGGTGTTCAACGCGGCAATCTCCTTGCTTTTTGACATCCACTTGCTTGTTTGAGAGGTTCATCGTCTGGACTGGAACTACTCCTTCTTTTGCTGCTACTCGTGTTTTGCATTCCCGTCTGATATGCCCTAACTGTCCACAATTCCAACATCTTACTCTGCTAGGTCTTCTTCGTTGATTTTGTTCAGGCTTATCTTCCAACTTTTTGACATGCATGATCACTTCATCAAGCTCTGCTTTTAGTGGCTCTTCAGAAACTTCGATCTTACGTACTCTATCTAAGGCAAGCGCTCTCTTTCCAGCTTCCATTTGCAGGGCCAATGTTAAGACTTCCGCAGGTACTTTCTTTCCGCTCAGATACAGCTGATTTCTCATTTGTATATCTCGAAGAGCATTGATAAATGTATCAGCTGCCAGCTCATCTCGATGTTCAGCGTTATAGTTCGGGTATGACAGATTTACCAGTCTCACAATGTCAGCCTCTAATTCTTGCAAGGTTTCGCTGACTCCTTGTTTTCGTGTTCTCAGCTGCATGCGATGGAGAGCTTGCATATGACTTTCCCCATATCTTACTTCTAAGGCCTCCATTATCTTACTGTAATCAAGCTCTGTCGCTGATAGTGTCTGCAAAATTTCAGCAGCAGGTCCCTTCAATGCCAATATAAGCGCGTTTGCTTTTTGCTGGTAATCAACTCCAGTTGTAGCTATCTCAAATTGCATCTTAAATATCTGGTACGATGTAGATCCATAAAATGCGGGTGTTTTCACTCTAGCTGGAGCTGAAGTAGTTGACGGATTGATCAGGTTACCTGACTTCAATAGTGCTATTTCTTGGCGGAATTCACTCGAAAGTTTGCGTAACTTCTCTTCATGTTTCTCGGTAACTTTCCGCAGTTCCCTTTCTATGTGGTTGATTTTGACCTCCGCACTGGATATACGTGACTCGATTACTTCACGTAGTTTTTGTTGATCTAATTTTTGTTTTGCTGCCAGTTTCTCTTGTCGGGCCATCAGATCAGCAAGTTGTTGTTTTTGATCTACTTTTTGTTCTGCTGCCAGTTTCTCTTGTCGGGCCATCAGATCAGCAAGTTGTTGTTGTTGGTTGTTTCCTTGTTTGGCCATCATATCAGCAAATTGTTGTTGCTGCTGTACTTTTTGTTCGGCTGCCAGTTTCTCTTGTTTGGCCATCAGATTGTTTCCTTGTTTGGCCATCATGTCAGCAAATTGTTGTTGTTGCTGTGCCATCATTTCTTTGATCAACGCCATCATCGGATCAATCGCTGGAGCATTCTGAACCGGAGCTTCCTCCGGCTCTATGTCTATGACCTCTGTGTTTTCACCTGCTTCTTCTAAAACCTTACGCAGCCGGAATGCAAGTTCTGCCTTCGTTCCATGGATTGGAGCATTCCTCTTCCTCAACTCGTCCTTCAGCTGGGTCTGGCTGAGATCACTAATATTTACTGTCCTGACCATTGTTTCAATAATCCCACTTCTGACACCACTGTAACGACTCTTCGTTGGTTCTTTTCGATTATTGAGCAAATGCGACAGTAAAAAGACAGATCTTTAGTTAACAGAATCTCAAACTTTATTTGTCAACAAATTACAGCAGCTTCCGTTTTTCCTTACAATAAATTCCAGGGTCTCCAATTTATGTACAATAAACTTCACCGCTTTTCCACAATTTGAATCAATAATATTCGGAATCGTAAAATCTGTATTTACTATTCCACTCAGTTCAGATTCTTTCACTATTAGTACCCAGGCTCAAGTACCACCGATTATTCCTTATACTTTCGAAGATTTGTAAAACACTTTTAATTGCAAAATTAAAACTGCTATCTGATATTTTTGTTTGCTTATTTATATCGAAAAATAAATAAATCGAAACTTCTATAATCCACTAGAAATCAATACTACGTAGTCCGTACATCTGAAATAGGCCACACCTGTTTTCATTCATACTTGCATTTGTATTAGCGAACTCAAATTTAATTTATGCAAAATGTATTAGGTAACTCCTTTTAATTCATTAATGTAAACATTTGTATAACAAATTTAATTTACATTAATTTATGCAATACAATTTGCAATACAAGTAAAAGATTGAAAAAGGAGTTAACTTTTAATTAATGAATGAGTAAATAAAATTAACCCATTCTGGACGAAGTTTATTACAATATATATACATATATATATATATATATATATATATATATATATATATATATATATATATATATATATATATATATATATATATATATATATATATATATATATATATATATATATTATATATATATATATATATATATATATATATATATATATATATATATATATATATATATATATATATATATATATATATATATATATATATATATATATATATATATATATATATATATATATATATATATATATATATATATATATATATATATATATATATATATATATATATATATATATATATATATATATATATATATATATGGGGCATTCTCTGTCAAATCAGCCACCCCCCCCCTGCACACTTTATTTTGAAAGATAATTAAATGCATTTGGGCTTAAAATTTTTTTTAGACCTTCTAGTTTCTTATGCCGTATGGTGTTTTGTGATTTTCAAAATGGCGGATCAACAATGGCAGAAAAGAAGAAGAAAGTACGTGAACAATTATTAAATATTCAAATTTTTCGATTACTTCCCGACATCCAATCGGCCTCAAATCCTGCCCACATCCTAAGTTTTAATAACAATTTAAGGTAGTATGGTTCACATCATTGTAGATCCAACATGGCCGACATCAGAAAATGGCCGACTATATTTTCTTTAGAACCCCCTCGAGATGGGTATCAAATAAAAGGGCATGACGAGTAGTATACAATAAGACGTCTTACGTAATATAAGATCCAATATGGCGGCAAAAACAAAATGGCGGATGGGCTTTTTCTTACAACCCCCTGTATATGGGTGTCAAATGAAAGGGTTTGACAAAAAGAGAATATAATAAGTCAGAATTTCTACCTAACCTCAAAAAAGAAGTGTTTTTTTAAACAAAACAAATAAATAAATAAATTAAATTAAAAAAATAAATAAATTAAAGAAACAAAAACTACGTGGTGCTTTTTGAGGTTAGGTAAAAATTCTGACTTATTATATTCTCTTTTTGTCAAACCCTTTCATTTGACACCCATATACAGGGGGTTGTAAGAAAAAGCCCATCCGGCATTTTGTTTTTGCCGCCATATTGGATCTTATATTACGTAAGACGTCTTATTGTATACTACTCGTCACGCCCTTTTATTTGATACCCATCTCGAGGGGGTTCTAAAAAAAATATAGTCGGCCATTTTCTGATGTCGGCCATGTTGGATCTACAATGATGTGAACCATACTACCTTAAATTGTTATTAAAACTTAGGATGTGGGCAGGATTTGAGGCCGATTGGATGTCGGGAAGTAATCGAAAAATTTGAATATTTAATAATTGTTCACGTACTTTCTTCTTCTTTTCCGCCATTGTTGATCCGCCATTTTGAAAATCACAAAACACCATACGGCATAAAAAACTAGAAGGTCTAAGAAAAACTTTAGGCCCGAATGCATTTAATTATCTTTAAAAATAAAGTGTGCAGGGGGGGGTGGCTGAGTTGACAGAGAATGCCCCATATATATATATATATATATATATATATATATATATATATATATATATATATATATATATATATATATATATATATATATATATATATACAGGGTGAGTTTTTTAAAAAATGCCAGGCTTTTATCTCGAGAACCATGCTAGATGGGACAAAATAACCCAAGGTGATATTTGTTAAGCGTCGAGGGGGACGTCCAATGGTAATATTGAATGACCTTGAAACTCATATGAATTGGAGATATATGCTAAAATAGGTTTTTTTCAAATTAGAACCTATACATTTAATATTTTTTTTTAATTAAGTAAATCAAACTACACACTTTTTGGCTACAAAATTTTTTTGTAAAGTGTACGATTTTGTAGATATGATGAAAATTGATTTGCACTAAAGCAAACGTGTCTTCGCTAAGTTCTTCAGAAAAAAAATAAAATTTCGATAAATTGAAAAAAAACAAACAAAATCATTCATTAATTTAAATATTATTGCATCGTGGTCTACTGCGTGAAATTGATTTTCGTTGTTTTTTTTGATTTATTGAAATTTTATTTTTTTTCTGAAGAACTTAGCGAAGACACGTTTGCTTTAGTGCAAATCAATTTTCATCAAATCTACAAAATCGTACACTTTACAAAAAAATTTTGTAGTCAAAAAGTGTGTAGTTTGATTTACTTAATTAAAAAAAAATATTAAATGTATAGGTTCTAATTTAAAAAAAACCTATTTTAGCATATATCTCCAATACTTATGAGTTTCAAGGTCATTCAATATTACCATTGGACGTCCCCCTCGACGCTTAACAAATATCATCCTGGGTTATTTTGTCCCATCTAGCATGGTTCTCGAGATAAAAGCCTGGCATTTTTTAAAAAACTCACCCTGTATATATTTGGAATAAAAATTAAATACATATATATTTGAAATAAAAGTACGAATTGAAATAAAAACTAAAAAAAAATGAGAAATGAAATTTTAAAAAACTAAACAAAATAATTATAAAAACTTCTAAAAACCACAAAAAAACAACCGAAATTTACAAATCTTTATCGAAATGCACTTGCGAAAGCTTATTACTAAAAGGTGTATCAAACAATAACTCTGGCCTTATTCTTTCTGATCACCAATCATAGAAAAAATCCTGCCGACGTCCATGATAGTCGGGTATTTGCAAAGTCGAGTATTTTAAATAAACTAATTCTACCATCAATCTACAATTGTACTAGCCCACAGTTAATTAAGTTTATTATCTTACACTTAAATGTAAGCTTCAAGCTTAACAATTGTTATTTTCTTATCTTCATTCTTTCTACAATACAAGTTTCAGTTGTATTATTTTTCTACTGATTTAAATTAACTCCCAATGACTTATAAAACAACAATGCTGTACGAACTTAACACTAATAAAAGTTTTAATTTAATTACGCTTTGTTTGGGTTATCCGCAAGAAAACAAGTTAATAAATTGAAAGTTAGAAGAAGAAAATAATACTTTAAAATTTTTTTAGCAAAGTCATGAGCTTTTGTTGTGGTTATTGATTTATCAGTTCTTTTATTTCCTTTGATTTATTTTCATTCAATGTTATGTGTCAATATGATAAAACATTTTCATCAACCCTTAAATCTAGATGCAAATCGTAAAGGTCTACATAATAATAAACATGTCAAGTTGTTTTACGATCCATACTTTACCACATAAAAGATAAAGTCATCATTCTTATTTTTTATTACATTTATGATTCGTATACAAAAAAATGTGTTTGTATATATTACTCTTCATTATGGCAGAAAGGAAATGACATCCGGCGCTGTATCTAGAATAATAATAGTTTGTTCTATAAATTATAAGAAATAAAATGAAACTTAGTAATGAAAATTTAGTATGAAAAAAAAGTTTTACTTTGGAATATGCCAAATTTGTGGCACTTTAATGATTTTTTTTATAAACATTTATGATGATAGGAAAAGATTTCTTATGTCTGAAAAGCGAAAAAAAATCCAAAGTTCCAGAAAATAAAATAACAATTTTCACTCAAGCTGCAGTCGATATTCCATTTACAGTAAACTACTTCTATTCAACTGCAATATTCAATTTAACATAAAAAAATATTTCTATTTATATTTTTTTAAGTATTTAAAATCTCAAGGATTCTGCCAGTTAAGTCATTGTGACTTCGTCATAAATGGAGAACTGTCATTATCATTACTTTGTCTAAAGTGCCAGTTGTCTCGTAAATATTTTTCCTTTCCTGCATTGAGATTTATAAATTAAATCGACACCGCCAAAAATCTTGATTCATTATGAAGTTTAAAAATGTTTAGTCCAGCAATTTTATTTTTTATTTTTTTTAAAGAAACTTGGACATGTTTACTTGAAAATGTAGTTAATTGTTATTTTATTTAGTTAGATATTTCGTTTTAACCCAAAAAAGTTTGTTTGAAAAAAGTTTTGAACAAAACTTTTAATGTGGTTTCTGTACTGTTTAGTTTTTTGGATAAGTTTTTATGATTGGTATTGTTGATAAACTCTGGTGGGTAGTTTTAGTTTTTTATTTTAAACAAGATGTGTTGTGAAATAAAAATTTTATTATGTGTTACAACAACACATAGAAATCATTTAAGACATAGTTCTCCTACATGTTGTTGTTCTAAGGTGTGATAGAGATGGACGCAAATCCGTTTTTGGTTTGCTTTTACAACGAATAACACTCTACAACTCTAATCTTCTTGTATTTCATAACTAATTCTTCTCTTTAATCTTCTGACATAAGATTTAGTTCTTAATTATAAATAATGAAAGGGATTTAAACCATTTCAGCAAAATATTATATATTTCGTTATCCACAACGTTTGTTTCCTACATAACAATGATTAGAATGAAGATATATATCTCTTAATTTTGTTTCTAATACATAAATGATTGATTAGCATGGATTAATTCAATTCATCTTATTTTTTCCCTTTTTTCTACACAAAAAAAAAATAATTTTAAATTAACCCACATTAGATCACGAACTGAAAAAATAATGATTAACAATATAGATAAGTTTTAATATTATTTTTCTTTATGGAAGATATTAATTAGAAACGAATTAAACCAAATTAAAATCTATTTACTATAGATATGTTGCACGACAGTTGACACCAATTGTTGTGAAAAAATGTTTATCTCAATTTTATATTCAAATTTGTTTCTTTTTTTCGTATTATGATTGATGAACCTAATTTCTTATCTTATGTTGATTTTTTTAAATAAAAATAATATAGTCATCCATCCTGAAACAAGAGATAAGCTCAAAGAAACTGTCAATCAAAATTATTTTTTTGATATAACTCAAAAATTCAATTTTGAAAAGTTATTTTTCTTACACCGTTGAATCTAAAAAAATAAACAACTCAATGTTGAGTTCAGTTTGCTGTTCAGCGTGTCAGCACTTGCATTAAAAAAATAAAATAAGACGTTAATAACTGTTACGCTCGTTTCGATCAGAATAATATAACAATAACATATTCGGTACTTTTATTATTATTCATTCCCTAACCTCAAGCTCACAAGCAACTCTCCTTTAGAAAAACCGTTGGCCGTAATTTGTATGGTTTTTTTTTCACAAAAAGACGTAACAAAAGGACTCTGAAAGACTCTAATGACAGTGGAGAAATTCAACTTAGGTACATAAAAAGTGTAGTCAAATTATTGCCAACGTGTACATTGTTAACCCAGTCGAGCGATTTGTCTACTGAACATTGGAGAGATCGGTATACCAACAGGATTCAAACTCCAGCTAGTCGAGAAATTAAACATTCACAACGACTACCAGGAGAACTGAAATCGAAGTGATGGTGGCTCCTATTTTTCTGCACTAGTGGTACTGTATCAGACCTAACGAAAAGAACAGAGCCCTAAACTCGATTTACTTGACTAAAATAATTTTATACTTCAACCAATTTTCTGGCCGAGTTCAGGGGGGGAGAGCAGGAAAAAAACCACTCGTTTTTGGCAATATCTAAAAAACTAAACAGTCGAAAAATCATTGAACTTTTTTGATCTTTTTCGATTTTTCTAAACCAAACTCGATTCCTTAAAAAAAACTTTTGTTTTACTATCTACTTATCTATGTTCATAATAGATGAAAACAAATATTTGAAATTTTTTATCAGTAGGCGCGGGAAAAACACATTTAAAAACTGTAGAAAACTTCAACTTAATAGCACTTATAATTTGTGAGTAAATCGATTATGTAGAAACTCGGACGGACATCGAAGTCTCACCAATAGGGTACCGTTTTTACTTTTTAAGACTACGGAACCCTAAAAATGACTGCTAATTCATTGTTGGATATTGTGTTGCTAGTTTAAAAAACGCACTCCGCATCGTTTAAAAAATTGTTATAAAAAATTATTATAAGTAAAATTAAGCGGAACTAATTTAAACCGAAGTAACAAAACAAAAGTTTTAAAGTTATTGAAAACTTAACCAAATCTTAATAACAAACAAAGCTCATTAAAATCAGGCGTCATTATAAGTGAAATTAAAAATAACTAGGCCAAAAAAATAATTAGTGCTTCCTAATTTTGTTTTGAAACTTTTAATAAAGATTCCAATCCAAGGATTCCGATCCAAAATACTGGATTATTTTATTTAGTTTTATAAATATATCATCACCTTTAATCTAAAATCCATTACCGACAAGAGCAAAGGTTTTGTAATTTACCTTACGAAATTTGAAATCTTTTGAGAATAACATGAAGTCCCAAAGTAACGTAGGTAATTAATTACGTATTTAAAAACAACTCCTATTTTATCGTTACCAAACTTCGTCTTCGTTTTTTACATCTATTACAAGTGCTATTTTGAAATCGTATTTATTTGTTGGTCTTTCGAGCCGGATTCGGAGTACCAACGCCAAGCATAATAAGCTCATTAGCCTTTAGATTAATATGTCTATATGATAGGTGTTTGTTTTTTTAAACTATATTATTTATTGTTATATTAATAAAGTGTATAAATTGATTTGATTTTTGACTTTTTGTTGTTTTTAGGCCCCATGTACAAGCGTTGCTGAATTCATTAAATCACAATGGTCAATTACAATGTCAGATAACCCAGGCAGAATTTTCAAAGTTTATTCATTACTTACTTATACATGTTTTTTATATTAACGTTTATTTTGCAGCCATCCACTTTCTGTTTTATTATCACACATTTTTCTAATCATGTCTTTTCTTAATCGGTCCGTAGAATATACCTTTATGACACAAACCTAAACTATCTACCAGAACCAAAAAACGAAATTACTATTTCAGGAAATTAAAACAATTTCCTAGAAATAAATACTTATTCAAAATATCAATTTTCATCCCATGGAAATAAGGTAAACAAAATGAAACATTTATTAAAATTTTTATTAAAATATTACAAAAAAAGGTTAGTGAACGCAATGAAAAATACAAAGGCACTTGGGGGTATTATATATCGTTTTTAATAAAAAACAAATCCAGTCCATCGAAAATGCAGATATTGCGAGATAATAATGAGTTGATGGCGTGTAAATAAAATTCAAACCAATTTAATCAATATTTTGTCAGTGTTTGTGTTTGCAGTATCAACTCAACTTATTTCCATTATTCATGAAAAAAGTGATAGTGGTGATTTCTGTCGTTGTAGTACGGTACGCTTACGCTTAGAAAACCGTTAACAGTTTGTATTTGCCAATGGTTTTAAGGATGCAGCTTTATGCAGATGTCATTGCCATGGTCTATACCTGAAAGTTAATTTTTAACCTTTTTTAATACTATTGAACACGATTTGAAAAACACTAATTCCTGGTTCACTGACAGTAGTTTAAAAATAACTCTTAACAAAACAAATTTTTTAGTGTTTGAGAAGCAATATATGCCGGATATTCTCAACGAAGTTAAACTTAAGACCAACGCAATCAAACGTGTACCGATGGCCAGGAATAGCATTTTCCTCTACCAATTTGCGATAAACATAATCAGAAATCATGCAAATAAACAAACTATGGTCTTCATATTTTTCGGTTATTTATATTTACTGGGATAACCAAACTTAAGCAATTGCAAGTTCTACAAACAATTTTTAAAATTGATAGATCGACAGTCTGAATCGTATTCCTCAAAGTTTATGTGTTATTGGGAGTCGTTGAAACATAACAAACGAATAATAATTATTAATGATCTTCGTTCATAAAAATAGAATTTCTACAAGCTTTGTAGTTTGTCTAGATTCAAATTTAAATAAGACAAAACAATTGTTAATATTATTTTGTTGCACAATTCAGCGCAACACAACTATAGTCCTTAATTGCAGAGGTATTAAATGCATTAGTTTATTCTCAAGCAAAAGTTTACAGTGCATTAAGTTTTTGATATAACTTCAAATCAGACTATGCGGTTTTATTTTAAAATTTTGTATGTACCATGTTCATATGCAGAAAAAAAATTTCATTATTTTGTTGCACTGATTCAATATTTGTGATTTTAACAAAGTATACAATAATGCATACGATTACTGTTTTAAAACACACAAATTAACTTACTTTTAATAATGACAAATGAATAAAACCATATATTTGATTGTATATAATAAATTGTTTTTGATTATATTTTATAAATATTTTGATTGTATTTAAAAAGAAAATCAACAAACGTTTTTTCGTTGATATATATAAAAAAAAATTCAAAGTCATGCGCATGTTCCTCTCTCGGATATTAAAAACGACCAAGGATATTATGATTTCATGAAAAAAATAGTTTTTATCTGATTTTGGTATTTTGGTTTCTCGTAAGAATAAAATTTTATGTCTTTCATTTGGGGCATTCCACGTAAAGCGGACAGGTAAAAAATGTTGATGTTTCCGATTTTAGTAATATTTGATTATGTTATACCTATATGTGTACTCGATCCAGATACAAAATATTTTTACAGCATAAAGTCCGGTTAACGAGCTAGAGGACTTTAAAAATTTGACTAACCGGTTGATATGCGCTACTTCGAATCCCTTTAGCATTTTCAAAAAGATGCAATAAAATAAATAAAGTAGTCAAATTTATACTTCTTATAATGAGCTTTTTAAATAAATTTTTGGATTTAAAAAAAAAATTTGTTTTGAAAAAAAACTGTATTTAAATTTTTAAAACTTGAGTTTCACAAAGTTAGACCCTTTAAATTTTTTATTTTTTTTCCGTAAAATAGGTAATAGTGTATAGATAATCCTCGCCAAGTTTCATAATGAACTTAGAAGTCGTTAAGCAGCTAGACCAGCTACTGTTTCGAAGCGATAATTCTATAACTTTTGAATTAACGGTGAAATCTTAATGTTTTTTTTAAAAGTTATAAGATTTACAGATGCATATTACAGATAAAGCGAATTTACATTGAGGGAAAATGTAAAAAACTGTAAAAGTATACAAAATTACTAATTAAATGTGTATTTTAAATTACAATAAAACAATGTAACTATGTTTGGAGAACTTATATGTTTATTTACAAATTTTAACAATTTTATAATCTTCATTGTTACTCGTGCGTTTTATCATAAAACTTTCAGCACTTAGAATGAAGGCATGGCATTTTTGTGTACCTGGTATTGTCACTGATGAGTCAAATCTGCATTTTAGAAAAGATCGGTTTTCTTCAATATCCTCTTTCCGAGCATAAAAAATATGTGTTTGAGGCATTGATGTTCTAGCCCATTCATACAATCGCTCAGGTGTTGTGATGGCTTTGTTTGACTCCAAATGTAAACTGGCTTGTGTCGCCAGACAATTGCCACTAAACCCATCACATGAACCCTAGCCATGTGAAGTGGCATGGAAATGAAATTCTGCCTCTGTTTCAAAATCATGTTTCAAATATAACAGATTAATGAAATTGAGTCTATTTTTAAAGTGTTGTTGTGCCACGTCAGTAATTAAATATATTTTTTTGGCCATATATTGTTTTCCTGAAGATGCCTATGCAAAAGATTTTGAAATGTATAGAAAGAAGCAATATCGTGTTTTAAATCATCTGATATCATTACGATCCTTCCGTGTTTTAAACTTTGCTCTTTTCTGTAATAATACTCTGATGTCAGAAGAGTAGCTTGATCGTTGTTCCAGTGAAATGATTGAACAGCATCTCATAATAAGGTCTCCTTCTATAATAAACTCTTATAATAATTTGAAATACATGGTTTGGTGGTCTGCTGTATAGGCATGAGGTTTCAAAAGGTCTAAAGCTGAGCAAAGACTATCGACAAATTCATCAGATGAAAGCACTTGAGGGGCGATTTTAAAATGATCTGTACCAATCCATGTATTAAAGTGCACACTTGTTACTTGGTTATCATCGTATATTTCTTTCAGGTGCTCTCAAATTTGATCAAGGCCAGGGCAATACACACAACGTTCACTAGGTGGTTATCTATGTGTCATCAAATGGCATGTTGGTATTGAATTTGCACACACCATTTTTTGTAGGCAATCCTTATGGGATGTAAGAGGAATCGCAGAGTTGTAAGTATGAGATAAAGTATCTCCATCGCTTAGCATTAACTTGAAATTTTGATGCTATATACAGACACAAACTACATGTGTACCTGAGTCTCTAGCAAAAACATACTGCTTAGGCCTTAATGTAAAAAATTTTTAAATACCTGTTTTTGTATTAGGATATTCTAATTTAAATTGCTGGTAAAATTCATCGATGTTACACATTAAGAGATGCTTTTGTAAATGAACTCTTTTTCCCTCATGTAATTTCACAGATACAAAGTCTTTTTTACCAGGCATTATTCTGGTGTTATCTTCTTTGAGATGAAATGTCGTTACTAGCTGTACCACTTCTGATGTCAATTTTTGCCAAAAATGTCAATTTTTGCCAGGTGATGACGAAATACCGGCATTCTCGACCAGTTCCTTTGCTTTTCTTGCTTGTCGTCTGGACGTCTGAAATTCTTCAGCAAGTCTATTTTCAGTCCACGATTTAGGTGCTACAGTTAGGATCATTGTTTTCACAGAAACAGATGTAAATGTGTCATTAAACTTCTGTTTCAGTTGTAAAAGCATCTCGTTTTCGTTGGATTTTGATTTCCTATGTCCCAAACATTTAAAGGGATTGAAACATCGATCACGATAAGGGGCCGTGATAACTACGATAACAACAAAACTATTATAACATGCGTTCCTTTGGAACAAAATAGCTACTCAAAGCAGCTTTTGAGTAGATCACCAATGGAACGCCAAAAATTTGAAAATATTTCAAATATACCCACACATTTTAGACCAGGGTAGAAGCCTTTAAAAATAATAAAAAGTGAAAAAAAATAATAGTAGGATGAAACCCATTAGAAAAGGAAGGAAATATTATAAAAATGAAAGGAAAAATAATTTACGGGCGATCTGATGTCGGGAAGGGGATGGGGGTGAGTTTTTAAGGGTAAAAAACGGTTTTTCTCGATTTCCGGCAAAACTAAAAGTCCTATCGAAAAAAATTGAATGGCAAAGTTGTAGGTAATAAAAAGATCTAAAACTTTTGTACAAACACTTTTTTCACATAACCTCAAAATTTATGTGAAAAATTCAAAAAACCAAGTTTTTGGTTTTTTATTTTTATCTTTCACAAAAATTTTTTTTTTTTAACGAAATTTGGTGAAAACTTACCTTTTTATGTCCCCAATACGCTGTAATTTATTTGATTAAAAACATTTATTTTTTCACCTTATTTTGAATTAATATCGAAAAAACACCCTAATTTTCAATCGAAAACTCACCCGTCAAAATATCAGCTTTTTTCAAAAAGTTGGTATGGTTTCTGTTCGTTGAAATCTTTACTTTCCGATGGTGAAAAAAAAAATATATTACTATAGTAAATCTTCTCAGAAAATGCAAAAAAAGAATTGAATTTTCGATTCAAAAAACCAAGTTTTTGGTTTTTTATTTTTATGTTTTACAAAAAAATTTTTTTTTTCACGAAATTTGGTGAAAACTGATGTCCCAAATACGCTGTAATTTATTTGATTTGAAATATTTATTTTTCACCTTATTTTTAATTAATATCGAAAAAACACCCTAATTTTCAATCGAAAATTCAATTCATTATTTGCATTTTCTGAGAAGATTTACTGCAGTAATATATTTTTTTTTTCACCATCGGAAAGTAAAGATTTCAACGAACAGAAACCATACCAACTTTTTGAAAAAAGCTGATATTTTGACGGGTGAATTTTCGATTGAAAATTAGGGTGTTTTTTCGATATTAATTCAAAATAAGGTGAAAAAATAAATATTTTTAATCAAATAAATTACAGCATATTTGAGACATAAAAAGGTAAGTTTTCACCAAATTTCGTTAAAAAAAAAAATTTTTTGTAAAAGATAAAAATAAAAAACCAAAAACTTGGTTTTTTGAATTTTTCACATAAATTTTGAGGTTATGTGAAAAAAGTGTGCATACAAAAGTTTTAGATCTTTTTATTACCTACAACTTTGCCATTTGACTTTTTTCGATAGGACTTTTAGTTTTGCCGGAAATCGAGAAAAACCGTTTTTTACCCTTAAAAACTCACCCCATCCCCTTCCCGACATCAGATCGCCCGTAAATTATTTTTCCTTTCATTTTTATAATATTTCCTTCCTTTTCTAATGGGTTTCATCCTACTATTATTTTTTTTGGTTTTAAAAATTATCGACCCTGGTCTATTTTTATTATTATTGAAAATATTTATGTAGAGCTTATATTTAGATCTGTACGGTCCACGTTGTAATAAAAACTACCAAAACAAGTTTACAACCGATCTAAATAAAATCGAAAAATAAACTGCTTTTCAACTACACAACTTGTTCGAGGTAGAGTAGATCAAAGCAAATTTGAGCAAGTTTGATTTTCAATGGAACGCGCCTATAACATCACTCGTTACGCGTGTCTATGAAATTAGTTGCTAAGCCACTGACGAAATTAACTGACAAGTATTCAAATATTTATATTTTGTTTCACATGTTTATTGTTTTGTTTAAACAAAAGTTTTGTTTTCAAATGACGCGAAAACGAAACAAAAGCCTACCAAGTTTTAAAACAATATTCCTTTAGCTTTAATTTCAAATAAAGTTAAATTTGGAATTATAAAACGGTATTTTGGAACAGCTCTTTACACGGTCAACACTGTAAATTCGGTTTATCTGTAATATGTGCCTATAAATCTTACAACGTTTAAAAAAAACATTAAGATTTCACCGTTAATTCAAAAGTTATAGAATTATCGCTTCGAAACAGTAACTGGTCTAGCTGCTAAACGACTTCTAAGTCCATTATGAAACTTGGCGAGGATTATCTATACACTATTACCTATTTTAGGGAAAAAAAATAAAAAATTTAAAGGGTCTAACTTTGTGAAACTCAAGTTTTAAAAATTTAAATACAGTTTTTTTTTTCAAAACAATTTTTTTTTTTAAATCCAAAAATTTATTTAAAAAGCTCATTATATGAAGTATAAATTTGACTACTTTATTTATTTTATTGCATCTTTTTGAAAATGCTAAAGGGATTCGAAGTAGCGCATATCAACCGGTTAGTCAAATTTTTAAAGTCCTCTAGCTCGTTAACCGGACTTTATGCTGTAAAAATATTTTGTATCTAGATCGAGTACACATATAGGTATAACATAATCAAATATTACTAAAATCGGAAACATCAATATTTTTTCCCTGTCCGCTTTACTTGGAATGCCCCATTTGTCATTTAATTTTCAGAATGGCAACCAATTAAATAGGTATTGAAATTGAGCAAAATTTATTTAACTGTTTTTAAATAATGATACAAACACATGAAATAAACTTCATTGTTTTTACGTTTTAATTTCCTTTTTTATCAATTATAATTTTAAAATAATTACAATAAAATGATTTAAAACCATTTAAACCCGTTGCATTGGTTCGTTTTTGATGCATTTTATTCTCTCGCAAATTTGCAATGGTCTCTTGTGCCTCGCTCGCATTTTTAACTTTAAACACTCACACAATAAAATACTATTTACACACCTGTTTCGGTTGTTAAAAAAACATGTATTTCATAGATCTCTTTTGTGATCAAACCACAAAAAATCCCAGTTTTGCCTTTTAATTTTATAGATTAGATAACAAATTAAAATCTGATGCCCCCAAAAAAAAGTAAAGTAAAAACTAGGAGACAAAGCGGGGCCTAGTATTGCTAGTTTTCAATCCTGCAACTGTCCGTCTGGTTTTACTTCGCAAATAAATTAATAACTTTGTAAAAACATATACTATGAAAATATTTTTAAACTATGATAAACCTAATCTATGATGTTATTACGAGGATCAACGAAACCAACGAATTTTCCTCAAGGAAACATTAATATAAAATATTGTAACGGTAAGGCAATACGAGAGAATACAATACAATAGAACATTGTTCTAGGAAAAACTCTTTAGAGAAAATAGTAAGACTAAAAGAATATAAAACATCGAAATGAAGATAACAAAAAAAAGTAATACGCAACCGGAAATATTTGTTTATGTTTATAGACCTTTTTCCCGAAAAAAACTTGACATTTCTGATCAGCTGATTTGGATCGAAAACTTTAAAAAATGGTTATTTATTGCAAATCAAGATTGTTTTGCGTTGTCTTTAAGTTGTTTTTTACTATATTTGCATTATTATTATTTTTGCAGTAAATTTTAATACATAATTACTGATTTCTAATTATCATTTGACAGATTCCATACAGCAATACAACGATTTGAAGTTTAAAGAAAAAACTCTATTAAAAAAAACCCTTAAAGGAGGCAACTAAATAAGTTAAAAACAATAGATCTCACACATGTGTCAACATTATTTAGCAGTGATATAGATGAGTTGTAATAGATTATTATAAGTGTAAAAAGTTATTATAAGTAAGAAGTAATTGTAAATAGAAGAAAAATTAAGAGGAATACTAGTGGGAGAAATATTTTTATAAGAACTAGAATATCCATTGTATTAATTCCTGATCTTGGGATCGAACTAAATATTAGTAACTCGGCTAAGAAACGTTACAATATAAAAGCTGAAAAATTATAGTAAAAGATTAAATTGATAACCCAAAATTCAAAATGCATGATTCGTATAATATCATAAACAATATTTCTAATAAATCAGAAATGTAAACATAAATATATAACCAGAAATAAGCTTAAACTACATACTTCATAAAATCGTGTTTTCCTAATTTCATGAAATCTAAACATCTAAATAAAAAACGTATATACAAATTATGCAACTTGTTTGTTCAATATAAGAACTGAATCTAAAAAATTATGGTGCAAATTATGAAACTTTTTGCAATCCATACAATTTTAGAGCGATCTAGTTTCGAACCAATGAGAAAATTTTTAAACTTTAAAAAAGTTTATCATTCTCATCAGGGCTAGCCGACTAGATAAACTCTACCAAAAAATGTTAACGCTAATGATTATAAACCAAAAATTAGGTTACAACTCTAGCGAAGTGTAAAAACAAAAAATTTACATAAACATACATTTAATAAATTCAGGTTTAGTCAATTAATTTCTCTGGTGATCACTGTTTTGTTATACTCTAGATTTTCTAGTATTGAATAACAAAATTGTATCTGTGAGAAGAAGATGACTAGTCTTCACTTGTGTCTATTGACACATGATCAACAATTAATTCAGTAAATTATTTGTGATGTAACATCACCCCGATGGAAAATCTCCCATCAAGAATAATATAAGAACTGAATCTAAAAAATTATGGTGCAAATTATGAAACTTTTTGCAATCCATACAATTTTAGAGCGATCTAGTTTCGAACCAATGAGAAAATTTTTAAACTTTAAAAAAGTTTATCATTCTCATCAGGGCTAGCCGACTAGATAAACTCTACCAAAAAATGTTAACGCTAATGATTATAAACCAAAAATTAGGTTACAACTCTAGCGAAGTGTAAAAACAAAAAATTTACATAAACATACATTTAATAAATTCAGGTTTAGTCAATTAATTTCTCTGGTGATCACTGTTTTGTTATACTCTAGATTTTCTAGTATTGAATAACAAAATTGTATCTGTGAGAAGAAGATGACTAGTCTTCACTTGTGTCTATTGACACATGATCAACAATTAATTCAGTAAATTATTTGTGATGTAACATCACCCCGATGGAAAATCTTCCATCAAGAATAATATAAGAACTGAATCTAAAAAATTATGGTGCAAATTATGAAACTTTTTGCAATCCATACAATTTTAGAGCGATCTAGTTTCGAACCAATGAGAAAATTTTTAAACTTTAAAAAAGTTTATCATTCTCATCAGGGCTAGCCGACTAGATAAACTCTACCAAAAAATGTTAACGCTAATGATTATAAACCAAAAATTAGGTTACATCGCTCTAAAATTGTATGGATTGCAAAAAGTTTCATAATTTGCACCATAATTTTTTAGATTCAGTTCTTATATTATTCTTGATGGGAGATTTTCCATCGGGGTGATGTTACATCACAAATAATTTACTGAATTAATTGTTGATCATGTGTCAATAGACACAAGTGAAGACTAGTCATCTTCTTCTCACAGATACAATTTTGTTATTCAATACTAGAAAATCTAGAGTATAACAAAACAGTGATCACCAGAGAAATTAATTGACTAAACCTGAATTTATTAAATGTATGTTTATGTAAATTTTTTGTTTTTACACTTCGCTAGAGTTGTAACCTAATTTTTGGTTTATAATCATTAGCGTTAACATTTTTTGGTAGAGTTTATCTAGTCGGCTAGCCCTGATGAGAATGATAAACTTTTTTAAAGTTTAAAAATTTTCTCATTGGTTCGAAACTAGATCGCTCTAAAATTGTATGGATTGCAAAACGTTTCATAATTTGCACCATAATTTTTTAGATTCAGTTCTTATATTATTCTTGATGGGAGATTTTCCATCGGGGTGATGTTACATCACAAATAATTTACTGAATTAATTGTTGATCATGTGTCAATAGACACAAGTGAAGACTAGTCATCTTCTTCTCACAGATACAATTTTGTTATTCAATACTAGAAAATCTAGAGTATAACAAAACAGTGATCACCAGAGAAATTAATTGACTAAACCTGAATTTATTAAATGTATGTTTATGTAAATTTTTTGTTTTTACACTTCGCTAGAGTTGTAACCTAATTTTTGGTTTATAATCATTAGCGTTAACATTTTTTGGTAGAGTTTATCTAGTCGGCTAGCCCTGATGAGAATGATAAACTTTTTTAAAGTTTAAAAATTTTCTCATTGGTTCGAAACTAGATCGCTCTAAAATTGTATGGATTGCAAAAAGTTTCATAATTTGCACCATAATTTTTTAGATTCAGTTCTTATATTATTCTTGATGGGAGATTTTCCATCGGGGTGATGTTACATCACAAATAATTTACTGAATTAATTGTTTGTTCAAACTAAAAAATTGTTATACGTTTCTATTCAAACAAGACAAAATCATTTATCATTCCAATTACATGCCACAAGAAACAAAACGAATCTATCCACAATAACCATTTTTAAATTTTCTTGTATTTTCTACATTTTTCTGAAAGTTTAATTTTTTCTTCCTTCTTGTTATTCTTTTTATGGAAATATATAAGAAAATGATTAAATATAACTTCAAGAAATAAACCATCATCATCGTCGTACATCGTATTAAAAGATTATGTGTGTAGGTTTGTTTTTTTTTATTTTGTAATTTAAATATTAATTCTTGTAAATTTTAAAATTTTTGATTAAAATTATGAATTTATAATGATTTTTTTTTTGTGTGCTTGTAAATAAATTTCTTGTTCTTCTTATTTGCAAAAAAAAATATTGTATAATCGTTTTTTGGATGGGAAAATGCGAATCATCGTAATCTTGTGTTCTGATTTTGACAAGCATTAAGAGTGTTTTTGTTGTATCTATGTTTTGTGGTAATGGAAACTAAAAATGAAAAGAAAATTTATGAATATAAAATATATTTAAAGAGGGTTTTAAAATTGTTACCTATGTAATCTTACAAAATGCTTACTATAATTATTAGTATAATTAAAAACAGATTAAAAGCAAAGAAATTTTATTTTCTTAAACTTTAAGAATTCTTTATCCACGATTCATACGTAATTATATAGCATATATTTTACTTTTTGTATTTACTATAATTCGATATAAATCCAAACCACATAAAAATTTAAACTATATGACACGTCTTCAACTTTAGATATTTAAAAGTTTTTTGTTTAATTATCAAACAAAAAGCTGTAATCAAAAGCTGAATTGAATTTACAAAAACAAATTTCTATTAACCATAAACAATAGTCGTAGATAAACTTTTTCAGAAAGTTGTTTTGTGATTTATTATACAAATAATATTGTTGGGGAAAAACTGAAATAATTTTTCTTAAGTTTTCTTAGAATTATTTATCTATATGTATTTAAACAAAAGGAATCTGTAATAAGTTTTCAGTACTTTAACTTCATTAAATAATTTTTAGTGCAAACTATTGTTCAAAACTAATTATTATAATATTGAGTGTTAGCAGAATTATTGGTTTTGAAATTTGGATTAGTTTTAAGAATAATAATAATTATTATAGAAGTTATTCAAATAATTTTTAGAGGTTCATACTTTAGTAAGAAAAAAACAGAAAAACGTTGTCTCAACATGTGGCCTTTGATTGTATAACTCTTATGATTCAATCAATTTTCGGATCGAGTTTAACTTGAAGACGATAACTAATATGACATTTTTTATACATTGGTGATTCGTTCAGCGAGTGCTTTAACAATTATTCAGCTGTCCTGACTATTGGTTAATTGATAGCCATTGACTCACTCAACACCGTTTAACGCAAATGGTTGTCAAATCAAAAACATAAACTTTTAAAATACGAACTTTAATACGAACGTTTCGAATTGCTAGGTATTTTTCAAAATAAGTCAAAATTGGTATTTTTACCTTGAGTTCTACACTTGGTGGTACAAAGATATTATTATGAATTATGAATAATGATATTATTATGAATTTTAAGTGTAAATATGCATATTTACAAGAATTTCAATCTTTTTGTTTTGCTCAAACCATAGGGTAAAGTTAAGTTTGAGCTTTTAGCAACTAGGCAGAAAAAACAAAGCTTCATTTTAAAAACTTCATAATGAAAAATTAAATATACAACTTAAATTAAATAATCGTTCATATGACTAGATCAGGTTAAAAATGGTGTCCTTACACGAATGCGTGACCTGACCCACAGAAAATAAAAATATATTTATGATTGCTAAATTCTCTACTTTTGTAAATTTGTTTTACAGTGTTCGTTTTTTTAAGTTTGAAGGGCAGAAACAACAAAGAACAACGGATAAGATTTGGATTCAAAAATTATAGAACATTATAGGGATTTTAAAGTTATTTGTCAAATTGAAAAAATATGAACAAAATTAAAAAAAAAACATACTTAGAAAAACGAACACTAAAAAGTAAAAAATAAATTTTGCATTGACACAACGTTATATTGCAAAGAAACAAACGATATGTGCGTACAAACGCTGTATTTCTTTGAAGTAATGAGAAAAAAAATATTTAAATAGTATTTAACACATCTTAGCATAGATGCGAAGATTAGATTTTTGGCTATCAGTATTATTCATAGATAAACAATTTTCCGTTCCCATTTGTTATATAAAATAAAAGTGGGTGGTGCAGTCAATATAGAAATCGAATAATCGTTTGTAGTCTCTTCTTAGAGATTAATAATTAGTAATTTTCACACATTTTGCATAAAGCAAAAGTAGCATTACACGAGATTATCAATAATTTCTTTGTTATTTTTTCAAACAAATTGTATAATAATAACAAAAAATAAATATTTTGATTGGCATATGGATGATTGAGTTATTTATGACAACAAAAAATAATTGTATAATTGTATAATCTATGACAACAAAAAATAACAAATATTTTGATTGAATTATGAAATTTCAATTCAAAATTTCATAATTCAATCAAAATAATTGTTATTTCTTGATAAAAAATTTAGCCGGTTGCTTTGATAAACAATTTTATTTATACAAATTTGAATGTTTTTTGCTTGTTTGGAAGTAACTATATATGACGATAATAAATCATATTTATAAAATTTTGATCTATTAATTTTATATTTATAAAAAATTTAAACTTTTGCCGAAAAAAGTGTATTTAATTCGGCTCTAAAGTTAATTTTTATGTTTCGTCTATAATTGTTGGTAAGCTATAGACTCAACACAAAAAGTAGCACTTAGCTCCTAATTAAATAATATACTATTTTCAGCAAACGGCTGTAAAATTCTACTGCCGCTATGGAAAAGGTTAAAAATTTACTTTGTTGACGTATAACCAAAGCGGCTGTAAAGGAAATAGTTTACTCAATTAGCCAATCAACACAACACACAGAAGTAGTTTTTTGGACGAATTGTTTTCGTTATTTATCGTCCAAGATTTGGTTGAATAATACAAATGTAGTATTGGGTACAAACTTCCAGTTCATAGTTAATAAAAATTTCTAATTGAAAATACAAAGTCAATAAAAATTTCTTCCAATGTGATGAATACTAGTCTTGATAGTGCAATCACTATCAAAAACATAAGAGGCACTGCGTGCCTTGTGATGTTAAATTCCGACTAGCTTCAATCTTGTGGATTCGAAAAGATATTTCCCCAGCCTACTACAAATGATGAATTGTATGTAAACAACATTAACAAGAGAACGGATAAAAATAAGAAAAGACTTTGGACTCTACGATCCCTAAGGGCGGAGGAACCAATACCGTCACACACAATATACTTTAATATACATTCATTACATGTTAAACCAAAAATTGAAATATTTCACTTCCTGCATTAGTTCATGTTTGATCCCCCTCTGCCAATCTCTAACCAACCATACTGAGTAACCTATGGTCCTTAAAATAACAAGAGTTGCGCTAAGGTACTGGCGATTGATGCACCGGAATAATAATTTAATATTATGCAAAAGTTGCGGCAATGTACAGGAAGTAGTTGAACACAATTAATATCAAAAATCAATAAACTGATAATGTTTGGCGATTGTATAGGCGACAGCTACCCATAAGTAATTATTCAGTGAAATAAATATCGTTGTATGTTTTTTTTTCAAAATATTCCTGACTATTCCCTTTAGAGTATATTTTAATTTTATTTTTCCACTCAATCGTCATTATTTTGCGTCGACGTCATTGTTTTGCTGTATTTTTGTTTAATTAATGTTTTTGTTTTTTCGAGCCTTCTTCTGGGTATTTGTAACACATGTTTGATTGGATTATTGTGTAGGATGAACTGTGGTCGAATACAATTTTGTTTTGTGTTTCGTTGTGATTATGTAGAATTATCACAATACAATATAACAGAAGTTGAATGAAGTATTTAACTATTTTCATAAAAGAAATTGACTTGGACTTTATATTATAAATTTTTTTAGTTCAAAACAGAGTTATTTGAAATTGATTGAACAACAATTAATTTTCACGTAAACATAGCTTGTGGTTGCATCAACTACACTGTTCTGTACCTGTACAGCTGTGGAATCAATTTCCGGGTTCGATTCGCCATATTTGCTTTGGCGATGAGGCTGACACAACTTCATTTCGACAGGAAATATAATATTTTTTTCAGTGTAGTCAATCAGAAAGAGTTTTATATATGTAAGAAGACACAGGTTAGTATGCATTGAATTAAATTGAATTAACTTCAATTTAATCTCACTAAATGAACCATTAATATTCTAGAGAGATCATTTTTTAATTTACTTAGAAAAATTACATAAAATGTTATGAAATTGATGTCTTCAACTGATGCATTTAGCTATATACGGTTTGTTCCTTCTATCATATATAATGATAAATTTTTTGCCTAAACTTTGTTTTATTGATTACTCTTTCAACTTAAAAATCAATATAACAAGCAGACAACATAGACGATAGAACTTTTTTCATATAAAACTCAACAAACTGAAAAATCAAAATCATTGAATCATCACAACAAACCCATTAGAAACAAACATTCAAAATTACTTCTCTCTAATTCTACAAAATTCTTTAAGCCGGTCATGACACAGTTATTTGCTGTCTTGTTTATTCTTATTATTTTACCGATTATTTTAATGTTATGTAACGCATTTTGTAAGAATTAGTTTTTCAAACCTACAAGAATTTGTTCTAATAATTCAATCTTACAATAGAATGAGTTACTACAAAGCTTTAGGATTTTTTTGAAGTTTATAATTAGTTTAATTAAAAAACAAAATTTGTTAATGTTTCAATGATTTTAAAAAGTACATATATAAATATAATAATATTTTTGTCTTAATATCATATCATATCACATCAAACTAGAAATATTATTGTTATGAATAATGTATTAGCTGGGGTGGCAATACCATTATCACTATTTCGTTTTCAATATCAGATAAAATTTTCCTCAACTTCAACGTTTTTCTACACTTTTCAATTTTCTTTAATTTAATCGAACGGATGAATACGTACACATAAACAAACAGTGTGATTCCGTTATGTTCATAGATTTAAGTTTTGGTAGAAAATAAATTAATGATCTTAAATAGGATGTACAAAAGAAATGCGATACTTTAAGAAGAAAAAATATACAATAGAGATATTTAATTTAATTTGTTTTTTTTTGTTTAAGGAAAAATCAATAGAATTATTTAGGATTTCTAATGGTATTCTCGTTTGGTTGACAATAACACGGATGAAAAAATATTAAGGTAGATTTGTTTTGATGTTTGATACTCTCTTCTGTTTTACTTTCCTTTTTTGTTATTATTAGGAAAGAGAAGTAAGAAATAATTAAACATCGTGTTAAGAAATTGAAAAGATTGGATGGAAAAACTTTTAAGCCTTTTAATGTTTAATAAATTGTTGTTAACCCTCACAAGTTTTTGTAAATAAGCAACGCAGAAACCACTCTGGAACTAGTTCTTATAAAATCTTATTCAGATTATCAATGATTAAGTTAAGTAAGTATGGTAGATGAATCACTGTTTTGGAAAATTATTAAATTGAATCTTGGTCCTAAAATGAAATAAGAATTTGTCTGTTGGCATTTGTTATTTAAATATGAAACAATTAAGATTATAAAATAATATACGATCTTATTATCTATCCATTGTATAATATTTTTTTTAAGTTTTTTTGTTATTTAAATTGTATAATGCTCAATGTCTGCAAAATAAATAATTTCTATTATTATTACTATTATTAGTCCGTGAATATGGCTGATAAATTGGACCTTATGGGCTGGGCTGATTACTCATATAAAACTAATCGAATCAAATAAAGCCTGATTGAAACTCGAACATAAAAAATGAGTCAAATTGAACTAAGAAAATGTTTTTCCATTACCGTAATTTTATTTTATTTCTCATAAACTGATTATGTCCATTAAGATGTTCGTAGCTGTCTTTTATTTTTAATGCATCAGCTTTAATAAATCATAAACATTTTGCAAAGTTAATTATAAATAAACGGCAACTTTTTACTTATTAACAATAATTTTCTTTGTACGAATTATATTAATGGATTGGATCAATTCCACATTATTTACGATGCAGCTATTTTGTTTCAATAAGAAGAAAGTTTTATATAAAAATATTCATTGTTCTGATTTAATACTTATGAATTTATGACTGTTTTTATCTAAATTTTCCATTTGCTTGTTTTATGATGATTAAATAATATAAATGTGTTTCAAGATTAGATTATTATTAACGAAAAAATGTTTCATTGTATTTCAATTTTCGTTTAATGTTGTTATCCAAAATATTAAAAAATGTTGCATTGAAAATTTAATAAAAATAAATTATACCTTTCATTCGTTATCCGATCTTGAATGGTTCATCTGGAAAATAAAAAAAAGATATAGAATAAATAAGAAATTTAAATCTTTTGTTTAATCTTAAATTAGAAAAATTTTATATGACATTTTCCCATTAAATCACAAACAATAAAAAATTATGTGATCGCTTAAATAGTGAAATGACCACTAAAATTATTATGTGTCATTAATATTTATATACGACTTCAATAGGTTTTTTAGATCTATTTCATTTTTCTTTCACAAAAAAACGATGAAAAGGATAGTAATGAAATTTTCTTGAATTTTATGTATAATTTGATTTAAGTAGACAGTTATAAACCATTTTGGGATTTCTAACGAAATAGAAATAATTTCATTGTTAAAAATTGTGAATGCATATGCTGATTAAATTTTTACGGCTTTCAATTGGACAATGAAAAGCATAAGAGAATTTTCAAAAAACTTTAAACGATATTTTGAGACCGCATCATAGCATCGAAAAATCGGATCATCAAATTTTATTTTAGAACTAAAAATCAGTAAACCGAGAGTTTATACCACCAAATCATCGAATTGCATTGGAATTGAGAACTCATTAGATTGAAATATCATATCACCGAAAAGTCATTGCATCGAAACAGCACATCAAAATCATATAATGGAAAGTTTAACTCATAAAATCGAACTTCATCGAAAAACAATATGTAAATTGAAATAGTACGATTTATTGATATTTTTCGATGTAACGATTTTCGATGTATGATTTTTCGATGACATGGCAGCATCCGGATACTCTTTAAAAAGATAAAACACAAAGTTAATAAAATGACTTGAGGTATTGGATGTTTCATTTCGATTAATTGAAAGTTGTTGAAATTTTAAAAACTATAAGAAATTGAAACAATTTCTACTTAATTTAGGTTTAAAATAGTTTGAAATTCATTTTGGAACAGTGTGTTTTAAGAAAAACACAGCAAAACCTTACGATCACATAGTTTAAAAGCAAATTAAAATGGTTCAAATGTTATGGATCTTCTTTGGCAATAAAACCGGAAACCCTGTTAGTTAAAGTCAATCTTAAAAATCATCATGCTTATCAAACCTGTATTACTTACAAAATTTGACTTAAGTAATAAAGCAAGTGTTTTTAGGTTACATCTAAATCTATAATCAAAATAAATTCACGAATAATTAAAATAAAAACAATTAATTTAAAAATGCCTTTACTAAGACACGAAATAAAAACGACAATCTTAAACAGTTAAGATTTTATGTGATCCATTAGATCTTCTATATATTTTCAACTGATCCTATTATGAGGATTTCAAAAAATACAAAACGTTTGTTACTCTAATTATTTTGCATACTAATATTTTGATTTTGTTTTATTTAATTTTATTTTTGTTTTTACAATAATACTTCATAATTTTTAATGTATATGATGCATACTGATGCAAGAAGAAAACTGATCGGATGAAAACGAATTTTTTTCTTTTATTGTTTTCTTTTAACCAAAGAGGGATGTCCAATTACATTAATGTACCGGGTGAATTATCGAATACTTTAGTGCGTTCTATGCGGTAAAGTATAATGAAAATGCATACCACCCCCCCCCCCCCAATTCTTTCATTTTTTAATATTTTATAGGTTTATTCCATACTCAAAACATACTAAAATTACAGACATGCGTTTTTTTTGTTTTTGAGAAAAGGCCATTTGAATATTTTACTTGTGTAAACTTTTTTGTCCTTTGTGCCATGTAGTAAAAACTAGCTTACTGACTCTATTAAACATTTTTTCTACCCCCGTACTATATTAACATATAGCTAGTCATTCATTCACGCTATATACATTAATTTTATGAGTTAAGTTGAAGTTTATTTAGTAGAAGTAGTTTAATGAAGTAGAAGTAATTTAACGTGATAATTTGCTTAGCTAAAAGTTAATCTTTGTCGTATATCAGCCTCACTTGATATAACAGCAGCAGGACGACAACATGTATTATTGATTGAATTGAACTGAATTGATTTTCATCTAATTAATCCATTGAGATTCTATTGCACCATTTGTACACAAATTAATGATGATCATTCATCATATGTGGAATTAAAATAATACGTTTTATTTAAATGAATTGATATAGTATATTTAATTTAAATTTCATTAAAATATAAAGCGTAAACTGTTTGTATAATTAAATTGTGTCCTTCTGATAATTATCGCTTCTTAAAATTGTACATTAATACAACTGTTTTGATACTATTATTAATAAGATTAAACTTTTAAACAAACAAATTTAAAACCATCAAGTTACGTTAATTATTTACATAAAAATTATTTTTGAAACTTTAAAAAATAATAAAACATTTTTCATATTCACGAACATAATAAAAATTTGGAACATTAAAAGTCTGAACAAGAATCAATAATTTTTTTGAAAAACTGCTAAAACTAACTTTTTGTTTTACATTTTCCTCAACTACTAGATTAAAATTTTAAATTTTAAGTTTGTTAGTTTTAATAAACGCCACATACACCCCCTTACCAGTGGTATTGATTTAAATAAATATCTTGATAAAAAGGTATTAACATTGTGTGACGTATAAAAGAATATATAAAATATGGAGGGGCTGAAATCTCACAGCTCTGAGATATCAAGACTTCGGTCTGGGTTAAGGATTTTGATATAGTTTTCGGCAAAAAAGTTTTATGAGGACATGGTTTTTAGTTTTGGGCAGCGATGTATATCAAACATAACTCTTTGTTAAAGTAAAGTATTCAGAGATAAACTCTGTTTAAAAATTTATTACAAAACTAACACGAAACATCAATACGTTGCCGCAAAATTATAATCAAAATTCCAAAAATATTGTTAAATTAAATAAAATCAAACTTTTTCAAAATTCCAAAAATATTCAAAAAATTAGAATAAAATCAAATACTTAAACTTTTTCTAAATTCCAATAATATTTCAAAAATTCTTAAAAATTCAAACTTTTTCCAAAATTCTAAAAATATTGCAAAAATTATTACAAAATCAAAAAGTGAAAATTTTTTCAAAATTCCAAAAATTAAAATAAAATCAAAAATTAAAAATTTCTCAAAATTCTAAAAATATTCCAAAAATTCTTACAAAATCGAAAATTAAAACTTTTTCCGAAATTCTAAAAATATTGCAAAAATTATTACAAAATCAAAAATACAAACTTTTTCAAAATTACAAAAATATTTAAAAAACTATAACAAATTCAAAAATTTACATGTCCAATTTCATTTTAAATTACATTTACGTCATAAAAACAGCTACATTTTTTTCCAAAAAATTTTCTAAAAAAATAAATGAAATCATTTTTTGACACACTTGACATTATTTTTTTGACAAACTTATAATGCCATAATTCTCTATAATAATAATAAAATATCATGTCATACAAACTATTAATTTTGTTTTTTTCTAAAAAAATTGGGTAAAAAATAAATAAAAATCTTTCTTTTGACACACTTGACAACATTTTTTTCACAAACTTATAATGTCATAATTCTCAATAATAATAATAAAACTTCATTTCAAACAAACAATTAATTTTATTTGTTTTCCAAAAAATTAGGTAAAAAATAAATAAAATTTCATTTCAACAAACAATTTTATTTTTTTCCAAAAAATTGGGTAAAAAAATAAATAAATATCTCTTGACACACTTGACAACATTTTTTTTGACAAACTTATAATGCCATAATTCTAAATAATAATAATAAAATTTCATTTCAAACAAACAATTAATTTTATTTTTTTTCCAAAAAATTGGGTAAAAAAATAAATAAAAATCTTTCTTTTGACACACTTGACAACATTTTTATGACAAACTTATAATGCAATAATCTAGTTTTTTATCTCACATACCAATCCCGACCATCAAGATTTCTCCAAATTTAATGTTCCTACTCGTAATCACTTAAAATGAACGTTTTTTAAGCAAAAAATATGAAAATTTGCTATTTTTGACACACATAATGATTTTTTTCACACACTTTCGGTACAGTTATCGAACACAGCGTCCATTCGGACCTGTCCCTTGCAAATACCTATTTTTAGAGAAAAAAATGTTTGAAATCTCTCCAGCCGTTTTCCCTGCAGCGTAGGTAATGACGGACGGCCGGCCGACCTACAGACAGACATACATTTTTTTTGCTTTTTTAGAATCAGTAGGTCCTAAAACGTCGAGAAATGTCAAAAAAGTGAGGGTAAGCATTTCACTTTGAGCTCATGAATGTAATACTTAGGTCTTTCAGACCGAAGTTATTTTGAAATACTTGCAAATCTTGCATAAATATTTTAAGAAATTTTGAAAAAAGTTTTAATCTATGATTTTGTAATAATTTTTGAAATATTTTTAGATTTTTGTTTGAAAAAAGTTTGAATTTTTGATTTTATTCAATTTTTACAATATTTTAGGAATTTTTAAAGAAATATGAATTTGCGATTTTGAAATATTTTGAAGAGGTTGAAGGTTTTGATAAAGAGGTTTTTGAATAGTTTGCTGATTGTATAATCTTTTCTCTAAATTATGTTAATTTATGATCTGTTATAATTTTCCGACAATGTTTTGATGTTTCGTGTTAGTTTTGTAAGACATATTTAAACAGAGATAAAAAATACATGTACTATAACAAAAAGTTATGTTTGATATACATCGCTGCCCAAAACTAAAAACCATGTCCTCATAAAAGTTTTTTGCCGAAAACTATATCAAAATCCTTAACCCAGACCGAAGTCTTGATATCTCAGAGCCTTGAGATTTCAGCCCCTCCATATTTTACCCTTGAAATTGAAGACAATAGTTCAATAAATGTTTTACATTTAACTATTTTAAAAATTAAAAATCAATTTGAATATAAAATTTTTCCGAAAACCAACTACTACTAGTATAACAATACATAATATATAACATCATCCAAAGTCTTAAAAAACAGCAGCATATAAATCTCTCATTTATCGCCTTCTAAATATAATAAATACCACTAAATATTCAAGTTTATTGCTTCAGATAATCAAGTTTATTGCTTCAGATAATGCTTATTAATCAAAATTTATTGATAAGTTATATTCTAAATGTTTACATAAGTTGAAAAACGCAAATAATAGTAATAACAACATCAAATATATTTCTAAGGAATATACTAACTTATTACCAAATTTTAGAAGAAATCATTTCAAAGAACATAATTACTCGATACCAATAATAATTTGTAAAAAATTTTAAAACCAAAATCTAATTTCAATTTGGCGTTATGTTCTGGAATTTATAAAATCAATTGTGATACTTGTGAAAAATTTTATATAGGAAAAACAGGAAGAACTTTTATAGAAAGGCTTAAGGAACATATTCCATTGAACAAAAATAAAAAAATTTAAAGTCAATTTTTGAAATCAATTAAAAGATAATAATTATAACAACACCAGCTATGAACAAAATCTAGAACCTTTGCATTTATGTAGCAAGGAATTTTTAATGGACTCTCTTGAAGAGTTTGAAGTTTATAAAGCATTAAAAAAATCTCCAAATTTAATTTTAAACGACCTATTATTATTTAATTCAAATATTTTGTATAGTTTATTAATTTCATTTCATTCTAGAAACTCAATTCATTTATATTTCATTCCATAATATTTTGATCAGCATGTCATATTTCTTTGAAAAATAAGTAAATTTTATATAAGTATATGAAATTTATTTTAAACCTTTTAATTCATAGAATGTTATATGGCATTTTGTCAAAATTTAAAGGATGAATAATCGTTTTGTCTTCAACCGGAATAAAAATTGCACTTTTTGTTTATATATATTTTACAAAAAATATCGCGTTAGTATATTGCATCTAGTTGTCATAGTAGTAGTCCCAAAAACTATTTTTTTTGTCCTACGACAAAAAATAAACAAATCTTTATTCCTACGCAAAAGAAAATCAAAGTTTGAATAGGAAATTTATTATTATTTGACAAAAAATTGAGATAGTTGCTTGGAGAGATGTAAATTAAATATAATTTTTATTCGCCTATGTATTAAAGTATTACTTTATTACTGTGACTTGCGGTATTAAAGTGTCGTTTTTTAGCCATATATTTTGTTGTCATAGCTACGTCCAAAAAAGTAAAAAACATTTATATTTGTTTAAATTTCATAATCCAATTAAAATAGTTGTTATTATTTATTGTCATAGTTATACAATAATTTGGAAAAAATAACAAATATTTTGTCAAAGGTAACTTGTTCCACATATTTTTATTTCAAAATTTTTGCAAATTTATAATTTCAATTTAGAATAAACATTTTTTTAAATGTTTTGCTTGCGGCGAATAAAAAATAGTATATGATGCACGGACGTTAGCTATTTTGGACTTATTGTGGGTGCAAACTCCACATACATCCAAAATCTTTAGCTTTACGTCCTACCATCATAATGTACTATTAAATGGTGAATATTTTCAATTATTATTAAATAATAAAATAAATAACGGTTGAAGAAAAAATTTAATGTTTTACTCGGATTAAAAATGAATTTTGGAACTCGTAAAATTGCGGTACTCGGCTCTCAAGTCGCCTCGCTACATTTTTGCTCGTTCCAAAATCCATCATTTTTTGTCCTAGTGATGTTTCGAATATTTTTACTAATAATCCATCACGAAAGGTATTATGGAAAACTGAAAACTGAGTTATGGATCTGAAGCAAAGAAAAATAATATTACAAATATGTATGTGTTTACAGCGCACTTATCTTTGCGGTATTGAAACAATTTAATAGATTATAGTATTTTCTGTGTTTGTGCTCATTGTACAATATGCTGTTTGTTTCTTCACAAATAATTTTCCGTCTCCAATTAAACTTACTTATCAATAAAAACAGATCTGTTCATGCGTACTCATTAAAATTCGCCCAGAGTAAAAGACACTATGCACAGTAGCCTAATTTTGTCGTTTTCTAATTTTGTTCGTAGCCCCATTGAAATCATTTCTTTTATGTTCAGCATCTAATTTAACTGAAAATATCCTACGGCATGTTCCAGTTTAAAAAAAAAAATCCCCATCTCTAGCAACACCATTGTGGTTATTTTTATTTGTGGTTAATCTTCAACTTAAAATTTTTCATTTCTTTTAAAGTTTTTCAAACAAAATAAAAATGTTTCCCTAAAAATTTGATGCTTTTTGTTTGTTCAGTTGTGAAAAGACATTTTTCTTTTCGTTATGGTTTTGTTTGGTGTTTTTGAATGAAATAAATACTGTTTTATTGTGGTTTATTGGTTTATAGGTCAGTTGGGAAATTTTTTATACAAATTCCATTTTCTACGATTGTGAAAGCTCTTAAAAAAATATAAATTTATGGTAGTATCAAGAGGTTGAATTATTTCTTTGTTATTGTTGTCACATGCCCTCCCACTTGAATAATTTATTACAATTTTTTTAAAGATTTTTTGATACGATAAAGGATAAAAAATAAGTTGCAAATATTGATCACTTTAAAACAGTTTATTGAAATTTTAAGTTTGTCACAGTTTATCTTGTGAACATATATTATTAAACAAAATAAATAACTTCGAACTCATATTTAAACGAGTTGAACTATTTATATTTTACCATCAAGAGTACGACATTATCGTACTATAAACACACATTATATATTATATTGTTTGGATTTCTTTTTTTGTAAATCCGTACTAAAGTCAATGACATTTTACATGGATCGCAGTTTTAATATTATTCTTATACGAATAAAATTTTAAGTTTTCAAAGCATAATTTTCTATTTGTATGCACTAATTTCAACATTTTTAACCAACTTTTGGAAAAAGAAAATAGTAGATTATACACCAAGGGAGAGAAATGCATGAATTCCTTCCGAGATGTGTACATACTATGTTTTGTACGACAAAAACCATGTTATAATACTTAAAATTAAAATAAATATTTATGCAAACCGAAAATATTAAATATTTTAATGCATCATAGTTGGCTGTGTGTTTTAGTTTGCATAATATATATTTCTATGGCAACAATAGTAACAAATTATCGTTGTTAGGAAAATCAAATATATGGTATTAAGTGTGACATTTTATTGTACAAAAGTTGTAAAAAGTATTTGTATAATGGCTTCTAGCAATGTAGACGAATTTGCAACAGAAGTTATAGATGATTTGTTGCCATCTAAATCAAAAAAATTATACAACAAATCATATAAAGATTTTTTCGACTGATGTGGCAAGAACAAAAATGAGAGCTACACAGCAAATGTGTTAATGGCAAAAGTAAGTTCAATAATTTAAATGAACATATAATTATTCTTTTCATGTATAAAATTAAAGCTTACATTAATTATTGGTATTGTTGTTGCCTTAAGGTGTGACGAACGAGTCAATTTAATGATAGAGGATGTCCAGGATTTAGGATTGTCAATTTTAATTTCAGTTAATAATGTCAACCATGTTGACAGAGCTTTTAGCATTGTCGCAAAGGAAGACAGCTTAATCGATTATGTTGCCATTTGTAAAAATACAGAGCCTTACGAAACCAGAACAGCAATGTTTACCGTTTTTTTGTATGCTATAAGAACAATAAATGTTCTGTACAGACAGTGGAATTACGTAAACGTAGTTGTATGTAAATTTTTAAATAAATCTTTGCATGGGATTCACTTCTTTTAACTGTTAATTTTAATAAATAAATATTAAATTGTATCAAATTGTTGTGTGTTTTTTCTAGATATAAAATGAAATATATGTGTATTACTTCGGTCTGAAAGACCTAAGTATTACATTCATGAGCTCAAAGTGAAATTCTTACCCCCACTTTTTTTGGCATTTCTCGACGTTTTAGGACCTACTGATTCTAAAAAAGCAAAAAAAAAATGTGTGTCTGTCTGTCGGCCGTCCGGCCGTCCGGCCGTCTCAACCGACGAAATCTAGAAAACCGCTGGACGGATTTCAAAATTTTTTTTTTCTAAAAATAGGTTTACTCAATGGGCAGAGCCGAAAGGACGATGTGTTTGATAACTGTACCGGAAGTGTGTCAAAAAAATCGTCAAGTGTGTCAAAACAAGGAAATTTGCATATTTTTTGCTTAAAAAACGTTCATTTTAAGTGATTACGAGTAGGAACATTGAATTTGGAGAAATCTTGATGGTCGGGATTGGTATGTGAGATAAAAAACTAGATTATTGCATTATAAGTTTGTCAAAAAAATGTTGTCAAGTGTGTAAAAAGAAAGATTTTTATTTATTTTTTTACCCAATTTTTTGGAAAAAAAATAAAATTAATTGTTTGTTTGAAATGAAGTTTTATTATTTATTATTATTGAGAATAATGGCATTATAAGTTTGTCAAAAAAATGTTGTCAAGTGTGTCAAAAGATTTTTATTTAGTTTTTTACCTAATTTTTGGAAAAAAAATAACATTGTTTGTTTGAAATGAAATTTTATTATGATTATTGAGAATTATGGCATTATAAGTTTGTCAAAAAATGTTGTCAAGTGTGTCAAAAGAAAGGTTTTTACTTATTTGTTACCCATTTTTTTTAGAAAACAATAAAATTAATAGTTTGTATGACATGATATTTTATTATTATTATAGAGAATTATGGCATTATAAGTTTGTCAAAAAATAATGTCAAGTGTGTCAAAAAATGATTTCATTTAATTTTTTAGCCAATTTTTTGGGAAAAAAATGTAGCTGTTTTTATGACGTAAATGTAATTTAAAATGAAATTGGACATGGAAATTTTTGAATTTGTTATAGTTTTTTAAATATTTTTGTAATTTTGAAAAAGTTTGTATTTTTGATTTTGTAATAATTTTTGCAATATTTTTAGAATTTCGGCGAAATTTTAATTTTTGATTTTGTAAGAATTTTTGGAATATTTTTAGAACTTTGAAAAATTTTAAATTTTTGATTTTATTACAATTTTTGGAATTTTGAAAAAATTTTTGATTTTGTAATAATTTTTGCAATATTTTTAGAATTATGGAAAAAGTTTGAATTTTTAAGAATTTTTGAAATATTATTGGAATTTAGAAAATATTTAAATATTTGATTTTATTCTAATTTTCGGAATATTTTTGGAATATTGAAAAAGTTTGATTTTATTTAATTTAACACTATTTTTGGAATTTTGATTATAATTTTCCAGCAACGTATTGATGTTTCGTGTTAGTTTTGTAATTACTTTTTAAACAGAGATAAAAAATACTTGTGCTTTAACAAAGAGTTTGATATACAACGCTGCCCAAAACTAAAATCCATGTCCTCGTAAAAGTTTTTTGCCGAAAACTATATCAAAATCCTTAACCCAGACCGAAGTTTTGATATCTCAGAGCTTGAGATTTCAGCCCCTCCATATTTTTTGATTTATGTTTTCGAATGCATTATGTACTGTTTTTGCTAATCAATTTATGATAATAAAAAACGAAAGCTATCATAGTTGCGTTTTTTTTAAATTCGTATTATTTTTGTTACGTTGTCATGGAATTCAATATCGTTGCCATAGTTTTGTTTAATTTTTACTCCCTAGGGAGTAAAAACATCAACCCGCTCCCACTAACAAGGGAGTGGAATTAAACTTTATAGGGTCGTGCAAAAACTTTATTTGTATTTCAAAAATTTGGTTTTATTTAGTTTTCTAACAATAGCTGGAGAACAGTTGTTGGAGCATGTAAGTAAATTCTTGTTCGACTTAGCTTTCTTCATTACCATATAAACTAAATCGCACCCAGACCACTCATTCCAAGATATGCACTTAATATAGTATTATTTTTTTCTATTACTTCGTTTGTTTTAAAATAAAAATGAACAAAAATACTTAAAACTTATTACAAAACTAAGAAATTATCACGTAATATATTGAATCTAGTATTGTTGTTTATTTAAGATAATCAAGAACAAATGGTTATGGCTTGAATGACATATTAATGGATTTATAAGAATAAGACTAACCTTGTCATCACATGAGAGATAACCACAGAATTGGAATAAAAAGTTTCAACAGAAAAGTAATTTTTCATATCTAGTTGTTTGAAGCTTTGTCTCTTCATTAAGTGATTTGATGAAATTTTTGAAATAGTAATGTTGAATTTGGTCATACGCATGGGAAGGTATCAGTTTTTGGATTTTTGTTAATTTGATCCATGGGTGTGACGGTGCAGCTAACTTCAGTCCCTGCTATTGACATATGAGTTAACATGAGACACCAAAAAATGGTAATAAAATTCCAATATTCAAGTAAAACAACTAGAATTAATGTCAAACTACCTTTACTTGATTGGAGGGATCAGTTTTTGAAGAATTGTTATTTTATGTGTGACAACATCACGGACTACAGTCCTTCACACATACTACTGGCAATAGCGATGAAATTTCTTTTGTCATGGTGACATTAAAAGGTTGATGACCGATTAACTCTATTCCGAAACGCTAGTATACTGAACGTTATAGTTATGCAGCATTTCTTGATGATGCCACGCAAGGATAAAGATATCCACGGATATTCATAAGTAGGATAGCAGGAATAATAAATTCTTGATAGCTGTTCAACAAATAAGAAGGTTGTGTTAATTAAATAAGCTCTTGTATCAGTATATACAGAGCAATATACAATAAAAATAATTCAATAAAACATGTATACAATACAAAACTTTACGACCAATATATTACTTATAGAGGACGTAAAACCCATTTTTCATAAAGCATATACAGTACCCAGTCCATTAGAAAAAGATATGGAATTAGCTAGATTAAAGTTTTTTATTTTTGGTTTTGGAGTGCGGCAAAATCACTATAATACTATAACAAATTGATTTTTATATATCAAAAAGTTCCTTTTTGATTTTACATTAAAAAACTATTTTTAACAAAGTTCAAACAAACAAATTTTTATTTTACATTAAATATACATTTTAATTTAACTTCTAAGCAACAATTTCAATTTTAACATTTCTATTACACGTGTTTCAAACTTTCGCTCATCCTCAGAGAGAAAATATTTGCAACATTTGGAGTTGCAAATATTTTCTCTCCGAGGATAATCGAAAGATTGAAACACGTGTAAGAGAAATAATAAAATTGAAATTGTTTTTAAGAAATGAGATTAAAATGCATATTTAATACGAAATAAAAATAAATTTGTTTGAATTTTGAAAAATAGTTGTTTATTGTAAAATCAAAAAGGAACGAAATTGCAACTATATATAAAAACCAATTTGTTATATTAAGTAGACTAGTTTTGTGAAGCATATTAGTGCTGGTTAAGTAAAATGATTTGGCCTCACCAATAGTGGTTGTACCAAAAAAGGAGGTCTCGATACGGTGGTGATTTAAAATATCGATACGGTGGTGATGTTAAATTAATTTTAATTGAGCATATTGTCATGGAGCTCACTCATTGCCAGTGGTAGAAGAAGTGTTTGCTACTCTCGCCGCTGGATATTCGTGTTTTCTGATTTGATTTGTGATTTGTAAGGGGTTAGCTTCAGTAAATTAAAAAAGGTTTATATCGATTTCAACCGCTGCTTTTTGATATTTTTTAGCACCGTCAATATTTCAAAGGGTCAAATCAAATATTAGGAGATGTCGAGGATGTAATTACATATTTTCATGTCATTTTGATTGAAGAAAATAAGAGTATACTAAAAGAAAGGGTAAAACAAGTCTTGTTCATATAAAAACAAATATTGATAAAAGCAAATATTTTCAAAGCTTAGTAGATTTTTGAGGACATATCATATCAAAAAACGGTACTAAACCCAACATAAAAAAGTAGGTGCGATTCATAAAGCACCATTCCCAAAAATGTTAGTGAGCTTAAATTATTTCAGGAGTTAATGGACTATTACGCTAAGGTTTTGCAAAATTTATTGTTTATATAACATCCTCTGTACTGAAACTGTAACGGGCAAGATCTTCCATGTAAGTTGTGCTTCGATTTCCGTCCTCTTTACCTATAGTAATATACTATAGAGAGCTTCGAAGTCACTGTACTTCTCAACCAAATTGTGTGTAATAACACAAACAATTAAAATACTTCTAAAATTTGATCCTTCCGGAAGCAACGTATTGTAACATATGTATGACTAATCTAATTGACACACATGACATATGTTATTCTTCCCATCAAATTATCGTAAACAATTAAATAAGTCATCAACAACTTAAAAACTTAGTTCGAATTTCCATTAGTTCCCACATTATATATTAAATAACGAAATCTAAATAATATAAAATAATATTAAACTTGATGACATTACAGAAATAAATTTAAATTAAATTTATCAAAATAAATATAATTCCTGCTGAATGAGGCAATTATATTTATTTAATATATGATTGACCGATATTACCTTTACATAATAAATCGATTGTTAATTGGTTAATCGATTTAATTATTAAAATAAAGATAAGACTAAGAGGGGATAATAGTGGAGAAACCCTCAACCAATTTTACTATAAATTAAATGAAAATCACAATGAAAAATCAATCAATAAACTTTTCCGAAAGTTAAAGTGTTTGTTTTATTTAAACCTTATTGTAGAAGAAAGTCTGCTCAATAGGCCTTAGTCTACGGGTTAAAAATGGTTTTTCCAGCTGCGAAGACTTTCTTCCCATCATAAATATCAAGATATTAAGTGGACATCAAAGTAAAATAGTTCATCGGATAAGTCCACCATAGTATCATCTTATTTTTTTCCAGTTCTCAGTTATAATTTTTAACTGAATTATGAAAATTGAAATCAAATAATTTGCAGAATAAACCATTTAACGGTTAAAGAAAATTTATGCTGATCGGATTTTTTCATTTGTAACTCGTGCAAAAAATGTAGTAAAATAGTCAAACTGCAAAAAGTAAAATAGTCAAACTACAAATGCAGCAAAATGTAGTAAAATATTAAAATAGAGTTTTGGTCAGTTAATGGATTAACAAGTTCATTTTTTTTGGAATGGAGTAGTAGATTTTTTAGGGTAGTTAATGAGTAGATTGGGGGTAGGTGGTTGGAAATCAGGTTGAACAGTTTATGTGTTTGAATATAAATTCAACAAAAATTATAAAAGTTTAAAATAAATATTATAAAGAAAAATAACGTATATTATGTTAAAATATCATTTAAAAGTAATCAAAGTAACTTAATTTATGATCTTTATGAAATTATGTATGTGAAAAGAATGTGTTATAATTCAACAATTAAAAACTTAAAACGATAAAACACAAGTTTAATGGAACAAATTAAAGACATTGAAGTAATGCATTATTGAAGATAACTACTGTAATTATGTGCAATAAAAATAGATATGTGTAAATTGAATTAAAATTGATTTTTGGTGTAATCATTCATTGATGTTGTTGGAATAAATGAAGGATGTTTCAATTTAGTAAAGAAGAAAGACAAATTATTAATACATGACCACTGTTTTGTTGTATGAATACATTGGAGTTTCCAGTTGGACCTTGTTGATAAACTCTCACCTTGGAATAGAGACTATGGAGGCTGGAGGTATTTCTTAAATTTTTTTTAATTATGATTGTAGTTTTTTTGTTTTGTTTTTAGCTATATAAAATGAAGTGTTAACGTAAATTTTTAATTGGGGAGAGTAGTGATATGGCAGATCTCCCTTCTGGAGATTCTGGGTGGTGTTTTAGGCACGCAATTGGATAAATTAATTTAAAGTTTCTTGTTAGTGAGGATGGTCTAGAACCTTTGCTCTATCGAGCTAGCGGTAGGTTTATTAGTGTAAAAGATCAACTGGTAGACCTCCACAGTCCACCAGACAAACCTCCTACTACAAGATACTACAAAACCTTCCAGTGGTCGAAAGAATGTCAGAAGAGTTTTAAAAAAATGCAAAATATGTTATCTAATGCAAGTTTATTGGTGTATTTTTTTATCCAAAACTTTCAATAGTCAGCTCGTGTGATGCTAGCCTTTATGGGGACGGGGTCATTGTAGCACGTTTGGTAGATATATAGCAAAGATAAACCGATTCTTTTTACATCTAGTACTTTAAACGCTGCTGAAAAAAACTATGAGCAGCTACATAGAGAAGTGGTTTTTGCAGTAGTAGCAATATATTTTTTGCGGATAAAAGGTGTAACAAGTATCTGTATAGAACACAAATTTATAATTGATAGTGATCACAAACCATTACAGGCTATTTTTAATATTAAACAGTATTTGTATTAAACAGTGTATATTAAACAGTCTTACAGTTATGAGATTAAAAGGAATTGACGGGATATGCAGATTGGATTTTTAGTTTGCCTATGCAGGAAATTTCTGGGTGGAAAGAACCAGATATCAATTTTTTTAATTTGTTTACACATTTACTATTAACCAAACAGGAAATCGCGAAAGAAATCAAAGAAGATGACGAATTAGAAGTAATATACATATTTTTAATGGAAGGATGGTGAATATCACAGCAATTGTAAAAACCAAGCAAGTTTAAGCTCAACACTTCTTTGTGGTATTCAAATCAGTGTATATTTTATGAAGATAGAATAGTGATAGTTCCTTACAACGTCGAGTTTTGAAGCTGTTACTTGAATCACGTATTGGTATTGAACGTATTGGTATTGTACGTAAGTTTTTTTTATGTAGTGTGTACCAAAAACGTACCTTAGACTGTCAAAATTCTCAACAGCCACCTACCACAGACCCATATGAACGTTTTCGTCTGGACTTTTTCCATAAGGAAAGTGTGATTTTTTTATTTGGTGTGATAGTTTTTCTTAATCGATGTATGTACGTATTGAAAATTGCTTGGTGAAAACATAAAACTATGAAATCAATAAATAATTGATGAAATTATATATCGATGAAATCAATAAAAACTTGAAGAAATTATATATCGATGAAGTCAATAAATACTTGATGAAAATACGAATTGATAAAATAAATAAATACTATTAAAAAATATATATCGACGAGATCAATAAACACTTGATGAGAATATGAATGGATGAAATCAATAAATATTTAATGAAGTTATATACCGATGAAATTTACAAGTACTTATATTTTTATACAAAATTATATTTCGATGAAATTAGTAAATACTTTATGAAAAAATGAATCGATGAAATCAATAAATGCTTGATGAAATTATGTTTTTGAACTTACTTTAAATTAAGTTGTGAAAATATAAACTTTTTTTATTTTACTTAAAAATACAACAAAATCTTTGCTTACTATACCACACTTACACACTATTATAAACCAAAAGAACATCAAATTCAATAAAAAATAAAAACAAAAAACAAATTATAAATCAAGAAAATGAGAATAAGAAAATAACAAATGATTACAATTTATCTCAATCTCTTTTAATATTTATTTTATATTTAAAATTTATTTAGCGTGACGATGACTTGAATATATAAATTTTCCACACAAAATTAAACAACGCGCTTAAAGAAGTTTTCACTTCAAAAACCATATTTAATTTTTTAACGAAATACTTACGATCCAAGGTTGGAAGAATAAAATAACAACAATAATACGAACTCTACACATTCATTTCAACTGCTTAAAAACAAACAAGATTATGATTTGCATCTATTTTACAATAAAAATATAATGTTTTTAACTCCGAACAGCCAAAAAGTAAAAGAGATTTTTATGAACAAAACATTACATATATAAATCAAATTGTGTTCGATAACTGTAACGTAAGTCTGTCAAAGAAATCGTTAAGTGTGTCAAAACAAGAAAAATTTGCATATCTTTGCTTAACGTTCATTTTAAGTGATTACGAGTAGTAACATTAAATGGGTATGTGAGACATCTAAATAACAGCAACAGTTGGAAAATAAGCTTGAATTTTTAATTATGTTATAATTTTTGAAATACTTTTGGAATTTTGAAATATCAATCTTCTATTTTGGATTACTTTTTGGAAAATTTTTAGAATTTTGGAACAATTTTGAATTTTTGATTTTGTTATAATTTTTGCAATATTTTTGGAATTCTGAAAAAAATTTCCATTTTTGATTTTGTAATAATTTTTGGAATAGTCTTAGAATTTTGAAAAAGTTTAAATTTTTGATATTTTAGATTTTATTATAAATTTTGGAAAATTTTTTGAATTTTGTAAAACGGTTGTAATTTTGAATTGTAATTTGTAATAATTTTTGCAATATTTGTAGAACTTTGTAATATGTTTGAATTTTGTTATAATTTTTGCAAAATTCTTAGAATTTTGGAAAAACTTGGAATTGTGGATGTTGTTATAATTTTTTAAATATATTTGGAATTTTGAAAACACTTTAAGTTTTCGATTTTGTAATAGTTTTTAGAATATATAAAGAATTTTGAAAAAGTTTGAATTTTTGATTTAATTATAATTTTTAGAATTTCGAAAAAAGTTTGTATGTTTGGTTTTGATATAAATTTTGCAATATTTTAAGAATTTTGGAAAAAAGTTTCAATTTTTGATTTTGTTAAAATTTTTGGAAATCAATTCAATCCATTCAATCAGGCCCCTCTTTTGAAAAAATTTAAACCAATTCTTTGTAAGACCTGAAATGTAATTGAACATGAAATTGGTAGAAAATATTGGGTTGTTTGCTTTAGAAAAGTTAAAATGGCTGAACGGTAAATGAAGAGGTTTTTGAGTAGTTTGCTGATAGTATCAGCTTTTCACTATATTATGTTAATTTATGATCTGTTATAATTTTCCGGCAACGTATTGATGTTTTGTGGTAGTTTTATAAAAAAAATTTTAAACAGAGATAAAATACTTGTACTTTTACAAAGAGTCACAGGAAAAAACCACTTCTTTTTGGAAATATCTAAAAATCAAAGTAGTCGAAAAATCAAAGAAATATTTTAGTCTTTTTCGATATTTTTTTGAAATATTTTAATCTCTTTCGATTTTTCTAAACCAAACTCGATTCCTTACAAAAAGCTTTTGTTTTACTACTCTATCTAGCGACCCAAATGTTCATAAAGTATAGATGAAAACAAATATTTGAATTTAGACGTGGGAAAATACATTTAAAAACTGTAGAAAACTTCAACTTGATAGCATTTATAATTTGTGAGTAAATTGAATATTTAGAAATTCGGACGGATTCTCAGTCTCAGTTTTTAATTTTCTAAAGTACGGAACTCTAAAAACAACCAAACTTAATATTGCAGAAATAATCTTTAAACTAGCAATTAAAAATTTTAAATTTATATTTTAATTTAAAGCCGTCTTTTTCACGAATTAAAATTATTTAAATAAATACTGTCACTAATGTTTTGTCTAAAGAATGTCGCTTTGATCCTTCAGTTTTTTAATTTATTTATTCATGCGTCCTTAAAATGAATTGAAATACACAAAATTTTACTTTCTACTGATGATGATGTAACATAAATTTATTTCAGGATTATTTACATAGATTGGAAATTGTTTCTAGTACCGCTATAATACATTATTAGATATAAATATATTGTTTACATATATTGAAATGAGCGAACAGTTTACAACCAAAGCGCTAACCAGGGTATTATACTGGTCGTTATTTTTTACATTTTTGAAGAGTATGTTACGCTTTAAATAATATACATACATATACATAAAAACCATACATTTAAATCAAATTTTTATTTTGAGAATTACTTAAGGCGGGTAGTCGCATACAACAAGAACAGAAACAGAATTTCATACAAATTTGACAGTAAAAGAATTTAGAAACAAAAACAGACGGAGAAAATTTGTTGATTTTGTGTTAAACAGAAACCATTCAAGTAACAGAAATGTCACATGCCATATATTATTTTGAATTTGTTGACGGGTGTTGTAAATTTAAAAAAATTAGTTAATTTATAAATAATATTTTTTCTTTGAATTTTATTGTATTTTAATTTTTATATTTTATTATTTTATGTTTTTTTTTTATGTAATATTTTATATTTATTCATATCCTTTAAAATGACAGTTGTCTTCTTGATATTATGTTCCCATTTCTATTTCATTATCACAAACATCAGCAGAAACAGGAAAATAATTTTGGAGAGAAAAAAATCAATTTCTGTTATATGTGATTGCCGGTCTTCAGAGTTCCAAGCCTGCGGTCAAAATTTTTATAAATGTGTAGCGACCCAATTAAAATTACTACGCTACACAAAAACATTCAAATAAATTCAAACAAACATAAACATTCAAGTAAATTCAATTATTTCCTATCCTACCCTAGTGTTCCCACTTTTCTAATTTTGTTTCTGCAGAATGAGAATGGAATTGAGTTGATTGGAGGGAATTTAATAAACAATTAAGTTTATCATTGCATTGTTTCAAATGTCAACGAATAATCATGATGAGGTGGCTCTTTGCTTGAATGTACATATTTCTTTTTTTATAATATCAATAAATTAATGTTATTTTTCTGGTTTTGTTAAAATTAAGTTTAGAGCAAAATATAATATTATAATTATAATAAAATTTAATTCAAAATCAATTGGGCTTGAGTAAACTTAACAACCAATTATTATAAGATAAAAATATGGAGGGGCTGAAATCTCAAACTCTGAGATATCAAGACATCGGTCTGGGCTTAGGATTTTGACATAGTTTTCGGAAAAAAACTTTTATGAGGTCACTGTTTTTAGTTTTAGTCAGCGATGTATAGTTAGCGTTTCGAGAAAATATTACAAAATCACAAATTCATATTTCTTTCAAAATTCCCAAAATATTGTAAAAATTAAATCAAATCAAACTTTTTTCAAAATTCTAAAAATATTCCAAAAATTAACATAAAATCAAATATTTGAACTTTTTCAAAAATTCTGAAAATATTGCAAAAATTATTAAAAATTCAAAAATTCAAACTTTTTTCAAAATTCCAAAAATTATAATCAAATCAAAAATGTTAAATTTTTCAAAATTCTAAAAATATTCCAAAAATTCTTACAAAATCAAATATACAAACTTTTTTCAAAATTCGAAAAATATTTCAAAAACTATAACAAATTCAAAAATTTCCATGTCACATTTACGTCATTACAAACAGCTAAATTTTTTTTCCAAAAAATTGTCTTAAAAATAAATAAAATCATTATATGGGATTTTTTTGCATTAAATTTCTAGACAATACTCTGTGTGAATTCATAGAATGGGGAACATTTCTATTCTAATTAACATCCTAAGTCACGATTGTATTGTCATTATTGATTGTTTCCAATCAATGTGAAATCAATGGCTGACACTTGGTCCGATCCGAAACACGTAAAATGTGAATTGTAGTTTTTTTCTGAGAAACTTCAAACCATACCTTTGAATTGAAAATATTCCAATTACTTCTTTACTTACTTGAGTTTAATTAATCTCAAAAATCCAAAATAAATAAAATCATTTTTTGACATACTTGACAATATTTTTTCCACAAACTAATAATGCAATAAAATTCTCAATAATAATGATATCATGATCATTACATTTCATTTCATCCAAATAAATAATTTTATTTTTTTCTAATATATAATATATTTCTTTTGACACACTTGACAATATTTCTTTGACAAACTTATAATGCCATAGTTCTCTATAGTAATAATAAAATTTCATATCATACAAATAATTAATTTTATTTTTTCCAAAGATTGCTTAAAAAAATAAATCAAAATCTTTCTTTTGACCCACTTGACAACATTTTTTTAACAAACTTATAATGTCATAATTCTCAATAATAAAATTTCATGTCAAAAATAATTAATTTTATTTTTTTCCAAGAATTGGGCAAAATAATAAATAAAAATCTTTCTTTTGACACACTTGACAACATTTTTTGAAAAATTAGCGCTTAGAAGCAAGGATGTGATATTTACGCGTATTGATATAAATGAATTTAAAGGAAAATTTAATAGACTGCAGTCATAATTAAATAGAATAAATAATAAACAAACGAATTTTTACAACTTTTACGTTTGAAATGTGATGATCAGGGAGAAATATTTTATTTATATTTTTTATAGTTTTATGCTTGAACTGCATTTCGTTGGAAAATGCATTTAAATTAATTATTGATTTTTGGAAATAGCATTTTGGAAGGGGTAGATATTAAGAAATTACAGATGCAAATTTTACTATAAATAGAACGATTTTATAACGAATAAAACAGATTGATTTTTAAACTTACCCAGTGTGTTTTAATTTCGATCTCGTCGCTTCCGATTTGCTTGACAAAGAAAGTTAACTACATATCATTTTGAAACTGACTTGCGCAGACAGAAAGTTTCACTGATTGTAGAGACAGTTCTACATACAGAATACGAACGTTTGACAGCAAAAATTATCAATTCTCCTCGAGATATTTATATTGAAAATCTCACACCAAAATAACAATAATAAAGATTTTATATAGATGCAGCTCACTCACAATTTCGAAGATGATTCGGCTCACCATAAAATGCCAATAAAAGTGGGGGTAAGAATTTCACTTTTGGCTCATGAATGCAATATTTAGGTTTTTTCAAAACCGAAGTAACTACTTAGTTCGTATATAACCAAGGATCTGAGAATGTACTGGTACAATTTAGTAGCTGTTTAATGCTCCAAAAAATTCAATTTAAGTGTACTGAGCAATTTACCAAAATAATTTTTATTTGTTTAAATATTTTAAAAACCAGTGAATGAGACAAAATAAGATATCGTAAATAACTGTAAAGAAATCCACAACAAACCCCAAAAACTATGTGATACAAACTAACAAAATAAATTTTTTCGTGTACCATGTGGAAATGCCTACTATTCTTTGACTCAAAACAGTAAAGAAAAGTGTTTATTTTCCAGTTAGCAACACTTTTCTTCTTAGCAACGCGATTGTCATTATTTAATTTACAAAGAAATATAATAAAACATATATAATTTATATTCTGTTTAAGACAGAAAAATAATCATAAAAATATATAAATAATCATAAAAATATATATTCCGATATATTCTATTTATATAACATCATTGTTTATATCTATATATTATATACAATTAATATATAGAAATACCTTCTCGTGAAAATATGCCAACATAACGATTTCATCTAATTCTTTAATATTTTTTTTCATTCTCCAATCGTTGAAAAACTTATAGCTTTTCTCGTACTTCGATTTAGATTTCGATGGAAGTAAATTCGAAATAGCCTCCTCTGCTTCTTTCATAACACTAGGATCCATTTTTGAAATTTGTTTCACAGAATTTATTATTTATCCGCTTATCAAAAAAATATTGAGACGTTCAAATCGTTTATAAATTTTCGAATGAAAAGTTAGAACAAAAAAGTTCAAAGGCAACTCTGATAAACATGAATGCATTAATTTTTATATACATACAATTTTAGAAATTATTTCATTTTTCTTTTTTAAATTTTATTCTGGTACACGAAAAAATAGCATGTTCAATTCGAAAGAAAAGTGATTTTTCCACCTCGTTTAAAATTAATTTACTCGCTACGCTCGTAAATTAAACATTTCACTCGGTGGAAAAATATCACTTTTCTTTACTTGTAGAACAATCTACTATTAATCCAGCAACCACACCACAAATCCATATAAAATATTTAAACATTCAACAACCATAATTACACAGTTATAAAGATAAAATCCACCAACTTACAGTAATACCATAATCAAACACACAAGATATTATATTATCATTTCGAATATAAAAACAATATCCTTATAAATAACATGGATATAAACTTATTTCAATTTTTTCTTAATTTCAAAAGTAAACTTGAAAAACGTAAGTTCTCATCTGTTTTCATTTGTTTCTTTTCTTAACAAAAAAAAACTCAATAATACAACACGTTCTCCTCGCTAGTAAGCTGATGAAATGAAAATTTATAGCCTTGAATGTTTGGAAAAAATATAAGTTTGTTTTCTTTCAATCAATGTACACAAAATCTAAGCTAGATTCGATTTTCGTGTAAGACTTGCAAATAAAAATATATATATTTCATGTATCGTTTTGGCGTCTCCATGTCGTCGTTGTTTTCATATGTGATTCATTTGATGATAAGATTTTGTTTTGATTTCGTTGTTGGCTAAAAGTTTTACTTATATCAAGTTAAAATGTTGATATTAAAGCGCAAAGCTGTTTTGCCAAGCGTTTAATAAAATCAATTCGTTTGATCAAGAAAATTGAAAAATTAGGGTTGTTTCCAAAATAAGGGGGTAATAAAACCGTCTTAGTATAATCCACTATGTTAACGATTTTGATAAATAATTCAACGAATTCGAGTTAAATCCCAAAATAACTCTTTTTAAATACTATTGTACATTTGATATGAAAATTTAATTAATACTTAATTTAATTATGTAAATTAGTTTTTCCTTTTTATCCTATTGTTACATGAACTGAGCATTACAAAGTACAAACTACAAAACCATTTTCTGTGTTGATACTAAAAATAAAATAAATTTTACAATATTAAATTAAGTGTGCAATACTAATGGTGATGTTAACGTTTAGGAAATGGAGATAGACAAAATTTTTATTATAATTTTCAGTTTTCTAAATATTTTTTTCCTTATCATTTCACAATAACTTCATTATCTTCAAGTTTAAAAAAAAAACAATTGAGTTGGCAGTTGTTTTCATGATTAATTTATTACTGTTCCCCATAGGATTGGATAATAGATTAATTTAAGGAAAAGATAGAATTAGATTAGTTTAAAGAAAACTGAAAGGATAAAATTAAATAATGACATAATGAAAGCTGATAAAAATCAATGGGAAACAAAGGTAAGGTTTAGAAGGGATGACAACAGAATAAAAAATTTGTGTGGAAATTGCTGTGATATTCTATCTTGAAATAGAAACCTGAAATAATAATTTTATTTCGTTTATTAGTAAATGTTATTTGATCGGAAGATAAAGATATTAAGTATCACAATGTGGGTTGTTTTTGAAATATATAAAGGTTAATGAATAATTTAAAAAGAGATTTATTTTAAATCTGATCAACAAATTTTAGACCATAAGTTTCATTATTTGATTTTCATTTATAATTGAATGCATTCTTGAGGTGTACTGTAATGTCTTGTAATTTTGTCGAGGTTTAAGTAATCTTTTGAACCAAAAAAAAACTAAAGAAAGGATTAAGTGAAAGGAAATTCTTGTTATCTTTATTTAATAATCAGCCATTACATTTATCGAGTAAAATTTACTAGACCGAAAAAGAAGTGACTTGTGGAATATAATCTTTAGAAAACAATGCAGAAGGACGTAATTTATGACTCAATTTTATCTTCTTCAATTTATTGATTAAAAGTTTGTTCAATATATAAAGTCATACTACAGTCATACCAAAACGTCCCTTATATGTGATATGGTCTATAACATATATCAATATGGATGAAATTCGTAATCTGAACAACTGACGCTAAACCCGACCATTTCAGATCGACTTAAAAGTTGGCACACAGTTAGTATAGGCGAAATAAAAAATACGAAATACTTTAGAAATTTTTTAAAGTGTTAAGTTTGAGAACAGCGTGGTCCGAAGGATTTTTGGAAATTCAAACTAAATGTAGTTTCAAAATCAAAGTGCTAGAGAACAGATAACCCAATTACAACGGTAATTTATGTGCTTTGAAAAGGTAATTTTGCCTATCAGCTTATCGAAAAAGTACACAGTAAACTTTTTACTTACACTGCTAAAATACTATGTAATTTTTTAAAGATGGCACTGTTTAGTTAGAATTAAGTATTTTTGGAATTTTTTGTATTCAAAATATGAAAGTTCCAAATTTACTCTAAAATGTTATGACGTAGTCTGGTGATCGGCGAGGCGTTGTGTAGTTCCCTGATTTATGGATTCACTGCTTTCTCATATACATCAAGTTTGCATTAGTTGAGACTTTCATAATTGTTTTTTTCTTAAGCTCAAACCGTAATTGCTTCTACAATACTTTTCGTAAAACAAAGATTGTCCGAAAACGGTTGTGTAATATTTTCCAATGTAATTTCCTTTATTAAAGTTGTAGTCATTAGTTGCTATAAAATTAGCAAAGAACAAGTGTACAATAACTTGCGCTATTCCCATGTAGATGTCCTACAATCGTTTCATAAACCATGTTTCTGTTTATAATTATTCTCCAATTTTAGTACAAGATATTGGTAAAGATATTTTTTATTGTAGGTTCTTTAAATTATTAAAACGAGCTACCAGTCAATGCTACCATTTTTTTAGACTATAAATAGAACGCGATTGATAGCTTCGCTCTCTTGTTGCATTGTGAAAATTCTATCGTGAAGATCAAAATGTACGGATTCATTTTGAATTCACGTCTTTTTTTCCTAAATTTGAGTAATAAAAATTTTACTAAGTGCCAATTAATTAGTTCAATTAATCAAAAATTTTTTTTAATTAGTGCAATTTATTAGTGAAATTTAAAAAAAAAATCTTAATGTTTGTGCCGCGTTAGTTATTTATACAAAAAAAACCCACAAAAATTTACTACGTATGTAAACGCTCTTAATTGTTTTTCATTTCTATTCTCGTGAATGTCAAAATTTGTGTAATTTATTTTGAATTTACGTTTTTTTCTCAATAAATTATGTAGTAAAATTTTTATCTAGACAAAATTTAATAGTTCAATTAGTGCAATTTCTTTTATTAGTACAATTTAGAAAAAATTATATACGCATGGAGGGATCAGTTTTTATTAATTTGTAAATTTTTTTTCTATTTTTTGATCCACGGGTGTGACAACCCCGCGTACTCCAGTCCCTGCTATTGGCATATGAGTTAACGTGAGATATCACATACCACTGGCAATAGCAGTGAGATATCACTAGCCAAGGTGATATCTTAGGGGTGCTGGCGGATGAACTGTATTTAGTCAACGGTAGCACTCTCAGTCGTAGCTAATGAATATTCCTTGATGCTGGAATGCTGTAGCTTGCTCGAAGAAACGAGCCTTCATATAACTATATATCTGAGCTTTAATCATTGAAAAATATACTGCGTCCTATAATCAAGGATTATGCCATTAGCTGGACTATTGGCAAACCAATTTTAGTTTTGTTCCTGTAAATTTTTAAAACAAATTTGCTTTTTATCTCTTATTTTATTTTTGTTTTCTCTATCCAATCACGAAATATTGGCCTATGTCATGTTTTATATGTGATAGGATTTATGGTTTAGTTATCCATTATTGAACAACAAAAAAATTAAAAAAAACAAAAAAAAAACAGATTTGCGTCCATTAACATCCTTAGAACGCATGTTGTTGTAGGACCTTGGTCTTAAAAGGTTTTTATGTGTTGTTGTGACACATATTGTAATGCCTACTACACATCACATTTTATTAAAAAAAAAAAAAAAAATATGTTTTGTGCCGTGTTAGTTAATTTCAAAACAAAATTTCATATATGCAAAAACGCGCTCTTAGTCGACTATTTTTGTGAAGAAAACTCACAGCTGTTGATTGCTTTTGACGTTTACATGTGGAGCTGGAAAAACAGATTTTTTCCTTTTGGATTTCGATTTTTTTTCTTTTGGGATGGTAAGAAGAATAACAATTAATAAGCCCGTGCTAAAAACAAAAATTATTAGTGAGTGTGTTGACGAATTGCATGTCTTCGTTCACGTATCATGTATTGAAGTGATTATAAAAAAAGAAATTAGTATCATTAATTGAATCAGCTCATGTTGTTATCGGTAATGTGAATTAGTCAATGGCTAGTCAACTTAGATTTTTTTCGGCTGTGTGAAAATAATTCTAATAATCAACAAATTTATTTTAATTCGTGCCAGGTAAATTTAGTCGCTAGAATTTAATTAATTAGGACAATGTTTTGTCTTGTTCGATGTGAATTTTTGTTTGTACATCAATGTAAATAAGTTTCAATAACTATTGGTTTATATAATCTAGATATGATTAGTTTTAAAGTGATACAATTCCGAAAATAAGTAATATAAAAAAAAAAATAATTTTTTGTTGATTCTAAATCAATAGAACTGTGTGATAATTGTATCGGGAACTCGCGTTACTTTTTTTTATGTTTATAAATAAAAATTTTGATGCCAAAACATAGTTTTGTGAACTGTTATTATTACTGAGGAGAAAGTGAAGCTTGCCGAAGAATTTTTGAGTTCGGTTTTATATTTCGATTGCCAAGCACTTAACGCAAATACGTAAATCTATTTATTGTTAATAAAATTCCCAACGAGCCGAAGTTAGATGAGGATTACGGCAGCAGGAGCCAGCGAGTATTTGATTGGTTTACTTGTTTGGTGTTTGTTTTTGCATCACGGTAACGAGAGTCATCAAGGATATAAATTTTTTTACGTCAACCTGATAGATTGAAAATATATGATTGGCTGAAAGTTGTGGATATTTAAGTTCCATCCTCGTGATCCATCGATGATATACGTTTCTCGGAAGTTCTACAATTCTTATACCGATGACCGGCTAAGGCAGACCAGGATCGAAGGAGTGGGGACCACCACCACATAGGGTGAGTTATATTTAGTTTTTATTGTTAATATGCATGAATGAGTATGGTTGTGTATGTATGTGTATGAGTGTGTGTATATGAATATATGCATGTGGATAAGTATGAGCATGAGCCAGAGGCGAATGTGCTAGATTAAATAAGTTTCTTTACACGCATCAACGATGATTGCTTCATTTTTGATTTATTTCAAAAGTCAAACCTGTTTATATTCGATTATTTCCATCATCTCAAACCAAGACCTACCGTTATTTGTAGATTCTGGTCTTATATATTTAGTTTAATTTTAAAAAATGTGGTTAATAATAAGCGATGTTGAGACGGTCGACTTTGCGTAAATAATTGATTGATGGTAATAGTATTTGGTAATGATGATCTAGGTATTGGTTTATACATATTAATCATTTGAGTATGGAAGCGTCTATATTGGGTATGGGATCTTCTACCGTGACTGGGTGTTCCACCATACCGCCTGGAACTTGTGTTATAGGGTGAATCGGAATTCTATATTATTGCTATTATACCAATCAGCAAATGGATCTATTATACAATTATATCACTTCCTGCTGAGAAACCGATAGCTGATAACAATTTCCAGTGAAACCAACAAATGATATTTCTTACTAGCTCTGTTTATGCATTCCAAATTGTAACTGAGCGGGATTTAGGTTTTATTACTTTTAGAAAACGTGCATTATTTGTTACCATTTATTTTCAGGAAATGATACATGAAGTCAACTCATTGCCACAATAATCGACGAAATGATTCAATCTCTGACGGGAACTTTTCACCTTAACTTCAAATCAATTTAAAATTACTTCACCGTTATGGGGGTTTTGTTATGGAGCCACTATTATCCATAACCATTGAGTCACTGTAAGTAATTAAACTGTTTTGTAATATTTGTTGATTAATTGTTATTTAAAATTATTTAAAGGAAAACAAATATTACGTTACAGTTTAAAAAAACCAATGAATAAACCATTTGAAAGGAAACTCAAATTCTATTGACATTTTCCGCAAACTATGCAATTAATTAAAAGTGTGGAAAATGTTAATAGAAAGTAAAAACAGTTAGTCTAGTAGAAGCACCGCAACCCTGAACATCAGGGAATATAATTATTAACATAATATTTAATTAGTGAAATAATTCCATAATAATTACATTATAATGATCAAGTTGAATAATGTAATAATAATTGGCTACTAATAAAATATTGATTACAAAATATAAATAAAATATAACAGAAAATCAATTAAAAAAAGTCAAAGTGTTTTCTTTATAATAAAAAGTGAAAAAGCGGTTTAGCCAATTAAGAAAATCAGAACATAATTTGGTGACAGCGGTGGGATACCGAGGATAAAGCATCTGCCTCAGTATCCAGAATTCGAACACTCCAACATTCAATAATAAAAAAGAATAATCAAAAATTAATACAAAATTTTTGTCAGAAATCAAAATACAGCAAATCCATCACTACTACATCCAGTTTTCAATATTTCATCAGTTTCAACAGCAAATTTCAAAACAACGCAAAACAAAAATCAACACAAAATATTTGTCAAAAATCAAAATACAGCAAATCCAATACTACTACATCCAGTTTTCAATATTTCATCAGTTTCAACAGCAAATTTCAAAAATCAAAATTAACCAATTCAAAATTAACAAAGTAAATTCTAAACATCTAGACCATCAATACAACATGTTCAAAATGTAAGTTATTTAATTCTTTTATGTGTAAAATAATTTAAATTAAAAAATAAAAAAAAAACCTAATTTCATTTTATTCCAATTTTTAAATAAAATTATTAAAAAAAAAAATAAAGAAATATGATTCTTTAATCGAATAGTTAATATAATTTTTTTTTATTCTGTTGTTGCCTTCCGCATAACAAAACATAATTTTTAATTGCAAACTAAAACAAAAAAAAAACAAAATTTAATACCTTCAATGGAATTTTTTTTACTTCGCAAATTGATATTTTTTCCCATACGCCGCAAATAATAATTTACTAATTTAAAATAAAATAAAACAAAATTCGTGTACTAACATAATAAGTTTGTTTATGAGTGTCGAATTTTTTGTTGTTAAACATAATAAAAACAAACATAATAAAAGTTTTAAAATCATATGGACCTTAATATAAACCTACGTAGCAGAAAAATCGTAAAATCGAAAAACAATAGTGAAAGTAGTTCTGAAGAAGACAATCCTCTTCTAAGGCCAAAGTCCCCACCTATAGTTTCAAATAGTTTACGTGATAAACCTGTGTCGATTAAAATGGCTACTTTTGATATGTCACAAGCTATCAAGATGATTCCAGAATTTAATGGAAATTCAATGGAATTGCATAGATTCTTGCAAATAGCAGACATACAATACAAAAGAGCGAAAACGGCACCGGAAAAATTAGACTTTTTAGACGTTATAACATCCAAACTAGTTGGTAGAGCCTATAGCTTAATCTTAAGGTACCACACATACGGTTGTTGGGAAACACTTAAGAAAGCAATAGAACTAAACTTTTCTAAACTCCGAGCGGTACAATTAATTATGGCTGATAAATTCACACTGTCTCAAGAGGTTAGGGAAAACGTTAATCAATACGCTGCTAGAACTGAAAAATTGTTCGATGAACTTAATATGGCATGTTCCACAACGTTGGATTCTGACTCACAAGGAATTAGAAAACTAAATGAAACCACGGTATTAAATATTTTATCAATGGATTGCGTGACCCTTTGCGTCTTATATTACGTGCTGCTAGACTCGATACACTTTCCGCGGTTATAGATTTAGCTTCTCAAGAAGAAAAACTTAACCAAATTCAAATTCGGTCGGATTCCAACAAATTATATTGTACAAATTGCAAAACTACTACGCACAATACAAAAGCTTGTCGTAGACGTAGTTTCAACAATAATGAATCCAGTCAGAGTGCCAATAGATTTCCTCGTTTCAATAACTATATCAAGCCACAAGTACAAGTTATACAAGAAGTACCAAAAATTTGTAATTATTGTAAAAAGAAAGGCCATACAATAGACGTTTGTAGAAAACGAATCTACAACAATAATAGAACAAGTAATTTCCAGGGAAGCTCTCAAGTGCTTGCTTCGACCAGCACACCGATGCAGGCACAAGACCTACAACAAAGTGCATCAAAAATCCAGAACCTATAAAACAAATCTCAGAATCTCACATACAAAATTCAGAACCTCGAAAACAAAATACAGAAACTCTAATACAAAATACAGAACCTCTAATACAAAAACCAGAACTTCTAAAACAAATCTCAGAACCTCCTACTCATAGCTCAGAATCTCTAATACAATATACAGAAGCTCTAATACAAACTTCAGAATCTCTACAACAAATCTCAGAACCTCCTACTCAAAGTTCAGAATATCAAATACAAAATCCAGAAACTCTAACACAAAATTCAAAAACCATTACGCGAACGTCAGAACATTTTCCAAAAACTCAAATAGATTATCCAGAATCTCAAATAAGCAAACAAAAATGTATTCCAAAATATAACATATCCAATTCTAATATAAAAAACTCTTCATCTCGAATATCCTATTCGAATTCTATATCGCAACCCGAACAATATATAAATATAAACAACACTGAGAATAAAACATTCTCTTGTGTTTTAGCGCTAGAAATTTCTGGGACAAAAAATGTCAACACAAAATTCTTAATAGACTCTGGTGCAAATGTTTGTTTAATTAAACTAGATACTATAAGTCCTAATACCATTGTGGAGAAGACCTCAATAAAATTGAACGGAATCGGTCCAGTACCTTTATACACATTGGGTACTACCACATTAAATATTAAATTTCCACATTCGAACATTCATTATCCTATTAAGTTTCACATCGTCGGCTCAGATTTGCCAATTAGCCAAGATGGAATAATCGGTGAAGATTTTCTAAATCAAACAAACTCCATAATAGACTTCGGTAAAAGTTTTATCAAATTGAAACTGCATGAAAAATTTATTTCCATTCCATTTCAAACTCACAAATCAAAAATAGTTATTCCAGCTAGATCTGAGAAAATTATCAAATATGGACCAGTGAATTTTAATGAAGATGCATTAATTATATCACAAAACTTGCAAGACAATGGAATAATTATATCCAATACGTTAGTAAGTCCACACAATGGGTATGTTTTTCTAAGTATACTTAACCCAACAAACGAAACAAAAGAAATTAGTGACAAATTAGAAATACAATTTGAGTCAACAAAAGATTACGGGATTTTTCACATGCAAACCAATTATAATCAAAATACAATAGATGGAAGACTTCGTATTCTAAAAGAAACTTTAAAACTAAATCATTTGAATCTAGAGGAACGAAACTCAATTTTAAACATTTGTAGGGAGTTCAATCACCTTTTCTTTATCGAAGGTGATAAGTTAACAGCAACCACAGCAACAACGCACGAAATAAACACAGATCCTATGTCGATTCCTATAAACAGAAGACCCTATCGTTTAGCCAAAATCCATAAAAATGAAATAAACTTGCAAGTTAAGGATATGCTTGATAAAGGAGTAGTACGTCATAGCCATAGTCCTTGGAATGCTCCACTCCTTGTTGTGCCAAAACGTCCTGGCATCCTTGATAAGGAAAATAAGAAGTGGCGCATTGTCGTAGATTTTCGGAAACTGAATGAAATTACCATACCAGATGCTTTTCCGCTTCCTAATATCGAAGATATTTTGGGACAACTAGGTGATTCAAGGTACTTTAGCACATTGGACCTAGCAAGCGGCTTTCATCAAATTGAAGTTAATGAAGCTGATAAACCAAAAACTGCATTTAGCACAAGTAATGGTCATTTTGAATTCAACCGTATGCCATTTGGTCTAAGAAATGCACCTCCAACATTTCAACGGTTAATGAACGTAGTCCTAACCGGTCTACAAGGAATAAAATGCCTAGTTTACTTGGATGATATTGTTATTTATGGCAAAAATTTATCAGACCACAACAGTAAACTAGTTCTAGTTCTCAAAGCTTTAGAAAAATATAACTTAAAACTTCAACCGGAAAAATGCAACTTTTTGTATAAAGAAGTAATGTATTTAGGGCATGTGATATCAGAACAAGGTACTAAACCAGATCCACTTAAAATAGAAGCCGTTCAAAAAATTACTCCTCCTAAATCCCAAAAACAACTTAAATCGTTTCTAGGCCTAGTAGGCTACTATAGAAAATTCATTCAAAATTTTGCAAAGTTAGCAAATCCCTTAAATAAATTACTCAGGAAAAATAACGAATTTAAATGGGATGCATTTTGTGACGAATCATTCAATAAATTAAAACAAGCAATCGTAACATATCCTATTTTGCAATATCCAAATTACAAAGAACATTTTTTTATTACTACGGACGCTAGTAACGAAGCAATTGGTGCTATTTTATCACAAAAATGTAATACTGACGAACAAGATTTGCCCATCTCATTTGCTAGTCGTGTATTAAATAATGCTGAAAGAAACTATTCTACAATCGAGAAAGAAGCGCTCGCTGTAGTATGGGCTGTCACACACTTTAGGCCATATGTGTATGGACGCAAATTTACCATCGTGACAGATCATAAACCTTTAGTTTGGATTTTTAACCTGAAGGATCCTACTTCAAGAATTATGCGCTGGCGCATTAAGCTTGAAGAATACGATTTCAATGTCATACATAAATCTGGTTATTTAAATACAAACGCTGACGCTTTATCACGACTTGACACAGCGCAAGTAAATGTGACTACAAGAAGTTAAGCAAAGGAAACTCCAAACTCTTCAACAGAAAATCAAGATAAAGCACAAGAAAATATTCAAGCAATATTAGATTCAGTTCCTACCTCAAAAATAACAGAATTAACAGAGCCGAACGAAATCAAACAAGTAATATTTGAATATCATGATACACCTCTTGGAGGGCATCAGGGCATAAAGAGAACATTTTACAGAATAAAATTAAAATATAAATGGAAAAATATGTACAAACAAATAGAAAACTATATTAAATCTTGTACTATTTGCCAAAAAAACAAAACCCATAATAAAACTAAGAAGCCTATGGAGATTACTAGCACATCAAAAAAACCTTTCGAGAAAATATCTTTAGACATAGTCGGACCTTTACCTGAATCGGAACATGGTAATAAATATCTTCTCACTTTTCAAGACGATTTAACTAAATTCGTTCAAGCTATCCCTATACCAAACCAAGAATCAGACACAAGTGCTGAAGCATACGTACGTAAGATAATATGTATTTTTGGAATCCCAAAAATTCTTCTTACCGATCAAGGTGCTAATTTTCTTAGCGACCTATTCAAGAGAGTTTGCAAACTGCTTAAAATAAAGAAAATTCAAACAAATCCATATCATCCTCAAGGTAATGGCGCTTTAGATCGTTCACATCGTACCCTTGGTGATTATTTACGGAGTTACGCTAGCAAAGATCCAGAAAATTGGGATATTTGGATAGACTATGCAGTGTTTTGCTACAATACAACACCGCATACATCAACAAATTTTTCACCATACGAAATTCTTTTTGGTTTTAAACCAGAAATTCCAACATCTCTGTCTCGAGCAATAGAACCTTTGTACAACTATGATGATTACGTATTAGAATTAAAAGCGCGTCTACAAAGTGGCTATGAGCTTGTTCGAGAAAATCAAATTGATGCCAAAGAAAAATCTAAACTCCGATTAATGATAAAACCTCTAACCCTTGTACATTTCAAGTTGGAGATGAAGTTTTGTTAGAAATCAAAAATCGAACAAACAAAAAACTTACACCAACATATAAGGGACCATATGAAATTCTTGAAATAAAATCTCCCGTGAACTCTGTAATTAAAGTAAAAAATAAACCCAAAATCGTACACAATAATTTATTAAAATTATATATACAATAATTTCTTTTCTCCTCTCATAATTTCCCAACCATGTTATAATTACAGAATACTTTTAATAATACCACAAATCATCTGCTGCTATGCAGATATGTTGCCACTAACAACACCCGGTATTTATACGGAAAAAATTGGAATACTTCAAAAGGCGGTATCAAACTGGAAATTTTTATTTAACTTAGAGCATGCTAACTTCAACACAGAAATATCAAGCATGAACTATGATTTAAATACACTTGAAACGCTTTGTAACAGCATTATTACATTTACACAAACTGATAATTGTAAAATCGAAATTAACTTCCTGAAACAAACGTACATGGAAGTTAATCAGAACCAAGATATTATTTCAGAATTGATAATTAGAAAAAACGACAGTAGACAAAAAAGAGGTCTCATTAATGGATTGGAAACATTCAACACTTTTTGTTTGGAACTATGGATTCAAATGACTTTCAGCGTTCAGCGATTGATTTAGCCATAAAAAAATATAAACGAAAACCAAATGAAAGTGATTCATTTGGAAGAATCGCAAACCACTATCATTTCAGAATTTATAGATAACTATAACTTAACCGAGAAAAAAATAAATAGAAACTTCAAAACTATACATAAGCATATAAATCGAATAATAGATCAAGTAGACAACTTAACTGAATTCAATCAATTAACTCATTTATTTGATGAAACATCCCTTATTTTATCAACTTACGCTAAAACCCTTATTAAAACACAAAATGATATAATAAATATTATACAAGACGCCAGATTAGGAAAACTAAGCAACAAATTCTTAAACTCGGAAGTATTCACATTGGCAATCAAACAAATTCAACTAGAACAACAGAACAATATCAGATTTCCTTTTAATCTCAACAGATTAAGCCTCAAACTTATAAATTCAATAGTGAGTGTCCAACCACTCTATACTAATAACAATTGGGTAATAGAAGTTAAAATACCACTTGTTTCAGAGAACTTTGAATTATATAAGACTACAACTTTGCCATTACGCTACAACCAAGAATTTTTCTATTACGTAAAAATTGGCAGCGATTACGTTGCAATAAACGAAGATCTTCAACGCTACGTTTTTCTAAGCAAGTCGGATCTAAGTCAATGTATCAAATTCCAAAAAAAAAACAATTACCTATGTAATCAAAATCTTGTATACCACAGTGCAAACGTAAACAATTGCGAAATTAAATTATTTTTTGGAGAACTAAAACCTGATAATTGTGAAGTTAGAATTTTTAAAACAACGCATGAAATTTGGTGCAATCTTTTTGAGCCTAACGCATGGCTGTACGTTGTACCGGAGACAACTTCTATAAAAATAATCTGCCTTGGGAATTCTTCCATCGAAAAGTTGACAGATAACGGTTCTTTAGATTAAAACCAAACTGCAAAGCTTTTACAAAACAAGTCAACCTACAATCACAAATTCCTGACAAAGAAACTATGCCATTTACTTTTGTTTTTAACGGGTTTTTAACTAACATAACCTTAAACATTTCGCAAAATTATTCATTTGTTTCTCCCCATATACAGCATATGGAAGATTTTAACTTAGATAAATTCAGTATAGATTTAAAATCTTTATTTAATCCAACCTTAAAAGAATTTGATTCTCATACAAAAACTTATACCGTTACTTTAATTTCAATAATCTTTCCAATACTAACCGCAATAATATTATTCTTTCTTTACAAAAAAATATCTAAAAATCAAATGCACGAGAACAATTAATTCCGTTGAAGAACAGGCATAAAAAAAATTTTTTGATTAAAATTTAATTAAAAAAAAAAACCAAAACCAAATTAATTTAAGAAATATTCAATTTTCCATTTTATAAAACCAAATTAATAATAATAAGTTCTCTCGTTTATCAAATTTAAGCTAAGAGTATACGTAATAATAATAATGATATAATTAAAATAATCAAAAAAAAAGAAAACAGGAAATGTATTGCTAATAAATTTCATTAATCTATTATCAAATACAATTTTTATAAAATAAACTTAATAAATAAATAAAACTAAATTAGTTTAATAAGAAAATTAATAATTGAAATTGAATATCAAGAATATATTATATAAGCAATAATAAGAAAAATAATAATAGAATATATCTAAGCAATAATAAAAAAAAACGAAAATATCAAATTAGAATTTAAGCAAATATAAAGTAAATTTAAAAAAGAAAAGAGACTAGGTAGCCAAAAGAAGATTTTCTTTTTTTCCTTTCAACTTTCTTTTTTCTAAGGGGGGAGGGGTGTTATGGAGCCACTATTATCCATAACCATTGAGTCACTGTAAGTAATTAAACTGTTTTGTAATATTTGTTGATTAATTGTTATTTAAAATTATTTAAAGGAAAACAAATATTACGTTACAGTTTAAAAAAACCAATGAATAAACCATTTGAAAGGAAACTCAAATTCTATTGACATTTTCCGCAAACTATGCAATTAATTAAAAGTGTGGAAAATGTTAATAGAAAGTAAAAACAGTTAGTCTAGTAGAAGCACCGCAACCCTGAACATCAGGGAATATAATTATTAACATAATATTTAATTAGTCAAATAATTCCATAATAATTATATTATAATGATCAAGTTGAATAATGTAATAATAATTGGCTACTAATAAAATATTGATTACAAAATATAAATAAAATATAACAGAAAATCAATTAAAAAAAGTCAAAGTGTTTTCTTTATAATAAAAAGTGAAAAAGCGGTTTAGCCAATTAAGAAAATCAGAACAGTTTAACAATTTCACCCTCAAGTACCGCCATGGTTTTTTTACGGTTCAAACATAAAATGCACGACTATGAAAGCTCTATGTGATTGGATGTTAAGATGGCAGTGAAGGATGAACATTTTGAGATATTAAACTTATGGGCATGGATGTGGATATGGGTGATAGTGAGCATGTGTGTGAGAGTGCGTGTGTGTGTGGGGAAGGGTGCGAGAGTGTATGAGGTGTGGGAGTGTGAGAGTATGTGAGTAAATGTGGGGTTGGACGGGTTGATCGCGGTTCTCTCGCCTAGGGGGTCGCCAGAGTCTCATTCTTTCACTTGCTTTTTTCTCATTTCCGTATATATCATGTTTTTTCGCGTACTATATTGTTTATTTGTGCTAGAGTAGCAGGATTTCTTACTCGTTCCCATAGGCTGTCGCTGGTCAGGGACAAATAAATAATCTCGCTAGGTACGCGACCTGCTATGCCACTTCGTTGAGTTTCAACGAGGTAGCGCTTCATTACAAAAAAATTTTAAAATTTAAAGAAAAAATTTGTTTTAAACATATCAGTTTTTAAAATGGTGCATCACAGATCAAAAATTTTAGTTGTTAAACTAAAATTTTTTGATCTGGGATGCTCATTTTTAAAAAGCAATATCTTTAGAATAAAATTAACCTTTTCTTAAAGCTTTGCCATATTTTAGAAGAGGGCAAACCCTCTTTTATCTTTTATATTACAAAAAAAGTTCAAAGTTGCTTGACGTGCGGCATCAAAGCCATCTTGGAAAAGCCTATTTCATAATATTGTGGCCTACAGTGTACGCCAAATATTTACTACGATAGGCAAGAAATCTGTTGGAGCACGCTGTTCCCAAAATAAAATCTTTAAAATGTTTGTAAACCCACATATTTTTTGTTCAACTATACATCTTGTTTTCCAAGTATAAAGTCGATCATAAATAGTCGAGCTCAGCGTCGACCGCCCAGATTACTGATTTCATCTAAAATTAAGATTTTTTGACATGAGATGTAAATCTTCAAAAATTAATATATGTCTAATAAAAAAAAAATCTATCTCTAAATTCCAGTATGTTTTAGGGTAAAATTGGATTTTTCAGATTGTGGAAGAAACATAAAAAAGTGCTTAACCTACGACATCAGCGCCATCTTTAAAAAACTTTATTGTTCAAATATTTTTGACAGTGTAAACAAAACCAACAATTACCTTTTCAACGCATATTAAAAAAGTGGCATCGGATTAGTTGTTCTCTTACCTTTTGATTTCAAAGTTACCCGTAGTTTGAGTTTCCAAAAGTCTTTTCGACCACCCTGTTCTCAAACTAAATACTTTAAAATTTTTCTAAAAGAACATATATTTTTTAATTTACTAACACTACTTGAATACCAAGTATGAATTCGATCAAAACTTTCCCGAAAATCATCTTTTTGATCTATTGGTGATTTAAGAAGCTTGTCGACGCAAGGATCCGCTTACCTGATCCATCGTCGTCTTCTAACTATTTAATTCCATTGTTCACTAAAAATACAAATATAAAGTTAAAAATAAATAATAATTATAAGCAAAAATACATTTACTCATTTTCAATCAATAGTTGTCAAAATATGACACAAAAGCCAAGATGATCGGTTAAAATATTAGGTTCAATCAGTCCGCATACTGATAAATTATTTTAGATGTAAATTTGGATAGTAAATATTATTCATTTGTTTGTATAAAGTAATTGTTTCACTGAATAACGATGTAAATTTAGAATGTAGATCTTTTCTATTTTCATAAATTTGTCGGTCATAAATTTGTCGATTTGTCGGTAGCGTTTTTTTTAATTGCAGTCACCTTTGAAGATTGTGTTGTGTTGTGTGTATTTTTTTGTGTTTCTGTTTAGTTAAATTCAAGTCATTCAACAAGAACAATGTGGCGACTATCATCATGCTGTAAATGCTTTAGAATGTTGTCCATCGCCGCCTTTGATGACAAATGAAGGGAAGTTTGCATTATTGTTCATGTTCATTAATTGCTGAGTTGTTTATCGCATTTAACCATTATATATACAACATTCTCTGTTCATTCAAACTATTGGAACAGTTATTCGTCGTAATTTGCATTACTGTTCATATTCATCGATTGCTGAGTTTTTCATCGCATTTAAACATTATACATTCAAACTATTGGAACAGTTATTCGTCGTAATTTGCATTACTGTTCATATTCATCGATTGCTGAGTTTTTCATCGCATTTAAACATTATACATTCAAACTATTGGAACAGTTATTCGTCGTAATTTGCATTACTGTTCATATTCATCGATTGCTGAGTTTTTCATCGCATTTAAACATTATACATTCAAACTATTGGAACAGTTATTCGTCGTAATTTGCATTACTGTTCGTGTTCATCGATTGCTGAGTTATTTCATCGCATTTAAACATTATACATTCAAACTATTGGAACAGTTATTCATCGTAATTTGCATTACTGTTCATATTCATCGACTACTGAGTTTTTCATCGCATTTAAACATTACTCATTCAAAATATTGGAACAGTTATTCGTCGTAGTTTGCATTACTGTTCATATTCATCGATTGCTGGATTATTCATCGCATTTAAGCATTATATATACAACATTCTATGTACATTCATTAAAACTACTGTAACAGTTATTCGTCATATTTGGTATTATTGTTCATATTCATCCAGTGCTGAGTTATTCATCAAATTTAAGCGGTATATATACATCATTCTCTGTAAATTCAAACTATTGGAACAGTTATTCGTCATATTTTGCACTACTGTTCATATTCATCGATTGCTGAGTTATTTAATCGCATTTAAACATTATATATCCAACATTCTATGTACATTCAAACTATTTGAACAGTTATTCGTCGTATTTTGTATTGCTGTTCATGTTCATCGATTGCTGAGTTATTTCATCGCATTTAAACATTATATATACAACATTCTATGTACATTCAAATTATTTGACCAGCTATTCGTCGTATTTTGTATTCCTGTTCATTTTTTATCGATTTTGCTGAACTATTCGTCGCATTCAAAAACTATACATTCAGTATTCTATATACATTCAAATTATTTGAACAGTTAGTCGTCCTATTTACATTGCTGTTCATTTTCATCGATGTGCTGAGCTAGTCATCGCATTTAAGACACAACAAATTTTATATACATCCAACCTATTTGAGGAATTGATCATCGTACATACGTCTATATCTATCACTACCACAGAATCATCATCAATAAGATCGTGTCAACGTCGAATTCAAAGACCGTGGTGCGGAACATCTTCAATCCTTACAGTCCACTACGTCATTCTTCAATTGGCCGCATCAAAGCTAATATTATATTTATAATTTTAGGGCATTTTTGGATTCCGGAATTTTAGCAAAAAACATTGAACGACAATGAGAAGGTACAACGTCAGAGTGGGAAGTGTTGGTCGGTTGATGAAATTTATTTCAGTCTTAGTATTGAGGGCGAAATCTCCAATCAGTTCGGTTAAGGTAATACTATCACCCTGAAAAAAAACACATTTAACATTAGCAATCATAAAAAGAAACCAAGTTGAGCCAATCATCCTAAAAATGTGTCACAACAGTACAAGCCAATATGTAATTAATAATTATATTCAAAGTAAGATATTTCCTGAACTCATTAAAAATCAAATCGCATCGCTTTTCATAACAAATGCGGAATAACTCAATCAAATTTTGAAAACCCGCAAATGAAATTGATTGTTTCTTTCGATCAAAATACAAAATTAATTATTTCCATTATTTTTCAAATTAATTCAAAAGAAATTTCCTTAACTGTGGCGTATTTCTCGTTTTTCATTTTTCATTTTTCCTTTTTAAATTAAGTGATGTTTCCTTTTTAAAATGCTTCAAGAATACAAATAATGAAAACGATAAAATAGAGTCCGATACGAATCTCTAAATATTAATAACATTTACATAAAATATGAATAAAACCCATAAATATTTGTATGAACAGAGTGGTTCAAAAATATCACCATCGGTTATCCGCTCGAAACTTGATGGTATCGTAAAACTATAAACATTAGTTGGAAAATTAAAAATATTTTGTATAATAAGCTTTTTCGGCTCTGTATGTAAGTGTAAAAAGTTAATTTTTGGTTGATTAATGTTTAAAGTTTAATTGAATTTAAGATTTCTTTTGTTTAGAAAACTCGAATCATTTTTGAATAGATTTGTGAAGTTATAAAATGCTAGAAATGATTGCTATGACAACTGTTTGATTGATTAAACGTGATTTCTAGTTTTTGTTTGACTTAATGATATAGTTTTTTCAATTCATATAATTATCATGCTTTAAGAGAAATTATTCAAAACATTTTTTTTATTATTTTCCTGGCGACAGTTAAATAAAAATTGAAACGAATATTTTTCGCTTCATTCAATTTAAGTTAACCGAAACATTTATCGTTAATTTTAATGAAATTCTTCTCATTTCAGCTCATTAGTTTTTCGAATTTCTTAAAACTTATTTATATTTAGGTCAATCATAACCAGTAGCTTAAAAAAAGGAACGCCCATGACCCATCAAAATCCATTATCAAAATTAATTTAGAAGTGTCGACAAAATGTTCATTAGGCCAAAAATATAATAAACATTTATTTCCTGGAAATTTAACCTTGTTTTTCTATCTTATTTACTTGATACAACTTTTCATTTATACTTTCATCTTTCTTATCATTATTTCTTTTAACTTGAATCTATTTTCATAATATTTTGTACATGTTTCGAAGAATCAGTGTAATATTGGGAAACAATTTTTTTTGTAAAAAGAATATTCGACTTTGATGAAGTGAATTTAATTTATATTTTTAAAGCATGGCTCTTTATTTTAACTTTTCAACGCGGTAGTTCACTTCTATGTATTCACTACTATGTATTTTGATAAACAATACGCTCAAAAGCTAAAATTTTCTTGAAATTTTGGTAATCGTCAGTATAATAAAAAACTAGTTGGCTGGCTCGAAATTTATTAAGAATTTCAGAGGTAAGGAAAGCTACTTCGGTTTTGAAAAAACCAAAGTATTGAATTCATGAACATAAGGTGAAATTCTTGCCCCCACTTTTTTTTGACATTTTTCGACGTTTTGGGACCTACTAATTCTAAAAAAGCAAAAAAATCTAGTGGGATGGGGGTGTGGCCATAAGGGCCACGCCAGGAACTTCCCGTGAGATTAAAAGGTATACTAAAATACCAAGCATAAAAAAAATTATTATAATTTAACTGCATTCTCCAAAAATATGTTTTAAAGAACATAAATACAAATAAAAAACGAAAAATTACAAAACAAATATTAAATCAAATTTGAAAAAAAAGTCAACAAAAAGTGAATATTAGCTCAATTAGGGTTTTTAAAGCCTAAAATACGAAAGCTAACATTTATTTATTAAACGTCACATCAATTGTAATAATTTACACATAAATTGACACATCAATTGCAAACTAAAATACATTGTCTAGACCGATTCAGAAGGTATTGAAAGGTGAAGATATCATTAAAATGTCAATATCAAAAATAATCTCCAACACAACAGTCAACAAACTAACCTATCGGTAAGATAAAAGGTCAGGATTTGTTTGATGAACACCGACCACTACATACAAGACACCTCAAAAGCAAATTTGTTCTATATTTCTTCTATGTTAACTGAAACATTTTACCAAAGATTCATCAATGGCTGTTGTTGTGATATATTTAAAAGAATAAGATAAAGCTATATAGCCAAAAGTGATAAACCGGAAGTTGCAAAATTTCTATAAACATTACAAAAACCTTATGCTCTAAGTTTCAACAAAAATGAATGTCAGGACTGAGTGTTATTGAAGTTTAAAAAAAATTGTTGTTCAACGATCCACAGACCCCCACAGACTCCTTTGCCAAATTTTGAAAATAGCTCATTCAAAATAGCATATTTTCCATATTCAAATAAACCCGAATGCGTTTGCAGCTCATTTTAATTCAAAAGTTTCATTAAGATCTCATGCAATCTTACGCAAACGTAACGAAAATAATACCTATTTTTCAAATATTTTTAAAAACTCAAAAAGTAAGATAGCAATTGTTTATACAAATGTCATTATAAATTGTTGACATGATGACAAACAAAATGAGAGGTAAATGGTCTTGATAGCGTTATTTATTCTCATAATATTTGCAAGAGCTGATTTTCAGTTCTTTTAGAATCCACTAAAAAACGTCGATGTCGTTAGAAAAGGATTGGGCTGTAAGTTTCGCCCCAAGATACATCAATTATGACCATTGCCGTTGAAATCGGATTATCCGTGGTTGAGAAAGCGTTGGACAAATTTTTGTCCACATACGACGATACACACGCACATACACACACATACGTATACTGCCAGCTAAAAATAGCCTAAACAGCTTCAGAAGGTCTTGAAACGTTCAAAAATTCCTATTTCGAAAATCGACCCAAAACACTAACTTCTCATATCGAGAAGTTAATAAAAAGTTGACTCGACCACTCACGAACCTCTGATCTTTTTGTTAAATTTAGAATATAACACAGATCTTCGATATTGAAACAAACCCGGATGCGTTTGAAGCTCATTTACATACCAAAATTTTATCCAAATATCATGCGCTTGCGAAACGAAAATAACACGTAGTTTTTCACATTTTTTTAAAAAAGTAAGATAGCAATTATTTATACAATTCTTATTATAAATGGCTGACATGATGATAAACAATATGGAAGTTTAATGACCTTTATAGCATTATTTAATCTCATAATATTTGGAAGAGATCATTTTCAGTTTTTTGAAAACCACTAAAAAATAGTTTAATTTTTTAATTTCGCTAGAAAAGGACTAGGCGTTGGACAAAAATTTGTCTACATATAGCGATACATACATACATACACACAGAATGCCAGCTAAAAATAGTCTAAACAGCTTCAGGAGGCCATGTCATGGAACGTAAAGATATCATAAAAAAGTCAGGCAAGTGCGAATATAATTCGCTCGCTGAGGGTTCCGTGTATATAATATTTGAGAAAACAACAGTTTTTGTTTGCATTGTTTCACGTTGGGTTGCATTTTACCCAAAGCTGTTTATGGTGGCTAAAGAAACCTTCAATAACACCAGCTTATAATCTATTTATATTGGAAAATATATTATCAATTGTTGTAGCTTCAACTGTTGTTGGTTAATGAATTTTTCTTTATAAATTTTTTTGTAGAAAATAGTTTGAGAGCCAGTTTAGAGGATTTTTATTGAAACCAACGGAAAAAACGGAGAAATAGTGTCGTCAAATTATTGCCAACGAGTGCATTGTTAACACAGTCGAGTGATTTGTCTACTGAACATTGAGGAGATCGGTATAGTATACCAACAGGATTTGTACTTCAGTTAGTTGAACATTCACAATGACTGCCAGCAGAGCTAAACTCAAAGTGATGGTGGCTATTATTATTCTGCACAGATGGTACTGTATCAGACTTAACGAAAAGAACAGATCCTCAACCTTGATTAACTTGACTGTAACAATTTTATAGTTCAACTGTAGTTCAATAGTTCAAAAATTTCAAAAATGTTTGTAATTAGTGATCAACTTCACAGAGAACATTTGCAATGCAACCATATTAAATGATCTATCGAATAGCAAACAGGTATCAGGTATGTTATCGCATAATTTTTCTACCTAACGCCTTTTGCCTGAAGTTTAGTTCATCTGACTTGTTAAACTGTATTGATCTAATCTGATCTTGTTTGTTCATTTCTTTACTTCGTTACACTCAATATTTACTATAATATACATTTCCTACAACGTAGTAAAATTTATCCTCTTCTACGATTATTTTATGTAAATAGTCCATCACAAAACACAATTTTAGAATTTCAATCAAATGAATCAAAAACGGTGTTTTCGAAAACTACAAAAAAAGTGTTTGGACTAGAAGACTCGACATAGTCAAAAATAATTTTTTGTCAAAATTTCCACTCTCAACATCCTCAAAATAACATTTGAAATGATGAGCCAACCGCTATAGTTTTCATTTAATCTTTACAACATTTCCCATAACCATGAATATTTTCAAATATTTTTCTTTTGTAATGTTCGATGTTAAGTGAGGGGACAGGAAATTTTTTTCACATTTTTCAATATAACTCAAAAACTGCGCTTTTGAAAATTACACAAAAAATTGTTTTAGGCTAGAAAAAAATCAACCTTTCATATGACATCCCACTCAACAAGGTCAAAAATAATTTTTTTTTCAAAATCTCCACTCTCAACCCTATCAAAATAACATTTGAAATGGTGAGCCGACCGCTATAGTTTTCGTTCAATCTTTACAACATTGTCCATAACCAGGCATTTTTTCAAATTTTTTCTTTTGTAATGTTCGAAGTTAAGGGGGGGAGAGGAATTTTTTTTCACATATTTTAACATAACTCAAAAATAGCGCTTTTTTAAATACAAAAAAAAATTTTTTGCACCAGAAAAAAATCAATCTTTAATATGACACCCCACTCGACTTGGTCAAAAATATTTTTTTCTTCAAAATTCCACTCTCAACCCCATCCAAATAACATTTGAAATTATGAGCCGACCGCTATAGTTTTCATTCAATCTTTACAACATTTCCCATAACCATGAATTTTTCCAAATTTTTTCTTTTGTAATGTTTGAAGTTAAGGGGGCGGGGAACAGGAAATTTTTGTCACATTTTTTAACATAACTCAAAAACTGCGCTTTTGAAAATTGCCAAAAAAATTGGCTTGGACTAGAAAAAAATCATGTAATGTAATATTCGAAGTTAAGAGGGGGGGGGGGGGGGGGGGAGGACAGGAAAAACAACATTCGTTTTTGACAATATCAAAAAAACTAAGCAGTCGAAAAATCATTGAAATTGTTTTTTGAAATATTTTTAAATTTTTCGATTTTTCTAGACCAAACTCGATTCCTTACAAAAAACTTTTGTTTTACTATCTCCTTATCTATGTTCATAAATATAAATGAAAACAAATATTTGAATTTTTTTTGTTATCAGTAGGCATGTGGAAAACACGTTTAAAAACTGTAGAAACTTTCAAGTTGATAGCACTTATAGTTTGTGAGTAAATTGATTATGTAGAAATTCGGACGGACACCGGAGTCTCACCAATAGGGTACCGTTTTTACTTTTTTAAAGTATGGAACCCTTAAAATCGGATTTCGAAAATTGACCCAAAAACAATAACTTCCCATATCGGGAAGTTAAAATGTATGAGTCTGCGGCCGGCTGTCACAACCGACGAAATCTAGAAAACCGCTAGAAGGATTTCAAAATTTTTTTTCTATAAATAGGTTTACTCATTGAGAAGAGCAGAAAGGACGATGTGTTCGATTACTGTACCGGAAGTGTGTCAAAAAAAACCGTCAAAAAATGGTTTGCATATTTTTTGCTTAAAACGTTCATTTTAAGTGATTACGAATGAAGACATTCAATTTGAAGAAATCTTGATAGTCGGGATTGGTATGTGAGATCAAAAACTAGATCATTACATGTCAAGTTTGTCAAAAATATGTTGTCAAGTGTGTCAAAAGAAAGATTTTTATTTAGTTGTATACCCAATTTTTTGGGAAAAAATAAGATTGATTATTTGTATGACATGAAATTTAATTATTATTAAAGAGAATTATGGCATCATAATTGACAACTTATAAAAAATAAATAAATAAATAAATAATGTTAAATAATAATGTAAAGAGTGTCAAAAAAATGATTTTCATTTCTGTTTTTTTTTTAAATAATAAAATTAGTTATTTGTATGAAATGGAATGTAATGGACATGATATTATTATTATTGAGAATTTTACTGCATTATAGGTTTCTGAAAAAAATATTTTCAAGTATGCCAAAAAAATGATTTCATTAATTTTTTTAGCCAATTTTGTAGAAAAAAAATTTAGCTGTTTATATGACGTAAATGTGACATGGAAATTTTTGAATTTGTTATAGTTTTTGAAATATTTTTGGAATTGTGAAAAAAGTTTGTATTTTTGATTTTGTAATATTTTTTGTATAATTTTTGCAATATTTTTAGAATTTTGAAAATAAAAATAGAATTTTTGAACTTGTGAATTTGTGAATTTTATATCCATATCTTTAGAATTTTGAAAAAAGTTTCAATTTTTGATTTTGTTAGAATTTTTGGAATATTTTTAGAATTGTGAAAAATTTCAAATTTTTGATTTTATTATAATTTTTGGAATTTTGAAAAAAATTTCAAATATTGATATTGTTATAACTTTTGCAATATTTTTAGAATTTTGGGAAAAGTTTGAATTTTTGAATTTTTAAGAATTTTCGGAATATTATTAAAATTTAGAAAAAGTTTAAATATTGGATTTTATTCTAAATTTTGGAATTTTGGAAAAGCTTCAATTTTTGATTTTGTTATAATGTTTGCAATATTTACAGAATTTTTGAAAAAAAAAATCAATCTTTGATTTTGTAATAATTTTTGGAATATTTTTAAAAGTTTGAAAAAAGTTTGATTTTATTTAATTTTTACAATATTTTTGGAATTTTGAAAGAAATATGAATTTGCGATTATGTAATATTTTCTCGAAACGCTAAATGGAGAGGTTGTTGAGTAGTTTGCTGATTGATTGTATCATCTTTTCAGTTTTCACTAAATTATGTTAATTTATGATCTGTTATAATTTTCCGGCGACGAATTGATGTTTAGTGTTAGTTTTGTAATAAATTTCTAAACAGAGATAAAATACTTGTGCTTTTACAAAGAGTTTTATGTTTGATATACATGACTGCCCAAAACTAAAAACAATGTCCTCATAAAAGTTTTATGCCGAAAACTATATTAAAATCCTTAACCAAAACCGAAGTTTTGATATCTCAGAGCTTGAGATTTCGGCCTCTTCATATTTTAAAGTTGTGACGGGTTAACCGATTTTAATGATTTTTTTTTAAAGGTATACTAAGTAATGCTTTATAAAAATATTACATTGATAGAAAAATTTGTATCTGTATACGACTTTTTTCATTATCCAGATTTAGTTGAAAATGGAAGATCTGGATTTATTTCAAAGTTGGACAAAATGGCAGAGGGTTTCCCGAATACCTGTTAGTTTGAATCTTCAACAACTTTTACTCCTGGCTTTTCATCTTATTGAGACTTGGTATATAAGGTTTTAGTACTGTTTTTTATATTTCTGCGTACAAACTTCTGGTTTGTCCCTTCCAGTAAAAAATTGTTTTCCAAATTTTTCATTTTTTCTCAGTTATTTTATTCTTCAGTTTCTTCTCCAGCCTACAGTTTTTCACCAACAGTCAAAATTATTGCACCAGCCACGGAACATGAGAATCTTTTGAAAGGGATCAAAGGCAAGCCATATGGTACATCACCATTAGAGATGTAGAGGTTATTCAATCCCGCAATAATTTCATCAATGGAAAATTGTAAGTGCAGGGTACAAGAACTATTGTTTAAAGTTTTGAACTCATTATGATGAAGCAGAAGCTCTGGTAAAATTTTTTAACTTTATCGCGGTGATTTCTAAAAGTGCCGCTGCACAACATCATCCGATAAACCATATTCTTTTTCGTACTGAAACACAAGTTTCTAAAGCGGAAACTTATTGCTGTTAAATTCTTTAGAAGCACCTCTAGCAACATTAGGAGCATTAAAGTATACAAATCATATCGATTGTAGTATTTCATTTACTGTACTTCACACTTATTGCTCCCTATATTTGGAAAAGTGGGCTATTTAATCGAGAAATCTAATCTTTTTAAAGACGTAGAATTTGTTACACAGTACACACATATAAATATAGCACATTAAAACATAGCAATATTATAGGGCACATACACGATCAATCATGAATATCAATCTTGACTGAGGTAAAAAAAGTATCTATGTTGTGACCCATTTTGTAATTCCTACTATACAACACTTTTTATTAAAAAAAAAAAAAAAAAACATGTTTAAAATTTCATCAGTCATGAAATTTGGCTGTCGCTCATTATCAGTCACAGACAAAGACGATTGACGATTGAATGCCATTCAAAACTGACCGTGTATGCGAAGCTTTAAATGCTCATCAATTTTTAATTACTTTTCTCAAACATGCCTTTCCATTTTCTAATATTATGCACTCTTTCGAAATCTCGTCTACTCAATACTAAAACGATTGCACCATATAAATATTTTACTAAAAACTACATATGAAAGAGATACTTCAGACTGGAGTTATGACACATTAGCGCCTTATATTTTCGTCCCTTTATATATTTATATTACTTTCGTATGATTGAATTGGATTTTTATTATTTTCATATTGTTTTTTACACGAAGGCAAAACATTTGTTGGAAGAAAGAAATATAGTGTGATCGATCCTAAATAATCACATCTGTGTGGCCGTCAAAGACGCCTGGTTTAACTGGTATACAATTAAGCTCAACATTACTTACACAATTGACCTAAGTACAAATATACTAGTGGAAATAATTTTTATATTCACTGTGCATAACACAAAAATTACTATTAAGAATTATTAAAAATATTTACATAGTCACATTCGGCGTAAAATTTACAAATTCATATAATTCAAATTCATATTCAATAGGGTCAACGATAATTTTTATTTTATTGCAAACATTTTTCTCTTATATTAAAACATTCCATACGAAAAAAAATTGAATTTGACTTTCAAACTTTGATGATTTTGGCCATATTTTCACAAATCTCCTTCACAAAGTTCATAGAACTGGATCAAAACAAAAATGTTTAAAGTGACTTTGCTCAATGTGGAATCGATGAGATTTAAGTTTTTGACATATGTACATACAGAATTAGGACCGACATTGAAAACTTATAATAAACGTTTTCGATATTGTGAAATTAAGAATCAAATTAAAATTTAATCAAAACAAATTTTAATGACATTTCCTCTATTTATAATAAGATTAATTTAATAATTTATTTAGTAACAAGAAACAAATAAAGGATCCTTCGGTAATCTTTTATTAAATCCCATGTTTTCGGTTTCTAAAAATGTTTGTTTCTAAAAAATAAAAACAAACCCATATCACATAAACATTAGGATTGTCATAAAAAATGTATCCCATTGTGAGTACTGTGATATATATCCTAACCCAGTATGTATGCCTTTGAGAAAAATCGAATAACAAGTAAATACAAACATTTTTGATTGTACATATATATGTACATATTTCAATTTTATATTCATATCAAATTCTTTTATGCTTTACTTTTCTGTAACGTTTCTAATATGGGAATTGAGTGAAAATTTTATTTACTTAAGGATAATGGGTTCTTGGGACAATTTTATTATTCTGGAATTAAAGAAAACAAAACAACTTATTTGCTTAGGAAAGTAACACCATTTGTTTTATTTACAAAAACCTGCAAATGTTTTTTCTTAATCACTTACCTAAAAAATAAAATAATGAAATATGATAGATATACTATTAATTAGAGTTTCATTCGTTTGTGGAAACCTTGTTTAACAAAACATCCAATTTCTATTGACCTTTCAAAAGATCATACTCTCAAACCTCACCCCTTTTTACTTCTTTTAAAAAAATATGTTGTCAGTTGGAATTATCCAAATAATCTTAATGCTCCCAAAAATGTAAATTATTTAAAAATTACCAATCCTGCAAAAACGTTTACACAATATTCTTATCTCTATGTAATATTTTCCTATATTTGTTATTCTTTTACTCTTGTTTTTCTTCTGATTATTGATAAGCTTATAACGAACTGAACTCAACATTTTTCTGACGTTGATGAATTTTTGAAATTATTATTTTTCTTTTATTTATTTATTAATGAATCTTCAATTTTTCTTGCTTCCTTCCTTACTTTACTGTAACAAACTTGTTTGTTTGTTTTTCGTTTGACAGGAAAAGTTGCAACACTTAATTTATCTTACAACTTTCTAGTTTTGTTTTAATTTGGAAAAAAATTTGATTAAAGTTAAGTGGAAATTAGATAAGATTTTATATAAAACATATTTTTAGAGTTCATTTAATTATTTTTGATACAATTAAGAAAAATGTTTTTTTTATTGATAAATGACTTTTTATGAAACTCTTAGAAAACAAATTAAATTAGAAATATGAAAATGTTTTCAAATTATTTTCTTTCCCTTATAAACCGATTATTAACAAGTTTATCTAATTTACCCTCCATATTTGTAAAATTTTATGCTAATTCAAAATAATTCAAGCTTCCAAATTTGTTTTGCATTTTCTAGAGTAAATCAGGTTAATGGTAAGCGTCCAGTATTCATGAAAATTAATTTTTGCCATATTTATTTCATTTTAATTTGCTTTTTAACGAAGCTTATTACGTTTTCCTTGTTACAAAAATTATATTTATCGTTCAATAGATTGCACTTTAATCAAATTCAAAATTTATTTTGAACTGCCTCCTGGCAGTTTTCTAGAAATGCTAGAAATAAAATTAAAGAAAAACAGATGGAGAATATGAATATGTATAGCACAATGTCAATCAATTTAAGCCAACAACAATCACAATCAACATCCTAGCAATTAAGAACCTATGCCATCAAATGTATTCACGATTCACGAATGAATAAATACACGTTATATATCTGGATTGTTATTGTTGCTGAAGGTTATTCTCCATTAGTCTTTTTTACTAATGTTTTTTTTAATTTTTTGAAATGGAAGATATGAAAATCAAAAAGATGAAGACTTCCATGTTCCAAAAAGATTCCATGACTTTTTTTTGAAAAAATGTCTTTTACTATAAAAAAAAGTCAATAAAACAAGACTTTTTTTTGGAAAAAAACGACTTTTACACTGAAAAAATATATTTAAAATTACCATACAGAGTAGTTTTTTAAAACTTTATGGTAAAAATAACAGCAAATCAGAATTAATAGTAATAAGCAAAACTATATCTGAACAAATTATTATTCACAAACTTATTCTGAATACTTTGGATAAGACATTGTTGATAATACTTATGTATATAAAAAGTTCGAGCGGCAGGGTGTCCGCTAGAAATAGGTAGATTTCGGGATCAGACAGTTTTGTGTGCAAGTAGAATCTGATGTATCAGATTAGTTTAAACAAAACAAACTAATTACAAACAGATATCGCGCATATATTTTAAGAAGAACATTAGCTACATATAAGCAAAACTACATCTATCCAATTTTGCATCAAACAAATATCAAATCCACCACAGAACATATGTGTGACAATTTAAAATATCGCAATATCTCAATGAATGTTAAAATTCATTACGAAAAGAAATTTATTGATAATGTTATTTCATAGTCATCGTTATATTGTTATAGTTGCCATTTGCTAGATATTCTTACAGCAAATCATGTCTAATAGAAAATTAAGCATACCGTAATAATATAAAGGGAATTTCAAATAGACTATACTTCAGAAAAATTGTAGAAAATATGATACTGACTTAATTAATATAATTAAAAGTCCACTGTTAAATAAAGATTTAGTAAGTAAAGATTTAGTTGAATTTTTAAGTAAAATAAAAAAAGTTGTATTTGTCAATCAAATATTGATTTGTTTGTTTTTCTTTATACTTTTTAATAAAGAAAACGCAATTGATAGTACGAATAACCTAAGTATTGTTAAAATTAATGATAATATATTGTAAATAATTTTACTCTCGTTCTCTTGATTCATATTTAGATTTTTTCTTTTTTATTGAATTTGATGTTTTTATCAATTAATAACAGTGTGGAAGTTAGGTAAAGTAAGAAAAGATTTTGTTCTATTTAGACTATAAAATCACAGCTTTTTCACAGTTTTAAGTTTTCACTTCTGTTGGCAGTCTTCAAGACTGTCCTTTGTTTTCTTTTTTTTATAAATATCGTTACCAAACCAAAGGGTGTTTTGCTAAAATTGGTTATTTCATCCGACACATTTTTTCTTGTTGCGCTGGCACTCGTCAATTGGTTGGTTTGAACAGCGAAAATGTCGAGACTCTTGATTGTCATGAGCATAAAATGGGACTTTTGTCTAAACTGCATTGCTACGAATGTATACTCCGAATTGGCATAGATCATCTATTCGATAAATTATCATCGAATTACATTATAGTTTGCATCCACAATGCAGTCGCAGCTTTTCATCGAATCACATTGATAGTTTGCATCCACACCATTATAAAAGCGCAACTTTTCATTATTAATGAAAAACATAGAGGAACAAAGGTGAGTTTATTCGAACTATCAAGGTTATTTAGAATATTATTATTGTTGCCATTTAGAATATTTGTGTTTGGTTAAATATATTTAGCATCATTGGGAAAATCACTTGGTATGCGACGGTTAAAGCTAATTTGTTTCTTAAGAATTTGGAACCAAAAGCTCAAGCAGCGCCCATAATTGGATCATTTAATTTAAGCATAAACCTAATCATTTCATCGAATTGAATTGTTGCTTTTTTAATTGACGTCTTTGCCAAGCCCCTTGTTATGGACCCCGGACCGTCTTAATACTCTTTAAGAAACTTTATTTAAAATAAAACACATAACCAACTTTAATGTTAATCCACAATTTTATTTATTTTAATATTAATAGCTTGACGGTTTTAATCGGAGTCATCGATATTATTTTTATTATTCTTAAAGTTAATTTAAATTGAAAAACAATTGGAGGGGAGTGTAAGTACATAGGTAAATTGATTTATTTAATTTATAATTTGGGGAAAATTAAAAGAAAGGGCGTGATTATAATCAATTTGTTTGTTATTGGTCAAAGCATACCACTTTAATTATATTGCTTTGACCTACATCAAATAATTGTTTTTCATAACAATTATTCCGAAGTCAACAAACTGTAACATATTTACATTTTTGCAAACATAATTAAAAATTATTGTTTGCAAAAATGTATGAAACAAACCAATTATTTTGTTCAGAATAATTATTATGAAATCAAAATGCTTGTGTCGCATTTTGATGAGTTTGGATATATGGAAATAAGGTTTTGGATAATTAAAGATTGGGAAATGGAATTGGAGGAACTAGGAACCTTACAGTAGACTAGGCGTAATTAAGCCACACAAAAAATTATAGAAGAGCATTTATGAGTTGCTGTTTATGTCAACGGGCTCCCAGACTATATACCGTAAACTGCGATCATTACAAAAATCTAGGTATATTATTTAGTGTATTTATTCTTAATAACCAACAATTCGTACAGGACGTTTTTGAACAGAGTCCGAATTGGAATAAGATTGCTATAACAAGTCTCTAGGTAATTTATCTTCACACTCCGACCTTAATGTAATCGAGAATATCCACAAAAATCAGCTTCACTTTAATTATTATCATATCAAGGTCATCGTAAATAAGATAGAAAAGAAGCCTTGCTGTAGGCCTTGTAGTAAAACCAATTACGTGTTTTACCACAACAACTTCCCAACTAACATCTTCCTATATTCAAATAACTTCTAAACGAACATTTCCCAATATAAAAACTAATCAGTTAATTAATATAAATTTATATCCAAAAATAAATAGACCAACAAAAACAAACGCTGACTAAAACTTTAGTTTTTATAATTAATTTTCCACTATTTGGTTATTCGAAATTACAAAATCGTTTTTGTTCAAATAAAATTAAAAGAAATGTTAAATTTGCGAAATTACATTATGTAATTTTTTAAGTAAGGTAAGTGTACAATATTACGGGCTAGTACATTATGCCGTGCTATTTCATAAAAAGCTTTAAAATAAGATAAATTTAAGCTTTTTTGAAAAACTTTAGATCATAATATACGCACTGAATTGCTGAGAACCAATTATTTTGATTTTCTTGCCCGCATTTTTGGTTTTATAATCATAAATCATTCCATGATTGATTGCTCGACGAAAATTTGCTGTTTGAGACAATTTTCTTATGGAAAAGGTTAAGGTTTTATTAACATTTTCTTAAGACCATAAAAATTTATCGGTATGTATTTTGAGTAAAAAATTCTTTTTTGTGGATTAGTTAGGATTATATTAATCGATTAACGTTAATAGAATAATGATTTTGTACATTTTATGTATTAAAACCAACGAGTTTTCGACGAACGGAATTACGTTCATAATTTTTTTGAAATGTCCGTAATTCCGTTCTTAGAACGGAATTAGAAAATTGTTAAACAAATTTATTTTGTATTTTATATCAAAAGTAATTATCTATTAAATAAAAATTTAATTTTTAAAAATAAAGAACATTTTAAAAATGTGTCGGAGCTAATTACGGTACTATGTTTTTATAACCAAATTGCTAGAATTAGGATTAGTTCTGTTAAATTTTCATTGATTAGAAGAAAATCTGGTCTACTCAATAGTTTCTTTAAATCACCCTCTGTTTTAAGTCAGTCGTGTGTTTTAAATTTTGTCATCATAACCTTAAAGTTCATGATAATTACAACACACTCCAAAATAAAAATGTTTCACTTATTTTTATAATAGGCTGTATCTCGCTAACACGGAATTAGGGTCAAGAAATTTTTAACTTTCCTAATTACGGGTTGTTCGTCAGTTTGACGACTTGAAGCATTAATAGTCCAGATTTATCAGATCTAGCATTTTATAACCATTTTTTTTCACAATAACTAGGACCAGCAGTCTCAAACAGCAAGTTTTCGCCGACCAATCAATCAAGGTATGATTTATGAATTTGAAATAAAAAATACAGGCTATAGGAAATCAAAATATTTGATATTCTCAGCAATTCAGGACATGTATCGTGGACGAAAATGTTTCCCATGATGGCATGTGGAATTTCAGTTTTTGATATACTTAAATCGGAAGAAGTAAAAAACAATTAAAAGCATAGATAGGAAGGTTATAATAGAGTCCTAGTTATTAAAGAAAGACTTCAGACAAAATTTTTTATAATTTATTATTATAATTATTAAAAGGATTATTATATGCATACATTATTTTTATAAATATTGAAAACGCCCCAGCTAATCTAATGCATAAGTTCAAGGAGACTTCTTCTGGATTATATAAAGATGGAAAATTGAATCAAGACGCCGATTATGTGAATCCGACCATATACGATTTCCTTATAACTTCCGTAACCGTTAGTATAGTAAAAACTAATTTCGCACTTATTTCGACACAGGGTGGCTCCGAGTTTGTTAAAAATTTAAAAAACAACTGGAAAGTTTAAAGTTAAATAGTTCTCGAACCGATTAGCCGATTTGAATATTATGTTTTTGCTTTTCAATTTTTGATATTCTGGTACTTATAAATTAATATTAGTATTATTAGCAAAGCTATCTGTGCTAACAAATAAATAAATAAATAAGTAAATATATAAATAAATAAATAAACAAATCAATATATAGATAAATAAACAAATAAATAAATATATATAAATCAATAAATAAATAAATAAATAAATAAATAAATAAATAAATAAATAAATAAATAAATAAATAAATAAATAAATAAATAAATAAATAAATAAATAAATAAATAAATAAATATATAAATAAATAAATAAATTAATTAATTAATTAATAAATTAATAAATAAATAAATAGATAAATAAATAAATAAATAAATAAATAAATAAATAAATAAATAAATAAATAAATAAATAAACAAATAAATAAATAAATAAATAAATAAATAAATAAATAAATATATAAATAAATAAATAAATTAATTAATAAATAAATAAATAAACAATTAAATAAATAAATATATAAATAAATAAATAAATAAAAAAATAAATAAATAAATAAATAAATAAATAAATAAATAAATAAATAAATAAATAAATAAATAAATAAATAAATAAATAAATAAATAAATAAATAAATAAATAAATAAGTAAATAAATAAATAAATAAATAAAATTTCTTGCTTTTCTTAAAAATTGGTTTGTGGACTGTTATTTTGGCTTATAGACTGTTTTATTATTTGAAATGTTTTCCCAATATTTCAACCTTGCGGGTCAACATATAAAAATATATAAATAAAAATATAAATTAAAAATATAAATAAAATAAAATATAAATAAAATATATGTATAAATATATAAATTTATAAAACAATTTTTATTTTTCAAAAATGGCGACTAAAAATGCCTTTTTTCCTTTATTTTTGTACATTTTACTGATTTATTGTTTATCCATAACACACTTAAATTACAGATAACTGTTATTTGAATATATTATTAATTATTAGTTTGAAATTTGTTGTACTTTGTTCCATTTACTAAAAACAAGTGTACCGATTCTTTTGAACTTTTTTTGCTTAAAAGGAATTAAATAAGGCTTAATAAAAAAAATCTTACTGAAAAGTTCTTTATTATAGATGAAATTTTCCAGTTTTAATTTTTTTAAAATTTAATTTTCAAAGATGGCGAAATTTAAAAGAACCTCTTTTCTTTTTTAAAATTTTCTACAGATTAGTTTTTTACCCAAAACATACTCAAATTAATAAAACATATGCCAGCAGCGAAATTCTGTAATTGTGAAGCGGTAAAGTGATAAGTTTTTTAATGAAAAGAAACGAAGAAATTTTTATCACTTCACCGCTTCACAATTACAGAATTTGGCTGCAGGTCTGGAAAATGCTCTTTTGGATTATTGAAAATAACATTTAAAAAAAAATAAACCTTAAAAATTTCATGTAAAATAAGCAAACGTTTTTGGTATACCTTTAAAATCGAAAAGGTAATAATACCTTTAAAACAAACTTGTTTGTAATTTTAGTTTTGTTTGGGTAAAGAATAAATCTTTCAAATATAAAGAAATAAATAAAAAAAGGTGCTCTTTAGGCAAAATCAAAATTAAAAAATTCATATAAAAATATAATTTTTTTTGATTAATGCAGTATTTTTATAAAGCCTTATTCAATGACCTGATTCGTAGTAAATGCATGCATAGCTTTGACCGTATTTCTTAACCAAAGTGCAGAAACGTAGCTGAAGATTTGGTTAGTAACGACACCAAATTTGTTTAACACAAAGTAGAATAATAATGCCTTTTACTTAAAGTGGAAGTTTGAGTTTAATGTTTGATGTTCAACTCATTGTTCCTTAAACTAAACGATTTATAAGCTAAAATGTCTATTAATGGCACTGTTGAAACTTCCAAGTACCAACACTCCAGTTATCGAGCGCACTAGTTCTCGCTGTCCAAACGTCCGATAGACGTAGACGCTGGCGGCTAGATAGACATACTATTGATGCGTATTTAAAAAGCATGGTAAGTTTATGAGCTTTTCGAATAAAACTAGCATTTATGTGTTTTCAGAATGACAAAATAAATAATATAAACCAAGTTATCGTAGATAAGTGTTACAAAAAATAAAACATTTGTTTTAAAAACTAAATTCTTCTTTATCCAACTCTTTCAAATACAAAATTGGTATCTCTTTAAATATCACGGAATAAGGGACGCACTAACACGGAATTAGTTACATCGTCAATTTTTTAGCACGGAATTAGATACAATACAGAGGTCATTTGAAGTATTAATAAATGTCATTACACCAAATTTTAAAACTTTTTGATGCACAAAATGGTAAAGATAACAGTTATATAATTATAATAAGCCACTTTATATGTTATTTCTGTTGGCTCAAAAATTTTAAATTCATCCTAAAATGAGACAAGCCTTAATAACACGTAATATGGTACATTTACCTTATACAATAAAATGAAATAAAACAAAAAACTACAGTTTGATCAGTGGGTCGGTTTGATTGCAATAATAATTAATAATTAGGTCAACGGATATCGTTTTTTTATATGATATAAGTAATATTTCAATTAACAATTGAGCAGTCGTTCAGTAAACTAAAAACAAAGCAGTCAGTCAATTTTAAACAAATCAGCGAGTCAATTCTGACAAAAATCAATCCGTCAGTCGATGAGTCAAAATTCAAAAGAAAACTCAAGCAGTAGTTTAACCGTCAATCTGGTCAACAAGTTCTAGAGCATTAATTCAAATTTCGTGAACGACAATTAACAAATTCAAATTTCGTGAACGTCAAATTATATTCTAAGTGAGATTATATTCTAAGTGAATTTATATTCTAAGTGGAATTATATTCTAAACTACAGATTATTCAACTAAAAATATTCAAACATAATAAAATATATAAATATTTGCAATAAAAACTGAAACACATAGTAAAAGAAGTGCCGTGAAGATATACTGTTTGCACTACGATTTACCATTAGTAGTGTTCTAAATATTGTGGCACTACAGCCTTGTCCTTAAAACACAGGCGATACATAAGCAGGCAAGCATTTGTATCGCCACCAGTTTTTTAATCGCGTTCCCAACAAAAGTTTTCGAGAACAATGCAAGGGGTCGACGGTTTACTATGGGTCTGACAACTACTTCCAACAGCCACTAAAATATTTGTCCTACCTGTCTTCATGCACTGCCACTTAGCTCGAGTGGCGTTTGCACATATGGTCTCAGCATGAGTACCTCAATAGAACCGCATATTGAAAGTAACACCAAGATACTTCACACCATCTGGAAGTGTTAATGTGTTATCCCTATTATTTATTGAGGACAGAGTGATTTAATTTCCTTCTGTTGGTAAATGCAAAAAGCGATTTATGCTTACTTGGATTGTGGTGTTGTCCTTCGTGGAATAAAAATACAATGTGTTTAATTCACTTCGTATCTTGCCGCTCTTGTTAGAAGTGACTCAAAAGCAACTTTGGGGAAAATTTCTTCTATGTTAAGAAAAGCGGGATACTAGAACCCACTTTGAAGGGTTTTGTTCATAGACTTGACAGCTTAATAAGCATGTTGCATATAAAAATTGAGCGGACTGAATTTTTTGGCTCGCAATAGTTATTTTCCCTGGTTTTACGATAAATACGATCCTCACGTTTCTTTAGGCCTGTGGCACATAGTTCAAAGGATCGGTCAGGACCTAGAGATTTGCATGGCCCAACGAAGCATGATAGACCAAGACAGAACCAGGAGCGATACTACTCTTTTTATATTGATCCAGTGCATTTGGTTTGGATTCGCTCTGTGAAAACCGTACACTACAAACATCTATATAGTCGCTAACTCCTAATACAAAAGTTGATAATATCAAGAGTATGTTGAATATTTACCATAATAGGAAATTATCTGAAGGTCATTAGGTCAAGCATTTTTTTCCATAATATGAAAATTGGAGATAGCGTTTTTTCCTGTTCCTACGCTATTATTTTTGAAGATGCTGAGTTTTAGGTCAAACATTATAGTTTTTGGTGAAATTCTTGAGCTGCAGCTAAATTCTGTAATTATGAAATGGTGAACTGATAAGGTTTTTAAGAAAAGAAATTCAGAAATGTTTATCACTTCACCGCTTCTCAGTTAAAAAATTTAGGCATTGGACGACTTACTCTAAACTCTACCATTTTTGATCGAGTTCGTACTTGGCACAAGTAGTATAGGTGAAATAAAAAATAAGCATATTTTAAAAACATTTTAAAGTGTTTAATATAGGAACAGGGGGTTCCGTAAGATTTCTGGAAATTCAAACTCAGAGTAATTGTAAAATAAAATTACAAGAGAACTGGTCACCCGATATCAACGGTTGTATGTGTGTTTGTATGTACTATTTGCTTACACTGTTAAAAATAATAAATAAATTTTTTTAAAGATGCCTCTGATACCAAAGGTGAAGCATTGTGAAACTTTTTTTTTTACAATATGAAAGCGTACCCTAATATATTCAAAAATTTAAAGAACTAATTTGTTTTCGTTCTAAAGATACTAATTTTTGAAATTGTGCTTAAGCCTAATATTTTAGTTTTACCACTAAAATTTTTGACGTGGGATAGACATGCCTTAAAATTAATATATTTAGAACAACAAAATACTTTATCATTAAATTTTGGCATATTTTAGAAGAAGGTGAAAAGTTATTTATTGTGGAAAAAATCAAAACTTGCTTAACCTACGGCATCAGCGCCAACTTTCAAAAAATTATTTCTTAATATTTTTAACAGGGTAAACAAAAAGTTTCGTGTGTACTTTTTTTCAAGAGTTCAGTTTTCACACATAAAACAGCTTATAACGAGTAAGCTGTTCTCTTGCAATTCGATTTCAAAATTACCCTTGGTTTAATTTTTTTTAATCTTTCGGACCAAACATTCAGACCATTCTAAATAAAGTCCCGCTCGCGCTAAATATAACAACGCGTTTTCGGTATATAATAGCGGACAAGAGTCGACATATATTTTTGTTAAGAAATATATAAATGGTAAACAAAGAAAAACGCTTGTCTGTAATTTTTGTATGTTAACTTCAGTTCTCAAAAAAGGCAAAGTATAGCATTATTGATTTACAGCTAATGATTAGATAAAGGCGTGTTTTTGGCTCCAGTTTTTACGTAAATAATGTTGATATTAGAAACAAACGCGGCAATTTCGTCCAAATTATTTGTGATTAAAACAAATTTCAAAACGATAATTTATTTAAAGGATTAAATAGGACTAACTGTTATGTTTAAGCTTGGCGTAGAAAAAATACTGTGCTAAGCTAACACTGAATTCATTAGTTTGGGTATTGGTTGCGTACGTACGTGTTACTAGGTACTATTTTTGAAGCTATTTATAAGGTTTGTAGTACGACAATTAATCTCCTCATTTATAAGATATTACTTGCATGATGTTTGCCGTTATAATATTATTGTAACTTAAAATGGATCTTTTGTATTGAAATTGTTAATTTATCAAACGACACTAAATAAATTACAAACGCAGTTTTTTCGGGTCGTGTATAATCAAATCATTTCATTTGTTAGCCAAATACACCATTACAGAACTTTTTCCTTCTAGGATGGTTATTAGTTATTACAATAAGTGGCGAAATTGTTTAATTTAAACCTTGGGAGTATTTTCTGCTTATGTTATGCAATTTGCTGTCGTAACATACTTTAACATGACATGGGTCGTATTCGTAATGAAATTTTTATTATAAAATTATAAATAGCTTTTATCACAATTGTTAATTTCCCCTTTACTTTATAATCAACATTCAACATACTTTATATAAAATGAACCAAACTTTAGTAATCAAATTTTATACAAATCATCGTAACCGTCTAATCCAAAAACACTCCATCAATCACAAACCTGTTTCCATATCTCATTATGTGGAACGGAAAAAAAAATTTAAATCAAAAATTTCATAACAATAATTCACTCCCAACCCTTTCAAAAAGGTATCACGTTTACTTTAATTTATTTATATCTGTTTGTTATAAACTTTTCGCTATAGTACCAAAAATGAAAATAAATTTATAAAAAATTCAACACAAAACATTATTTGACAATGTAGCAATGTTTTATTCTTATATTCTTTATTGTATAATCTTACATACATGTAAGTCGTTGTTTGCGTTTTCTTTTTCTTTTTCATTCCAGAAATTCACGTCTCAATTCTTCCCGCTTTATAAAAGAAGATCTTTATTTGAACAATTCTCTTCTTCGAAGAGAAATAATACCAGAAGGCAAAAATTGCTGAAGAATAAGAACAAAATTACAATATTTTATAGAAATGAAATAGCATGGAAAAAAAAATCAACTCGATAATATTGTTATTGTTGAAAAATTTTCAATAAAAGCTTGCTTAATGCTTTTAAATAATAAATTGTTAAATAAAAAGACAAACTTAATATTTTTGTTTATTAAAATAATTTCCACTGTTTGGTTATGATTGTTTGTGTTTTTCATTGCCTTGGTGGCTCATCAATTGAAATGTTACAATTCTTTATTATTTTAGAATATTGTTTCTTATTAATATTTGTTTGAATAAAAGCTTTTAAAGTACTTTAAACATAGAACATATATTGCTTTTTTTATATAATTTCTTAAAATATTTTGATGAATTTCAGTTATAGCCATTTTCAATTCTTTCTTTCTTGGAGTATGACTCACTCTAACAATGTTAAAAGGTTGAAATAAGTGACATGTTATATGCAGTGGTTTAAATCATTTTAAGTTTCTCGCACTAGGGTAACAATATTTTTTTCAAAAATTTTACTTGTACTTTTTAAAAATATATTAAAGATTTATATTTTTGGTGAAGCGACTATGCAGTCATAGCCTGACATGTAGACTGCTAGCCCTTTTATGCCATCCTCATATTCAAGAGCTGAAAACCTCTCCAAAAAAGCGTATTGTAGAGGTTTCATTTTCTTCAAGACAAAAGCTGCATGTATGGATTGATCATTTCCTACTCAAAGTCTCTCACCATTTACGTGATAATGACCTGTTAGAAGTCCCACCAGTAGTTTACAGTCCGAATAGGTCAGACTTAACAGGAATTCGGTGGTTTGGTGGCTCACATTTTCATTGAACATCTTAAGGACCTTGCAACCTTCTCTGTTCCTCCATTTTGAAGTCGAACGTAAGACAAGGCAACTTTTAATAAGTTTACCGCCATCTCTCTCTAGTTTTTTTCTGTACCTAAGGATAACTTAGTCAAAAGATACATATCAAGACGTGTATGTGATACAATGCAGGTTCTAGTTTTAGGACCTCATTTATACATAATGTCTCAGCCATTCAGAGAAAGCTCGGATACTCTGTTGTTAATAATGTAAGGCGCCTGAATTATTGAGATTTTTGTATGCAACTTGTTAGCAAGTAAGACCATAAGATTATGTGACCCAGTTATACTATCTTGCAGATTTATTTATCGAAACTCGAGCTGGTTCAGTGCCATCACAACAGTGGTTACCGCTTATGCCTTCCAGCCCAATCCAATAAACTTTACATCTAATGTTTCGCTTTCCAGATACAATTACAAACTGATTTCACACTATCTTCATCGAAAAGAATGCACAGGAGGTTTCCTTCAACCGAAGTTTTATCCTTAGCTAATTTATTTCCTCCCTCCCCGCATGACAACGATTTTGGCATTAGGGCCTATACAACAAGTCTTGTTCGGACTCATCTTTGTCGTCGAGTTTAAGACCTCACAGGGATTTAACTCGTCATCTCTTTGTATAGAATTTGGACCACCACTGCTAGAGATGATCTTATTAGTACTTATAATCACGGTTTTTCTGATTCGATTTTAGCACCGAATAGTTGACCCACCTAAGTTGATATTTTTTGGCATTTCGTTAAATATGCTAATGATACATTTTTAGTAATTTTAACAGCATTCTTTTGTTCACACCACGTTTTTAATTGCGTATATGCATTCATATATAGTCTCTAAGATTTTTCTGGTAACAAATCCGTAATTGCACTATTAACTACCTCTCTAATATCAGGTGGAGTGCACTGTTACATTTCTAAATCTCCGTCATTAAAGTTTTGATCCATTTTCCAAATTATGTTTTAAAGAGAACTGTTATAGAAATTACTTATTTTCTTTAAAATAACATTTAAAATAAAAAACATTTCCTCTGTTTAATTTTGAGCTAAATGCAATTCCTACTTTACTTGATTTTTCGAATTTTTTTTGTATTTATCGGATTTGTTTTGTATTTATTTATTTTGTATTTACTAATATCCAAATCTTATCAAATCAAATATATTGATATATTTTTTTAAAAAATATTTGTAGGCTGTAATTTTAATTTTCAAATTAAAACAAATTCGTTGGTTGAAGCCTAATTATTTTATTTATAAAATTTATTTTGACGTTTCGATATAATTTATATCATCTTCAGAAAATGGTAAAAAACTATAACAAAATGAATACAAATACAGAAAACGTAGTATTTTGGAAATGTTGTTTATAAAGAAATCTTCAAATCTTCTGAATATTCAAAACGATTCAGCTTATTTAGGAAATAGCTATAATTATATAATAAATTAATTTTTTAGATTTAAATTTTAATTAACTTTATTCAAATTTCGTTTTTTCTTAACTTAGTAACAGAAAATGTTTTTTGAAATCGTAAAAATTTTTGAACATATTTCCGTTTAGTTTTTTCTTTTCTTTTGTATTATTATTTTTGATTGTTTCATGTAAGTTTTGATAATTTTTTGTAAAATATTGTTTTTTGCTTTTTTAATATTTTTTGATATGTTTTTAAGATTTTTTCATTTGTATTCATTTTGTTATAGTTTTTTACCATTTTCTGAAGATGATATAAATTATATCGAAACGTCAAAATAAATTTTATAAATAAAATAATTAGGCTTCAACCAACGAATTTGTTTTAATTTGAAAATATTGATATATATTAGTTTTAGTAGTAAAAAATTCTATATTCCTCGGTTGAGAAGGCCATTATAGACCTCGAACATTATATCCGTCGGCGCTACGCGCCTCAAACGTTCTCGGTCAATAATAGCTTACTTCTCAACCTTGGTGTATAATGTACTACTAAATATCAAGTAGCCTGGAAGTTTAGTTTCATACAAACAAAACGAAATAAAGGAATGCAATTACTATTTGTTTGTGTTTTTTATACGGAACACTATTGGTGACAGTAAAACGAGTTTTTCACATTATATCGATTATCTCGTAAACTATAAATGCTTGAAATTTGAGGTGCCTATAAAACTAATCTGTATGCATGAAATGGCAGATACAAGTATAACTAAAGTGGTTTTCGTTTGGTTTACAGGGGTACGAAATGAGACCTTTGAGAAAATACATTTTTTTATAGATTCAAGTAGGGTGTCATATGAAAGGGCTTCATTTCAGTATTCCTTAAAAATTTATTTTGGAATTTTACACCTCACCATTTTTGTATAATTTTGAATATTTGACGTTTTTTTCGTGTTTTCTTGCCTCGATTAGCTCCGAACCTAACTGATCGAAAATTTTCAAATGTATTTGGAATGATAGAAAAATTAGTACGTTTTTAATAAAAAATATATAAAAGTGTCATATTCTCATAATGAGGAGGGGTAAAAACACTATTTTAAATGTGGTCAAGTGGGGTGTCATTTGAAAGAGCACTTTATTTAGAAAATAAAGCAATTTTTTTTAGAATTTTGCGATGCACAGTTTTTGAGCTATTTTCAAAAGAGTGCAACTTACAGACCGTTCCCACCCCCTACGTTTCGACACTGATTGACAGAAAAATTTGTATAAATTCACAGAGTTAGGAAATACGGTAAATTTTGTATGAAAATTATAGCAAGGTCTCAAATAATTATATTTCTGTGTGTTTAGGGGACCGGTATAGAGGGGGTAAAAAAACTTTTTTAACCCAAGCGAGTGGGGTGTCATTTGAAAGAACACCTAATTTAGAATTTGTTACAATTTTTTTTAGAATTTTGCGGTGCACAGTTTTTGAGTTATGGACAAAAACGTGCAAAATTCAAACCGCCCCCCCCCCCCCCTACGTTTCGACACTGATTGACAGAAAAAATTGAAAAAATTCACAGAGCTAGAAACTTTAGTAAATTTTGAATGAAAATTATAGCGAGGTCTCAAATAATTATATTTCTGTGTGTTTAGCGGACCGGTGTAGAGAGGGTAAAAAAAACCTTTTTTAACCCGAGCGAGTGGGGTGTCATTTGAAAGAACACCTGATTTAAAATTCATTGCAATTTTTTTTAGACTTTTGCGATGCACAGTTTTTGAGTTATGGTCAAAAAAGTGCAAAATTCAGATCGTTTCGCTCCCTACGTTTCGACGATGATTGACAGAAAAATTTGGAAAAATTCACAGAGACAGGAAAATTTGTAAATTTTGAATGAAAATCATAGCAAAGTCTCAAATAACTATATTTCTGTGTGTTTAAAGGATAAGTGTGGGGAGAGTAAAAAAACCATTTTTGACCCAAGCGAGTGGGGTATCGTATGAAGGAGCACTTAATTTACGAACATTACAATTTTTTTTAGAACTTTGCGGTGCACAGTTTTTGTGTTATTGATAAAAAATATTTTTAGTATGTAGCCTCTCCAACCCCCTAAATTTCAACACTTGATTGACCGAAAAAATAATCAAATTTAAACTATTTACAAGCTGGTGTAATTGAATCTTTCTTGAGTTACCATAAACATCTATGGATGAGATTTAACCTAAGTAACCTTTTTTGAGTCATTTTTGATCAATGTAGATTTGATTGTAATTTACTATTGACATTTACGATTAAACATTTATTTTGTTATACGTCTATGGTCTGAAAATATAAAGGCATTACAACACAACTTTTTGTCAATAATTTTTGATATTGTGTTCTTTTACATTCACGGAACCCTTGACGAGCGAGTTTTATTCGCACTTGTCTGACTTTTTTTTGTTCATTTCACTTAAATATAAAAGAAAATTTGTCATTATTAACCTAGGTAATTTTTTAGGGTTCCATACTTTAAAAAAGTACAAATGGTACCCTATTGGTGAGAGTTCGGTGTCCGTCCGAATTTCTACATATACGATTTACTCACAAACTATAAGTGCTATCAAGTTGAAATTTTTTATGCCTATTAAACGTGTTTTCCCACGTCTTTTTTTTTTTTTTAAGGCGTTCATGCTCCATGTAGGAGCGTTGCCAGGTTGATCAGCTTTGAATATTCACCACGGTCATTCGCAACAGCGACATAATTACCATGGCAGCCGATTTTTTTAAGGTCGTTTATTATGTCAGTCTCCCATTGTAGTCGTGGTCTACCTCGCGGTCGCCCACTCCCTGGGGTACTAACGTACATTTTTCTAATCATTCCAGACTGTGAATCGGCTCGTAGAACATGCCCAAACCAAGCAATCCTATTATAGAACGGATACAACCTATTATATCAGGACCCTCAAGAAGGTCTCTGATCTCAAAGTTATACCGGGTTCTATACTCTCCATCGTCTGTCTTAAGTGGACCAAAAATGTAGCGTAGGATCTTACGCTCAAATACAAATAAATGCGATTCGTCATTTTGTGTAAGGGTCCACGTTTGTGACCCATACATCACAACCGGTCTAATCAATGTCTTGTATAACTTGAGCTTGGTGTTAGTTGATACATACGGTGATCCAAGGAGAGGTTTAATTGAGTAGAAAGTTCGATTACCTGCAGTGATTCGAGCTTTTATATCTGTAAGTATGCTGTTGTTTGAGTCAAGCATTGATCCCAAATATTTAAAAGATTCAACTCCCTCAGTTCGTTTATCGCCGCACATCAAATCTTTCTTCACAGCCTCCCTTGAAACATTCATATGTTTGGTTTTATTGTAGTTAATTTGCAGACCAATTTTTCTAGCACCACTCTCAAGCTACTTGAAAGTCTCACTCATAACAGCTTCACTTCGGCCGAGGATGACAACATCATCAGCGTAAGCAATTATCTGTACTGAGTTTATTGACAAGATATTGTTATTAGTCGGTAGTTTCTTTTAACGGCACACATATGCCAAGGCTAAATTAAAAAGTATAGGAGAGATAGCATCACCTTGTCTTTAACCGGAGTCGACTTTAAAAAACTTTGATATTTCGTTCTCTACTCGTACACAGCATTGAGAGTTCTGTACTGTCATTTTGCATAGTGATACCAGTTTACCAGGAATTCCCATTGACACCAGAGTAGACCATAGAGTCTCTCGTTTGAGAGAGTCGTAGGCCTGCCTGAAATCAATGAAAAGTTGGTGCACAGGTATGTTGAACTCTCGACACTTTTCCAAAATCATCCTTATCGAGAAAAGTGCATCGGTGGTACCTCAGCCCCGCCGGAAACCACACTGATATTCTCCAAACAGTTGTTCAGCAAAAGGATTGATTTTGGATAGCAAAATGTAAGAAAAGATCTTATATGCTGTGGAGAGCGATTCCTCTGTAGTTTGCACATTGTAGACGATTACCTTTTTTATGGATTGGTATCAGCATAGCTGTGTTCCAGTCCTGTCGCATGGTTTCAGTCCTCCAGATCATTTGAAGAAGTTCAAACAATCTTAAGGATAGAGTTTCGCCACAATCATATCGGATGTTATATCGTCGTTACCAGGTGCTTTATTGCGTTTTAATTTAGACAGCGCCGCTTCGAATTCCCCTTTGGTTGGTTCGTCTACATGTACCTTTGACGCACGAATAAGCTTTGCTCGTCGCCCGACTTGTTGCTGGTCACTTAAGTTGAGAAGATTCTCAAAATAAGCGGCCCAAGTATCTAAAATATTTTTAAGGTCTACTTGTAGCTCCCCATTTTCGTTTTGAATAGCAGTCGATCTAGTTTGAGGGCCCTTCTTTAAGGTTTTAACCTGTTGAAAGAAGTTACGCGATAGATGTTCCTTATTGAAGCTTTCAATCTCCTCACACTGTCTCTTCCACCATTCTCTCTTCGTTCGTCTACATAGCTTTGTAACGGCTTGTCTTGCCAGTTTATAGTTCTCCTTCGTGGACCTGGTGTGGCGTCCTTGTAGACATTTCAGATAGCAATCTCTTTTGTATTGAATAGCATCAAGGCATGCTTAATCCATCCATGGCTTCTGGAAGTGGTTCTGTGGTCGTCCAAGTATTCCCTCAGCAGCTCTTAAAACAGCATCTTTGAGCAAATACCATGACTTATCGACGTATCCATTAATGGTTTCTGAGTTCTCCAATGTTTCGGCAATATGGATTTGATATCTCTCTTCTGTTTCAGCATTCTTTAATGATAAGATGTTAAAACGTTTCCGTTGATTGAATTTTGGAATGCCTGGATTTGGGAAGTGGAACCTTATCGTTGCACATACAAGAAAGTGGTCACTTCCAATGTATGCACCTCTAAATGATCGCCCATCTAGAACGCTCGAAAAGACACGTGTTGTTACTAGAACGTGATCATTTTTTTTTCCCACGTCTGCTGATAACAAAAAAATTTCAAATATTTGTTTTTATCAATATTTTATGGACATAGATAAGAAGATAGTAGAACAAAAGTTTTTGCAAGGAATCGAGTTTGGGTTAGAAAAATCGAAAAAAATCAAAATATTTAAAAAAAAAGTTTCAATCATTTTTCGACTGTTTAGTTTTTTTGATATTGAAAAAACGAGTGTTATTTTTTCTGTCCCCTCCCCCTCCCCTTTACTTCGAACATTACGCAAGAAAAAATTTAAAAAAATTTATAGTCATGGCCAATGTTGTAAAGATTGAACGAAAACTATAGCGGTCGGCTCATCATTTCAAATGTGATTCTGAGGAGGTTGAGTGGAAATTTTGAAAACAAATTATTTTTGACCTTGTTGAGTGGGGGGGGGGGGTGTCAGATGAAAGGTTGATTTTTTTCTAGTCTAAAGCAATTTTTTTTGTAATTTTCAAAAGCGCAGTTTTTGAGTTATGTTAAAAAATGTCACAAAATATTGCCTGTCCCCCCCCCCCCCCCCCCCATTGACTTCGAACAATCCAAAAGAAAAAATTTCGAAAAAGTCATGGTTATGGGCAATGTTGTAAAGATTGAATGAAAACTGTAGCGGTCGGCTCATCATTTCAAATGTTATTTTGATGGGGTTGAGGGTGGAAATTTTAAAAACAAAATTATTTTTGAACTTATCGAGTCATATGAAAGGTTGATTTTTTTCTAGTCCAAAACAATTTTTTTGTAATTTTCAAAAGTGCAGTTTTTGAATTATATTAAAAAATGTGAAAAAAAATTCCTGTCCCCCCTCCCCTTAACTTTGAACAATACAAAAGAAAAAATGTGAAAAATTCATGGTTATGGGCGATGTTGTAAAGATTGAATGAAAACTATAGCGGTCGGCTCATCATTTCAAATGTTCTTTTGAGGATGTTGAGAGTGGAAATTTTGACAAAAAATTATTTTTGACTATGTCATATGAAAGGTGAATTTTTTTCTAGTTCAAAACATTTGTTTTTGTAGTTTTCGAAAACACCGTTTTTGTTTCATTTGAATAAAATTCTAAAATTGTGTTATTGTGAAGGATTCACGTAAAATAATCGTAGAAGAGGATAAATTTTGCTACGTTGTAGGAAATGTATATTATAGTAAAATATTGAGTGAAACAAAGTATATAGAAAGGAACAAACAAGATCAGTTAAGATAGTTTAACAAGTCAGATGAAATCAGCTTCAGGCGAAATGCGTTATGTTGAAAAATTATGCGATAACATACCTGATACCTGTTTGCTATTCGATAGATTATGATTTAATATGGTTGCGTTGCAAACGTTCTCTGTGAAGTTGATCACTAATTACAAACATTTTTGAAATTTTTGAACTATTGAACTACAGTTGAACTATAAAATTGTTACAGTCAAGTAAATCGAGGTTGGGGATCAGTTCTTTTCATTAGGTCTGATTCAGTACCACCAGTTCCACCATCACTTCGATTTAAGCTCTGCTGGCAGTCATTGTGAATGTTAAACTAGCTGAAGTTTAAATGCTGTTAGTATACCTATCTCTCTAATGTTCAGTAGACAAATCACTTGACTGTGTTAACAGTGCACTCGTTGGCAATAATTTGATGACACTTTTTCCTCTGCATTTTTCCATTGGTTTCAAAAAAAATTTTCAAAACTGGCTCTCAAACTATTTTCTACAAAAAAATTTATAAAGAAAAATTCATTAACCAACAACAGTTGAAGCTACAACAATTGATAATATATTTTCCATTATAAATAATTTATAAGCTGGCGTTATTGAAGCCACCATAAACAGCTAAAAACAGGTAAAATGCAACCCAACGGGAAACTATTCTCAAACAAAAACTGTTGTTTCCTCAAATATTATATGCACGAAACCCTCAGCGAGCGAATTATATTCGCACTTGCCTGACTTTTTTTGTTATTATTATTGACCAATGTTGAGAAAAATTACTTCTCATTATTCGAGTAAATAATGACGATTTCTCAAGTTATTAGTTAAAAAAATAGGCTAGCAATATTTCAACTTATTTTAATTATAAACTATCAAAACACTTTAACACACCAATTAAAAACATTTATTTTAAACTTTTGGGTACAATTTAATCATATAAATTTATTGGAAGAAGCCCATCACATATTTTATAATCTAGGGAAATATAAAAGATTTAGTCAAAAGTTACAAAATATTCGTATTGATGTGTCTTAAGGAGCTAGAAATGAAAAATTGATTAAAGATGATTTTTGACATGGTGAGTGATATCATGATATGTTACACGATTCGTGCTAGGCTGAATTATGTCTATCTATATTACCCCTTTATTATAATATTGACAATAAAAGTGAAAACATAGGGTAAACCATTTTAAATTGTGTTTATTTTCAAACATACAACAGTTTAAAATAAAATTAAAAACAAATAAAATAAATTGTACTAAATGGTAGCAATAACGATAATATGTGATTTTATATTATTAGTAATCATTAATAAATTTAAATAAATTTACATGCGATTGTGTTAAACTTAAATAAATAATTATATGCGATTGTTCTAAATATAAATAAATAATGCTTTGGACTAATTTTTTGACAAATAAAACATTCTTCTAATTTTTGGTTTAATTGAAAGACAAGCAGTAAATTGTTTTGTTACAAAATAATTTTAATATAATTTTTGGTCTACATTTTTTTTCTTAAAATAAATGCCCACAATTTATTGAATTTTACTTAATTGCTTATCATTGCTTACCATTGTCTAAAAAAATTATTTTAAGCTCTCCTTAAACATTAAAAATTTTTGTTTCCAGAATTCTTCAAGTTTAACATGTTGCAGAAAGCAGCAGTAACCGTGAAATGGAACGCTCTATATATAATTAATATTTTTTGATAGTCAAATTATCGTTTCAAGCTATAAAAACTAAAATGAGTAGTATATTTTGAATGACTATATAAAACATATGAAAATATTGCATCCCAACTTCTAATTTGTCACTTTCGACTAAATTTATTTATGTTACTACAAAATGTATTATTATGATAAAATATTGACTCGTCGCCATTTCAAAAAAAATTATAACCGCGTAATTATACAACCATTTTTTCATCATCTTAGTATAATAATATTCTGGTTAAAACCAATAATTGTTTAAAAGTTATTCCGCTTACCTTAAACAGATTATCCTATTTAATCCATTACATTTTTTGCAAAAAGCAAAATGTATTTCTGTAAAAAAAGAAAACAAATTTTTGTTTTAAAAAAATTCTAAGAAGGTAGATTGATATTTTTTGTAGAAACATTTTCTAGAATCAAAATCGCATAGTAATTAGTGTAAACTAGATTAAACAAATTTTGAGACTTAAATCCAGAACAAAAACAAATTGAATAATATTTAGAAGCAAAGCATTAAGTAAGGATAATCAATTTGAAAAATTAACTCAATCTAAATGATAATTTAAAACATAAGTCTAAAATATAATATAAGAAATATTAAGTTTACGAAAGAAATCGTAAAAAATGAATTGTCCATAATAAATTCTAATAAAATACCTACATTTTATTTTCTGTTTTAATATTTTGACTCATCAAAATATGTTCTAGATACAAATTTTATTTATTAGACCAAGAAATCATAAAAAAAAACATCCAAAATTTCCAGTTCTTTTGTTTTTAATCCTAAAAAATCCTCTCCACAGGACTAATGCTGTGATTAAACCACGAATATTAAACTTGAACACAAAAATAGAAACATAAACAAAAAACGATCAAAATTTTTTAATCTTTTATTTTGACTAAAGTACTAACAACGCACAAATACTAAAGCTGTTATGTTCTTAAAAGCACTTTATGAAAAGTGTTTATAACAAGTGTGAGAAACAGTCAAGCCAATTGTAGGGTTTTATTGATCTTACTTTAAATCTTAAATTTACCATTCTATTGGGAAATGGACTGAAGTTGTGTGTACACAACATTAAATATCTGCTTTTAGGGTTTCGAGCATGAAGTATCAGATAACAGTTTTATACTTTCTCCTTCGATAACAGTTTTATACTTTTATACATAAATATACATTTCCTTATTTGATAGTTGAAACCCTTGGTGAGCCTGTTATAGTTGTGCTTGACCGAGTTGTTTTTATTAGTACAATTTTATAAAAATTCCATTAGTCTAATTTTTTCTTAATGATTCTCCTTCTTTTTAACATTTTAATTATTAGATTTTTATTCTCATTGTTTTTCGTCGTTTCTGTCGTTGTTGTGTTTTTTTATGTTTTTAGTAAAAGCGTTTTCCGTTTTCAGAAGTAATACTTTTTAAAAGAGAAAATTCCGTGGTTGCCTTTGAATTGTTAATAAGACAATTTAAAATAAGAATTCTTTGGTTTTTGTTTTGCATAAATTTATTGCATGTTGAAAAAAGGATGAAACTTTTACTATTAAACCATTTCAGTTTATTTCTATCACAATAAATCTAGTTTGAAAAGCAGTAGGTATACGTGAAAAGCAAAACCACTTTTGGAAAATGTATCTATATGCAAAAATCACATTTTTTACTTTGGTTTCACGTTTTCCAAGTTTCGTCAGGTAAACATGGATCTCATAAAATAATTAGTTCTAAAACTTTGTTTAATGTCACTTTTCTCTTTATTCACATTCATTAAAAATATCATAATAGCATATTTTCCTACAAGAGATGAAAAAATTGTTTTTCTCCGATAGACAGCAAATATAAATTTTGCAGCTTTATTTCAGTCAGCAAAGTGGCACTTTTCCTGCCTAGGCAGCAAAGCAAGTACTTTGATGCCTAGGCAGCAAAATAATTAGACTTCATAGAAATAAACAGATATTGCGATTAAAAAAAAAATTTTTTTAATCGATTTTTTTTTCCATTTTTAAAATTTTGCTTTATTTTTAAAGTAATAATTATTAAATTACATATCATTGTAATTAATCGGAGAAAAAATTATATGTTCAACTCGGCAGCAAGGTAGATTGACTGCCTTGGCTGAATTCCTAGCCTCGCTCGCTCGGCTATGAACTATCAGCCGCGGCAGTCAATCTACTACTTTGCTGCCTAGTTAAACAAATAACTATTTTTTCGTGAGAAAACATTTGTTCACGAGACGCGACAGCGTCGAGTGAGACATGTTTACGAACAAAAAACGTTTTTATCTCGCGTAGGAAATGCAATTTTTTCTATGATAGTATATGTAATCGATATTTACTATAAATCGACAACAAAACATTCAAAATTCATGTTCTATTTTTTCATGGCTACGTTGTTTAAAATACTTTGTAAAATTATATGAAAAACCATAGCAACTTCAATTTGTTATTCAGCAACTTCAATATGTTCACAGTAGTGAAATAGACTTTTCATTTGTTATCATAGAAAAAATAATTTTACTTTAGTCTTTTAAAACTCATTTTACTACTTACCGATAATTATAAAAAATTCTTTCTGGATAATTTAAGTTCAAAGTTAACCGCATAGTCGGAATTCATTTTATAAGAACCTATAACCGCATTACTACTATTTTTACTTAAGTTCTACTCAAACGTTTTCGTAAGCTTAAAAAAATTTTACTTCTAGCCCATACCTATCTGAAGTGTAAAAAGCTGTATAAGCCGGAAACTATAAAACCGTTTATGAAAATGGGAAATTAAATTTTTTCTTAAACAACAATAAAACAATTTTGTTTTTCTTGTCTTTAGAAGTTTGGTTTTTGTTAAGTAAAAATGAAATAAATAATTTTTATTTTTGTTTTTCCTTTTTATGAAACTTTCAATTTCCTTAATAAGTTTTTGGAAGGTTTCATATTATTTCTTAAAGATTTAATATTGTATATTTAAATTAATTATGAATGGTAAAGTTTATTTTGATGGCGGATGGATCCTGTTTATATAAAATAGATTTATTTTCAAGCTGGGTATTTAATAATTTATTTTTGGATAGCTCCTTTTCTTTTATATTTAAGGTAGTTGAAAATTCAATAACTGTCAAATAAAAGATGAAATGTTTTTAAAAACATTCCGTTAACGTTAATTAGTATATATAAACAAAATTAAAGAAACAACAAAAAAATCCAAATCTTTCATTAACGTCAAAGATGCGAAGCAATTTTTTCAAACAACTTTTTCCGAGAACATTAATTTATCTTTGAGTATAAAATTAATATTTTCGTTTGTATTTTTTTTTTAAATTTATTGTAACTAATTGTTTTGTTTGAGTTACTTTACAATAATTAATCTATTTTGTTTTTTCCTTTCACATCATCTAAATCGTTTTCTAAACAAATGCATTTCAAAACCTTTTAGCCTTCAAACCATCTTGTAGTAGGAGGTCTGGTAGACCGTAAATGTCTACTAGTTGGTCGCGTACGCCATTTACCCTGCCGCTAGCTCGAGTGAGATATGATCCTTCCGACCAACCTCTTTACAAGAAAATTTAAACAAAATAAAACATCGCGCGTGCCCTAAACCACTCCCCCGAAGGGAGATTTGCCATTTCACAACCCTCCCTAAATTATAGCTACCTTAGCCCTGCATTATTTACATATATTTGAATATGACACATAACAAAAAATAAAGACTATTTAATGCAAGTAAAAAAACTATTTAAACTTCAAAAAAACTAAAAGACTATTTCAAAAAAAAATAAATAAACAAAAATGTCCATTAAAAAGCTGTCCCACGATGCGTAGGGCCGCACAATCAAAGATCAGACCTTGCTCGAAATAATCATGGTTGCGTTGTTCTCATTCTTTATACACCCTACTACCTTCTCCGTTAGGTTTTCCAATCGTGAGTATGGGTATGCTGCACTGATACTATCCCACTAGATGTTGGTTCCACTTTTCAATACACCGATTCAAACAAAATCGAATTTTATCAAAGTAAGTTAATTATCATTTCTTCTCGTTTATTATTTTTATCTTCATAGTTTTAATACATAGTTCTATTACACTTGCATAATTTTTTTATGAATTTATAGCACAGTTCTAATATTGTTTATATTTATTTCTTAATTCAAATTTATTATAACTATATTTTTAATAAATCAAAAATATTTTATTTGGATAATCAACCAGATTTGGATAATCAACCAGATTTGGCCGTCCACTGCGCTCTGCATCTTTTGTGCTGGTACGACCACATTTAAATTCAGCCATCCACTTCTCTACCATTTGTCTCGATGGAGCAGAGTTTGGATAATGTTTATCAAGCCATTGTTTGGTTTCCACTGTATTTTTTTTCATCAAAAAGCAATGCTTTATTAAAATTCGAAATTAACTTTTTTCCATTTTTTTTCAAAAACAAAAGTTGCTTCACACAAAATGCTATAACTCACGAATAAATAGTCAGATTGCTGTCAAATTTATACACGTATCGTTTGAAGGTTAGTACTAAATAAAAATCATATGGAAAAAATTCTAGTAACGCCATCTATGTGTCATCCTACGGACTTATTGAATGACCTAGTACTTCGGTTTTGAAAAAACATAAGTATTGCATTCATGAGCCAAAAAAGAAATTCTTACCCTCACTTTTTGGCATTTCTCGACGTTTCTAAAAAAGCGACAAAAAATGCATGTCTGTCTGCCAACCGGCCGTCACAACCTACGAAATCTAGAAAACCACTGGACAGATTTCAATTTTTTTTTCTAAAATAGGTTTACTCAATAGAAAGAGCCGAAAGGAGTATGTGTTCGATAACTGTACAAAAGTGTGTCAAAAAAATCGTCAAGTGTGTCAAAACAAGGAAATTTGCATATTTTTGCTTAAAAAACGTTCATTTTAAGTGATTACGAATAGAAACATTGAATTTGGAGAAATATGGATGGTAGGGATTGGTATGTGAGACCAAAAGCTAGATTACTGCATTATAAGTTTGTCAAAAAAAAGTTGTCAAGTGTGCCAGAAGAAAGATTTTGATGTATTATTTTGTCCAATTTTTTGGAAAAAAACAAAATTAATTATTTGTATGACATGAAATTTTATTTTTATTATTAAGAATTATAGCATTATAAGATTGTCAGAAAAATGTTGTCCAAGTGTGTCAAAAGAAAGATTTTGATTTATTTTTTTACCCAATTTTTTGGAAAAAAATAAAACTAATTATTTGTATGACATGAAATTTTATTATTACTATAGAGAATTATGGCATTATAAGTTTGTCAAAAAAATGTTGTCAAGTGTGTCAAAAGAAAGATTTTGATTTATTTTGTTACCCAATTTTCTGGTAAAAATAAAATTAATTATTTGTATGACATGAAATTTTATTTTTTGTTATAGTTGTTTTTGAATTAACTGGTATAATAAATAATTCTAAGATTTGAAAATTAAAAACGCACCTTTTTCTCAGCCTGTTTATATTATTTTATTTTTTAATTTTTATTTAATAAAATATTTTAAATTGTTAACACAATATTTCGCCAAATTGTGGCATTATCAAATATATTTTTAAAAAATATTTCACAATAGATTTTTTCGACAAAAAAAATATATATAAACAAACTAACAAAATAGTTTAAATTTAAATAAAAATTTTTGAAATGAAAATGAAAAAATTGTTTGTTTAAAAGGTAACTACGAAATTGAAAAATTAAATTATTTTTTTCTTTTTAAATTTAAAAGTGTTTAAAAGGTGTATGTAAGGTTTATTTAAATTTTCTGTATCCGTCTTAAAATTTATTAAATTAGGTTTATCCTAATGAATATATGCTGATTCAATCATTTTTCTGTTTTTTCGTGTTTTTTTCTGAAGAAGGAATAGAAAGATCTTCCATATTCCAAATATAAAGATTGTCTATTGCATGTTGGGCGAGAGCTGTAGTATTATGTTTTAATTTAACATTACTTTTGTGACCATAAATTCTCTCTTCTAATCTTTGACTTGTTTGTCCAATATATGTTTTTCCACAACAACAATTAATTTTGTAAACAATATCACATTTTTTCTTTTTGTTAATTTTGTCTTTAAGATTAGTAAAAATAATTTGTTGTGATTTGTTTATTATTTTTGTGGATATCCTCATTAAATTATTTGATTCATTTAAAATTTTTTTGATACTATCTGTTAAATTTGGAATATATGTTAAAGAACCAAAAATATTATTATTCGAACTGGTTCCATCAGAAAGTTGGTTATTGGTCAATTGTGAAGTTGAAGGATGTTGTGAAAAATTTGATTTTTTATGTTTGTTTTCAATAATTAATTTTTTAATTAGATCTAAGGGGTAATTGTTATTTATCAAAATATTTATCATTTCATTTATGTTATTGCTTATAAATTTAGGATGTGTTAGTGAATAAACTCTATTTATGAAAGATTTCACTACATTCAATTTCATTGTTTTAGGATGCAAAGAAAAATAATTTAATATACGTCCTGAATTTAAATCTTTTTTGAAATTTTTTTATTATTATAGAAAATTATGGTACTATAAGTTTGTCAAAAAAATCTTGTCAAGTGTGTCAAAAGAAAGATTTTGATTTATGTTTTTACCCAATTTTTTGGAAAAAATAAAATTAATTATTTATATGACATGAAATGTTATTATTATTATAGAGAATTAGGGCATCATAAGTTTGTCAAGAAAATGTTATCAAGTGTGTCAGAAGAAAGATTTTCATTTATTTTTTTTAGAAAATAATCAAATTAATCATTTGGATGAAATGAAATGTAATGATCATGATATTATTATTATTGAGAATTTTATTGCATTATATAAGTTTGTGAAAAAATTTTTGTCAAATATGTATGTCAAAAACATGATTTCATTTATTTTTTTAGCCAATTTTTTGGAAAAAAAATGTAGCTGTTTGTATGACGTAAATGACATGGAAATTTTTGAATTTGTTATAGTTTTTGGAATATTTTTGGAACTTTGAAAAAAGTTTGTATTTTTGATTTTGTAATAATTTTTGCAATATTTTTAGAACTTTGGAGAGTTTGAATTTGTAAGAATTTTTGGAATGTTATTAGAATTTTGAAAAAATTTCAATTTTTGATTTTATTACAATTTTTGAACTATTTTTGGGATTTTGAAAAAAGTTTGTGTCTTTGATATTGTTATAATTTTTGCAATATTTTTAGAATTTTGGAAAAAGTTTAAATTTTTGAACTTTTTAGAATTTTTGGAATATTATTAGAATTTAGAAAAAGTTTAAATATTTGATTTTATTCTAGTTTTTGGAACATTTTTGGAGTTTTGAAAAGGGTACTACAATTTTTGATTTTGTTATAATTTTTGCGATATTTTCAGAATTGTTGAAAAAGTTTAATCTTTGATTTTGTAAAAATTTTTGGAATATTTTTAGAATTTTGAAAAAAGTTTGATTTTATTTAATTTTTACAATGTTTTTGGAATTTTGAAAGAAATATGAATTTGTGATTTTGTAATATTTTCTCGAAACGCTAAATGGAAAGGTTTTTGAGTAGTTTGGTGATTGTATCATCTTTTCACTAAATTATGTTAATTTATGATCTGTTATGATTTTCCGACAACGGCATGATGTTTCGTGTTAGTTTTGTAAAAAAATTTTTCTCCGAAAACTACATATATCAAAATCCTTAACCAAAACCGAAGTCTTGATATCTCAGAGCTGTGAGATTTCAGCCCCTCTATATTTTGAGATTTAAATGATCGATGAAAAAATAAAATAAAATGGAATTTCTGTTAAAAATATGGGCGACTATAAAAGCCGCTGGTGAAGCTTTTGGTATCAAAACATTGTCGTATTGTTTAATTTTTTCATTCAATTTTTTTTTGCACCAAGAACTAATAGTTCATTAAGATGCCGGGACGTATAGCTAAAAAGTAAACATCGGCAACTCGCCGAAACCGATTTGGACATTCGACATATCAAAATTTTCAGTTTTTTGTGCTGATTTCAGAAATACCATGATTAGTTGCCAACGCCGAGAATGGCATGAGTCATAATCAGTTTAAGAGATGAATAAACATACATAGAGTATATGAGTTTAAAAGCATTTAAGCATTAATTCTTTATTATTTGATAAACTTTTTGAAATTGTTCGAGTCAGCTTCATACAAGAATTTATTTGTTTATTTTAATTTTATGATTATTTTGCGGGCGATTATTTTACGGGCGGCAAAGTAGAAAAATACACTAATGTGTTATATAGCAACGGGTTTTATGTTACAGGCGTTAAGTTCAACTTTCAGTCACGATAACTAGGATGTAAAATGTGTTTTACGATTCGTTTGTGCGTAATAGTTATTTACATATCGAGGGCTGAAAGTAGAAGATTAGGCCAGCGGTTAATATTGAAGCCCGACGCGAAGCGATGGCTTTTATTGAACCAAGGGCGTAATTTTCCTTTCAGCCTAAGTGTATGTACAACGTTCTACGCACAACTGCACAATTTTATTGTAGTATAAATCAATTTTTGAATTTTTTAAACTCGCTAGATTTTCAAAAATTATACTAAACATACAATAATTTATTTGTTTGTTCTAATTTTATAAATATTTTACGGGTGATTATTTTACGAGCGGTAAAGTAGAAAAATATATTAATATTTCATATAGCAACGAGATTGAAATTTAATTTTTTTTTTAAATATAGTTCTAGCCTTACTTTAAAATACATCAAATTTACAAATAGGCGTTAATTCGTGTTCCTGAGATATTTAATTTTAAAGATTTTCAGTCTGTCTAAAATTCTAATTGTTCATTATTTTTTCGAACAATTTTTTATAATGAATTGGTATATTTTAAAGTAAGGTTAGGTTAGTTTATACTATATATATAAAAAAAGTTAAAATTTAATTGATTTTAAAATCTTTTGTTATTGCAAGTTGTTTGAAAAAATGAAGAAAAATTCGAATTTCAGTCGTACGAAAAATCTTTAAAATTGAATATCTCAAGAACAAGAATTAACGCCTCTTTGTTAATATGATATATTTTAGAATAACGATAGAACTATTTTCAGAAAAAACTTAAATAAATTCTAATTGATCTTCAACCCTAGCGCCATCTTTAAAAAAGTTTTTTTAATATTTTTATTTAAAAATTAATTATAAAACAATAAATTAATTTTTTTTCAAACGACTAACTAATCATCTACCAAACAAAAAAAAGTTTGATGAAGTCGGTATAGCCGTTCTTGAGCAATTTAATTTCAAAATTACATCGGATTGGCAAAATTTTCATTTTTCATGCATGTTGGGGTTGCATGTTGGGTTTTTTCATGCATTTTAAAAAAATTTAGAGATAAGTTGTATTTTTTATTTTGTTCATACTGCTTATATATACTACTTACATGCTACTACTATTGTTCATACTACTTATAAGTTTGAGGGAAATCAAAAATGGTCATTTTCAAATCTCGACTTTTTCACCTGCGTAGATCACGTTTTTCATCTATATACAATTTTATATTCACCGCAAGCAAAACAAAATATATAAAATAAATTATAAAATTTTGAGTTGAAAGTTGGCTTTAACAAAAATATCTATTTTGTATAGAATTTAAACAAATACAAATGGTTTTAACTTTTTGGACGTAGCTATGACAACAAAATATGTGAATAAAAAGTGACACTTTAAGGTCGAAAATTACAGTAATAAAGAAACACTTTAATATGTAGGCGAATAAAATAGTACATTATGATGCTAGGACGTAAGGCTAAAGATTTTGGACGTACGTGGAGTTTGCAAATCGAGGCGCTAGTCTAGGCGCTAAGTCCAGAATAGCTTACGCCATTTGTTTTGTTTTCAAAATAATTGTATAACTATGACAACAAATAATAACAATAATTTTAATTGGAATATGAAATTTTGAATATAAAGGTTGCTTTGATAAACATTTCTATTTTTTATAGAATTTAAACAAATACATATGTTTTTTACTTTTTTGAACGTAACTATGACAAAAAATATATGGTTAAAAAATGACACAGTAATAAAGTAACACTTTATTATGTAGGCGAATAAAAATATATTATTCAAAGGTCAAAGGCATTATTGTAAAAAGTTTTTCCACTATGTTAGTATACTAACAGATTAAAAAAACTTTTTAACTTTTCTTTTAAAAAATAAAAATTTATTTTAAATAACTTTCTTTTAAAAATTTTGGTTTAAAAATTGTGTATTTTCCGTCATGTGAAGTATTGTTTGTTGATGTTAAACTTTATTTGTTAGACATATGATTCGATAAATTGATTATCATCTTCAGTACCGCGTCTTTAATGTGCATATCCGACGCATAGGCCAATAGAATTACGGATTGTACGTGGTGTTGTCGGTAACAGGTCGGAAATTTTTTTAATCTTTGGGGTAGGGTACTCACATAATGCACATGCCGAGTCCACTCACCCGGCACCTGGGGACTGGAGTTATGCAACAAAGTGTGCTGGAAATTTTTTTTTGCTTCGTTGTAAGCGATATAACTCGTAAATAGTGCACTTTGGGATACTGGTGCCATGGAACTTTTTTGTTACTTAAATGTTTTTCTATAACTTAAAATAAAAAAAAAACAAAACTAATTTGTTTTGTAGCAATTTTTTGCGAAAAATGGCGAAAAAATGTCTAAAAAACGATATTTTTCAATTGAATTTAGTTGTTTGCAAATAATTATTTATAACACAATTGACCCCTTTATCTTGTAGCAGAAACCTCAACAAAAAAATGAAGTTTCAGAACGTTTCATTCGGCCTGATAGTTTTTGCACAATTCCATTTTGCACTTAATGCCCCTAAAAAAGTTGTTAACTTTGGGCAGGCCGCAAGGTCTGAGTTTTCATCCGATCGCAATCTGCTTGACGGGAATTGAAGGGTGTAGTATCAGCTTTAAATAGCATCTGTGTTGCCTATGCCCATATTCAATATTAAAACAATTACAGTGGTTCAAAAAACCGCGAAAATTCCTTAGTTGCAAAATTAAATTTCTCAACGGATTTTCAACTTAACGAGATGCGTTTTTAAAATTTGCAAAGTGCTTAGAAAACCTCAGATTTTAGAAAATAGACCTCTCTAACATGATTTGGGACATGATTACACATAAGTAGTTCATTACTTTTTCATTAAATTTATTTGTCATTACAATAATACTCAATTATACATCGTGTCGCTACGTACGTTTTACGTATACTATACAGGACGTTTTATTTTTTCATAAAGTACGTTACAAGCAGTAGTCCGAGTAACCAACCGTGAGTTGGGTAGGCACAGACCCAGCATCTTGTGAGCACAACAGTATCATTTTGGAGGGAAATTCTCGGTTCCTGTCGATATATGGCATACAAAATCAATGTCACAATCGTGGTTTCAAAAACAAACTGGGCCATAACTCGGTCCAAATCATGTTAGAGAAGTTTCTTTTTAAATCTTCGGTTTTCTAAGGAATTTGCAAATTTTAAAACCGCATCTCGTTAAGTGGAAAATTCGTTGAGAAATTTTATTTCGCAACTAAGGAATTTTCGCGGGTTTTTCAAACCACTGTAGTTGTTGTTAATATTGAATATCGGTATAGGCAACACAGATGTTATTTAAAGCTGACACTATACCCTTTCAATTCCCGTCAAGCAGATTGCGATCGGATGAAAACTCAGACCTTGCGGTCTGCCCAAAGTTAACAACTTTTTTAGGGGCATTAAGTGCAAAATGGAATTGTGCAAAAATTGTCAGGCCGAATGAAACGTTCTGAAGCTTCCTTTTTTTGTTGAGGTTTCTGCTACAAGATAAAGAGGTCAATTGTGTTATAAACAATTATTTGCAAACAACTAAATTCAATTGAATACATTTAAGTAACAAAAAAGTACCATGGCACCAGTATCCTAAAGTGCACCATTTACGAGTTATATCGCTTACAAGGAAGCAAAAAAAAAATTCCAGCACACTTTGTTGCATAACTCCAGTCCCCAGGTGCCGGGCGAGTGGACTCGGCATGTGCATTATGTGAGTACCCTACCCCAGAGATTAAAAAAATTTCTGAACTGTTACGAGCAACAACACGTAAGCCATATCTTTTTCCGTTATTCTATTGGCCTAGCAGTTGTGAAGATGATAATCAATTTTTCGAAACATATGTCTAACAAATAAAGTTTAACATCAACAAACAATACTTCACATGACGGAAAATACACAATTTTTAAAATAAATTTATTTAAAATAAATTTTTATTTTTAAAAGAAAGGTTAAAAAGTTTTTTCAATCTGTTAGTATACTAACATCTACCACTATTATTGTGAAGTGGGTGATTTATCACAAAAAATTGGAAGAATAACTTAACAATTAGTTATTCCAACAACATGAATTTTTTAAAAAGTTTTGTTTGTTGTATTAAGTTTTTTCTTTCGTTTAAAATTAAACAACCAAAATAATAGTTATTTACGATCTGAATTTCGTAACGAATCATATTACAATACGAGATGGGAAATTTGGCAATCGAGGCCGTAGGTCGAGATTGATAACCGATCGAGGATCGTAATATGATGTTACAAAATGAATATTGTGCAACGTTTTATCTATTCTCAACTTTTATATTAATTTAAGAAATAAAAATATTAAAATAAAGGAAATAATATTGTTAAATAAGAAAATAGTAGGCCGGTGATTTGTTTACTGTCATTGTTTCACAATATTCTGTTCATTGCTTAGTAGCATTTAGTATCAGGGAAATAATAGTTAAATATAAGTGATTCGGCAGAAGACCCCGATCTGGAATCCGCTTGCTGTTACGGTATCTCTTTTGCAAAGCTATTTCATTAGATGTATAAAAAGAATGTGGCGAATATGCAAGCGATATTCTAGGAAATCTATTCACATTTGTTACTCATTTATATAAATTGATCGAATCCAAAATTTGCTGTTCCAGTAGTAATTGTAGACTTGCCGGAGCGGCAGATCGTTTTACAGTGGATTCCAACAGGTCATTGTTTCCGCAGATGGTCCGCTTCCTTACTTGCTAATGGAGGTGTTGATATGCACACTTTAAAAAGACAAGGGGGGATGGAAATCCACTACTGTTGCGGAAGGTAGAAACATTCATCGAGAATGAGAAAGCCATCGCTACTAAAATTATGGATGTTATTGAAGAAATAGAAGCTAATAGTAATGGAAATGGTACGATTAATTGTTTGGCGTCAACATCAGCCGGAATTAACATTTCTAATTGTACAAATATTGTTTTAAATATATATGTAATAAATAATTTTAAAATAATTCTGTAAATTGTAAAATAATGATGGGCACTTAATTGTCTGTGTTAAATAATTAAAATAAAAAACTTAGTTATAGTTGGCTTTTTCAGACGATTTTATTGTTTTAACTTCAAATCATTTTCACATGATCACAGCTAACTAACTGAGTTGTGTAAAATAATGCTGTAATAATAATTAGTGCAGTAAAATAAAACCTTACGCAATTATTTCAAATGTCATAAAGTTTGAAATTACAAAATGAGAGTAGATAAAAGAGAAAAGCAGTTTTTCGCTGAGATAATTCCAACTATATCTTTGAAATGAAAAAACTCAAATTACTTTCTTAGTTACTTGAGTTCAATTGCTCCCAGAATCCCCAAAAATGCAGTTCTTTTCAATTTCCTAAAAAACAGTATTTTTCACGTCTTAGAAAAAATTACGGGACTTCCTCGAAATCTAACTTAATAGAATACAGTTAAAACGATTCAAATCGAATGAGCCGTTTTCTCTCGAAAGTCGGTGAACGTATATAAAAAAATATAGTTTTTTCAATTGTCTGAAAAACAGAATTTTTCATATAATAGAAAAAAAATTGGGACCTTTTGGAATTTCAATTTACCTTAATAGAATATAACTTAAATCATCCACATCGTATAAGCCGTTTCCGAGAAATCGATGAACAGACATACATCAGCGTTCATTTAAAAAAAGTACAATATGGGACCATCTCGGCATCTGCCTTAATAGAATACAATTTAAATCATTCAATCGAATGAGCCATTTTCGAGAAATCGGTGAACAAACATCATGAGACATAAAAAAATCCAAAAGTGAAATACAGAACCTCCTTCTTTTTTGAAGTCGGTTAAAAATTAAAGGATCGAGTACACATATCTTTTTTAAAAGATGTAAAAAACAGACTAAAACAAAAGATACGTAAACGCCTGTGTGCGAATCAGACAAAACATAATCACTTTTTTTAAAAAAGATGTCTATTTCGCTAATTTTTATACCGATGTTATCCGAAAATAAATAATAAAATGCTCTTAACCTAACAAATTTTATTTTATTAAATAGAATTTCGAAATTTTTTGTTTAATTTTGTGTAAAATAAAATAAGTTTTTGTTTTATTTTTTTTTTTTTTGAGAATCGATCAGATAAATCATAATTATCGAGAAACAAAATTTATTTTAGAAAAGTATCATAGTGTGTATAATTTTTTTTAACAAACACATGTTTAAAAAATATAAAAAAGACAAACATCTCATCTTTTCGGACAAAGTCGGCACAAAATTTTGCGAAATATACACGATTGACATCTTTTTTTAAAAAAAAGTGATTATGTTTTGTCTTATTCGCACACAGGCGTTTACGTATCTTTTGTTTTGGTCTGTTTTTTACATATTTTAAAAAAGATATGTGTACACGATCCATAAATGAAAAATTTGAATGAAATAATTGCAAGGACTTGGTTTCATTTTCTTTGCAAAAAAAAAATGATTTTGTTTTAAATGGAACATGTTTTTCTTCAGTGCAAGAGTTAGATTTTATTTTGAATTATGTTTACTAATATTTGCGTTAAAATTGATTATTTTGCAATTTTAATGAAATATTTTATTTTATATGAAAAGATGGGATAAGTTAAGGCATTGGTAGGATCCCTTCTTTGAATTGAAGGAAGAAAGATGATTCGTGTAGTACAAATGTAGGTGATGTAGTGGTGGTTCGAAATATTTTTTTCATGTGAAACATCTATATGCGCGCTTTGGTAGTAAAACCGGTTTGTATGATATTACGAAAAATGGTATTACAATTTCATGGCGGCACGCTTCATGAAAAATAAAAAACAATAATTTTTTTTATTTTTAAACTTTTTTTAAATAATTTTCAACATTTTTTTAAATTTGTTTTAATTTTGAATTTTTTTTTTATTTTTTAATTTTTTATAATTTTTTTACAATTTAATTTTTTGTATTTTATAATTTTATTAATATATTTTAAGTGTTTTTGATTTATAAATAGAGAATTTCTGAACCATACCTTAATATTTAATAACATAATTTAGTGAAAAGGTGATACATATCAGCAAACTACTCAATAACCTCTCCATTTAGCGTTTCGAGAAAAAATTACAAAATCACAAATTCATATTTCTTTCAAAATTCCAAAAATATTGTAAAAAGTAAATAAAATCAAACTTTTTTCAAAATTGTAAAAATATTCCAAAAATTATCACAAAATCAAAGATTAAAACTTTTTTCAAAAATTCTAAAAATATTGCAAAAATTATAACAATATCAAAAATGAAACTTTTTTCAAAATTCCAAAAATTATAATAAAAATAAAAATTTAAAATTTTTCAAATTTCTAAAAATTTTCCAAAAATTCTTACAAAATCAAAAATTGAAACTTTTTCAAAATTCTAAAAATTTATATATAAAATTCAAAAATTCTTTTTATTTCAAAATTCTAAAAATAATGCGAAAAATTCTTACAAAATCAATAATACAAACTTTTTTCAAAATTTCAAAAATGTTTCAAAAATTATAACAAATTCCAGAATTTCCATGTTCAATTACATTTACGTCATACAAACAGCTAGATTTTTTTTTCAAAAAAATTGGCTAAAAAAATAAATGAAATAATTTTTTGACACACTTGACAATATTTTGTTGACAAACTTATAATGCAATAATATTCTCAATAATAATAATTTCATGATCATTACATTTCATTTCATACAAATAATAAATTTTATTTTTTTCTTCTTTCTTTTGACACGCTTGACATTATTTTTTTGGCAAACTTATAATTCCATAATTCTCTATAATAATAATACAATTTCATGTCATACAAATAAATAATTTTATTTTTTCCAAAAATTGAGTAAAAAAATAAATAAAAATCTTTCTTTTGACACACTTGTGACTTGACAATAATTTTTTGACAAACTTATAATGCAATAATCTAACATCAAAATTTCTCCACATTCTATGTTCCTACTCACTTTCTCTTAAAATGAACATTTTTTAAACAATGTAAATTTTCTTGTTCTAACACACTTAACGATTTGTTGACATACTTCATGTGTCATATTTAATGTTCAATTACATTTCAGTAATTATTTGGATGATAATTACTTTTATGTTTTATATATTTCTAGTCGAAAAACGAAGTAATGTTTCCCATAATATGTTTCTCAAAAAAATTGGGAAACAAAATATATGACAATCAATCTTTTGACACACTTAACGTTTTTTTTTATATACTTCTAGAACAATAATCAAGATCCTGGTCTTACATACGGATGTCAATCATCCAGATTTCTCCAGATTCAAATTTACTACTCACTATCACTGAAAATAAATGTTTTTAAGCTAAAAATATGAAAATTTGCTATTTTTGACACACATAATGATTTTTTGACAAACCGTTACAGTTAGAGTTTCTGATTTCTCGGCCTTTTATGAATCTCAAGATTCGAAAATCTTGAGTTTATCAGCTTTTGAGTTTCTCGAGAAATTGGGAATAATTATTTGAATTTCTCGAGATTCTCGATAATTATTAAACATTAACTTTAACAAAAACAGTAACTCTCCGTTTACTGTCAAAATTCCAGATACAGAAAAATTTCTCTCGTTTTCAGTATATTTAGGTTTTATCAAAATTAGAGCGTTTTTTAGATGTTTTGAATTGAAAATGATTTTACCAGTAGCTTCAAATATATTAATTTCCTTGGATAGTGAGCGGTAGTTGTCATTTATGGTTGACTGCATTCTCAAACTCTCACAAATACTTCTAAATTTAATTCAACGCAACCCTTTTCCTCTAATTCTGAGTCCGATGGCTGCATAAGCTGTTCACTTTCGTTGATGTCATTCATCGATATATGTAATGCTTTCATTGTAATTAGAAGAATCAATTTCTGGATCTTTAAATAATCTTCGAGAAAATTTTTTTCTAGTTTTTATAATTTCGCTTTTAGAGCAAATAGAAAAAAATCCTTTTGCTCGGGTTGACTAACTGACTTTGGATTGTGAAGAAATTTCAATAACGAATTTATTGAGTTATCTCTTCCTTTAAAAATTTGAGATTGTATTTCAAATAAAAATTTAAAGCTTATATCTGAACTGTTTTTCCGAAGAGATTTGAATAGAAATTTTAGGATTCCCTCTGCAGATGATAATGAGACAGCCTGAGGTTGAAAGCTTTAATGGATTTTGTGGAACCAATGGCACTCAACATCATCTTATTTAGTATTCCAAAAATGATTTAAATTTAGAAGATTTAAAGTTTTTAAACTGTTGGTTTGACTGGCAAAAACCGTTATATCATGGTTTCAATAGAATATATTTTAGTTTTGTAATCCAGGAGTATTGGCAACTCGTTTTCTCTCCATTTAATTTTTTTATATAATTTTGCAAAATAGCATTGCGCACTGGTGAGTTTTAAATAATTTTACAATTACCCTAGTTTTTTAAATCGTTTCTCGTATTTTCATATTTTGGTTTAATACTAATTTGTCAGCTAAAACTTCATTTTGTTGTGGAACTGAATCGGAATCACTATTGGAAGCTTCACTTTCACTGATTTTTTAACTGGTTTCATTTTCTTTATAAAATATTGACATTTTCGTTAGGTGTTTCCCATGACTGCAACATAACTGTTGGAAAGCCGAAGATATTTTGTCGTATTTCAACATTACACTGGCTCATCGCTTGTAGTGAAAACAAAATCTGGCGCGTAATTTTCGTAGGCTTTTTCAGCTGGATATGAACCTTCAATTCCCATCAATCCTAGGTTTTCCGATTTCCCATTAATATAATACAAATGTACGTTGAAATATCTACGCGTGCGGAAGATTGTCCATTCATCAATTGCTATGATAAACTTTAGATTAAAAGCCTTCATTTTGATGATCTTAGGTTATTTTAGCATAGAAATAAAAATAGTTTTTTTCCAATAAAGTATTATAACAAATAAAAATATCATCCTAAATTCGTATTAGGTATTACTGTTTGCATCGACATCTAGATTTAACAACCAGAAAGTGATGGAGATTGACTTTAACAATTTTTGTTTAGGAAAAAAATACTCAAAATAACAATATTGAATGATTTAAATTTACTCTCGACAATTTTTATCGAGAAATGAGAATCTCGAAAATGTGGAAATATCATTTCTCGAGAATTCGAGAGTTCAAAATTACAATTCTTTCTCGAGAATCTTGAGATCGGATTTCTCGAGCAGAAACTCTAGTTACAGTTATCAAATATATCGTTCTTTTGAACCTGCGCATGGAGTATACCTATTTTTAGAAAAAAAATTTTAGAAATCGGTTAGCGGTTTTCTAGATTTCGTAGGTAATGGCGGCCGGCCGGCAGACAGACGTACATTAATTTTTTGCTTTTTTAGAATCAGTAAGTCCTAAAACGTCGAGAAATGCTAAAAAAGTGTGGGTAAAAATTTCACTTTCGGCTTTAAGCTCAATACTTTGGTTTTTTCAAAACCGAAGTAAAATCAATTCAAATACAATACAAACAAACTCATATAAGAACATTAAAAATGTAAATGTATAAATACATAAATATACTATAATTATAATTAAAGTTGCAGTTTCTAGCGTAACAAAAACAAATACATCGCTAAAGAAGTTTCACTTCAAAAATGTTTTAATTTTACTAAAAAAAACTTTATTTGTTTTGAATTTTTTTACTCAATATTTCGTTATAGTTGTTTTTATTAATTACAATTCTAGTATCACCTTTTATTTTTCACATCTGCCGGGAGTCCATTGATGGCCGTTATATCTGTTAAATTTAATTAATTTTTCTTGCACATGACCGATTTTTTGTACTTTCCATTTTTGAAAGGGAGAAAACGCCTTTAAATTGAACATCTGATGAGCTATGCAAGAGAAGTGCTAGTAGTGCAGCGTTCCATGAGAGAATTGTGTTTAAACATGCTCAATTATACAAGCAGAAATCCCGTTTGCTCTGTGACAAACATTTAAATCATTGAAACATTTTTAAATACCAGACCAACTTAATTGGTTTGATATGTAGTTTTATTGTGGTCAAGATTTTAAATTCCATGTTTAATCTACATTTAAATTATTAAAGAATTAGAAACTAAACCTGAATCAAATAAAAACATGTTTATGTAAATTCTTTTATCCACGACTACTAAAGAATATATGCTTTCCATGCGTATGTTTTCCATTGTAATTGTATTCATTCCACAACTAGTGAATTTGATTACAATTCTTTAACAGCTCTATAGTTTATTAAATATTCCCCTAACAAATTAAACAACAAACTTGTGTTGTTTTTCGCTATCTTTGATGTTTTTATTTCAATATGGCGATACAAATTTTTGCATAAAAACTGGAAATTAAATGAAATATTTTACAGTCGTGGATAAAATAGCATCTTGTATTCGCTTAGGATGATGGTTCTTCACTCGGATGAGTTCTCGAACTTCATCCTCGTGAAGAATTGCCTTCATTCTAAGCTCATACAAGAATCTACTGTTTTCTTTATTTTTTTTAATAACAGTAGACAAATGTTTGGTTTATAACACATTTTAGCCGAATATCTAGTCGGCTAGACCTGATGAGAATTAGAAACTTTTTTAAAGTTTAAAATTTTCTTATTGGTTCGAAACTGATCAACAAATTGATCGACAATTATATGGATTGCAAAAAATTGCATAATTGTCACCATTTTTTTGGATTGAGTTTTTAAGATATCAATACTTTCTTTACATAATGTCTCAACACATACATAATTACAAACAAAATGACAGATAAATTTATTCATTATATTCACATATATGTAGTATTATTCAAAATCGTTGTAGAAACTATAGGTTAGAAAAAAATAAAAACAGTATTTTATAGAAAAAACGAAATCAAATAGCTTTGTGCATATTTAACCAAAAGAATATAATCATATCAGAAAAATAAATCGAAAGTTTAATATTTTTCCTCGCTGTTGAAGACAAAAAAAACTTTGAGCTCATCTAATTCCATAATGTTAGACGATTTATAAAAATCTTTGCAAACAACTTTAATCATTTAAATATATTCTGGAGTTGAGAAAGAAAAATAAATCATATCATGTTTGTACAAATTGCGATCAATCACTTATACTAGATCCATAAAATATTCTATTCATCATAAAATTTTCAATTCAATTTTCCACAGTTTTTTTCCGTTTTTGTTTAATCAAAGGATGAATGTTTAACAATTTATGTATCAAAATAAAATTCGTTTAATCTTATCAACAAATTGAATTTTGTTAAACGGTATTTTTTGTTCCCGAATACGTGTTCGTATATGTTTTCTTAATAAAACTGATGATCACATCATCATAATTTTTTTACTGTCAATTTATATATTTAAAGCAAACAAACCAAATTCTTTTCCTTCAAGAAAATAATAATTTCTTAACTCAATTTTTTTGCTGTTGTACTTTGCGTTTTTCTAACGTTCTATTGTTTATATTGGCACAACTTTTGTCTAAAATAAGAAAAGAACATTAGCTTTTTTTAACGAGAATACGGAAACACTGATATTTTTATTTGCAAAGTGATGTACTCTTTTTATAATGTTGTTTATGAGGGTGATGGTTATTAGTTTCTAAAAGTATATATTTCCTTTAATTTATTTATAAGCAGAATTTTGTTGATGATTCTATAAAAGCTTGAGAAAAATAATAAAGCTTTATATATATGTATGTACCATGTGCATACCTACAATAACTTTCAACATTTAATTGGATCTTAAAGTATTAACCTATTTTCCGTTTTATAATGGAATAATGAAAACCAATTTTTATGATATAATTTGGTTTAAGTTGCAATAATATTTTCCTCTATATACCAGCTAGCCTTTGTTTTGAACAGCATTTTTATAAAAGTTGAAAATTTATAAGAAAATTTATAAAACTGATTATTGGCATAATATCAAAATATTTATTTTTTTGCTTCTCTGAGCTTTTTATGAGAATATTTTTGAGACACTTGTTTTCATAAAGTTAATATAGTTTTATTCTGAATCGGTTTATAAAAATAAACAAATTTGAATTTATATAAAGAACTAAAGATAACAATGCATGTAATAACAGACAATAAAAATAAGCAATGCAGTTTTGTGATTTTTCTTAAAATAATTTATGGATTTATTTGCAAGGTAAATTATCAAAATATCCAATACACAATTGTGCAATTACGATAATTGGATTAATTTACCCAAACTTTAAAGTAAATATTGGATGATGAAATTCCAAATTAGTTCGAATCGCACATGAAACAGTTCAAAAATTTTTCTTGGAAGAACTAAACGGTTTCGAATGTCAGATTTTCATCATAATTCCAGAAGCTACTTGGTCTTAACCACGATGTAAATTATCCGATATCTGTAGAAATTATACAGAAAACTTTGGGTTCAGCCGAGATGATCTCCACATTGCGGATAAAATATTGCTGACCAGCAAGTATTGATTTCAGATCAAGAAAAATTAAATAACGAATAATGCTGCTTCGATATTGTGCCGCTATATTGCAATGCATTTATACAACTAAAAACCACATGTGACATAGAATTGTTTTGGATTCAATTTTAATTAATTTGGTTTAGAAAAAATATTTTTGACAATTCAACTCACTAAATAAAGTTTCGATAAGGTCCAATAAAAACGCTTCATTTACTATTTTTTAACAAATCAAAATGAATTATATCGTTTATTTTTCTCTGGTGGGAAGGAACAGCGAATTATAGTGACAATTTTCGGTCTACTTAATATATTAATTTAAAACTAGAGATATTGAGATAATTTTTTTTGCTTAATGAGATAATTTTTTTTATTTATAATTTTGTTTAAAAGATAACTATTAGTTTCTAAATAAAATTTTTTCTACAAATTATTCAATAATACAAAATTATATAAAAATACAATTTGCAAATAATAAAAATGTCCGTTTTCATTCATAAATGATTTCATGTTTATGTTTATTTGTCAAAAATAAATTACAAATTTATAACATTTATGCGCCTACTAAGATGAAATAATATTTAATTTTGTTTGACAACAAAGGATTATGTTGTATTAGACCGGGAGGCAGCGTGGCAGATGAAAAAATCATTTGATGCCGGTTGATTTTTATTTATTTCGATTAATTAACTCCAGCTGATGATAAACCTGACGGTCAGCTGCTAAAGCAGTGGGGGGTGTGGTTGTGGTAGACTTTTAAACTGGTAAAAAAAACGAATTCCAAAAGTAATTTGATGCCGCTTCAAAATTGAGCTCCTCGTATATATCAGTATAAAAATGGAATATAGTCAAGACCTTTCTGCATAGGATCTTTATGAAACTTTGACAAATGATCCAGGTTCACTTGAAAATGGAAAATCTGAATTCATTTTAAATTTGGACAAAATGGCGGGGGGTCTCCCAAACACCTCTAAGTTTAAATTTTCAATAACTTCTAATCCCGACATATGATCTTATGGAAACGTGGTATATAAAGTTTTTAGTTTCCAATGTTTCTGCATACCAACTTCCGTTTTGACAATTCCGGTTAAAAAGTTTTTTTTCCAGGTGTTTATCCCTACTGTAGCCTACAATTACCGATCGATTTTCATGAAACGTTGGTAAAAGCTTTAAAGTATCATGAAAAAGATTTTATCAGCTTTTGGAGTACATTGGATAAAGGGTTGGAAGGTCCACCATACAACAGGCGTTTTTTTCCACAATGTTTTAATGTTTGTTGGGAGCATACAACATTCGTTTGTGAATGAATTTTGATCAAACTTTGGAAAAAGATGCAAATATGTATGGCGAGGAACTGATTGATTTTTGAGCGATAGTGAACAAAGTGATGAGGGGGCATCCCAAACCCTTTTTTTTAAAGCTTAATAACATCTGTACCTGATAATCGAATTGGATGAAACATGGTACATAGACATTTGGTACGGTCACAAAAGTTCTGCATCCCAACTTCCAGTTTTTCATTTCCGGTAAAAAATTTTGGTACTCCCAACTACAGATGTAAATTTACCGGTAAAATATATTTGTGGAAATTTTACCGTAAAATTACCGGTAAGATTGGTAAAATTGGTAAAATTGGTAACATTGGTAAAATATAAAACTTTTTTAAAACATTTAAATATAGTTGCAATTTCATTTAATTCAAAATTGATGACTATCACATTCATTTCTAGTTTATGAAAACATAAAATGCATATCAAATATACTATTATCGAGGGTAAATATCCTCACTCGCAGATTATTATAGACAGGAAGATACATATGCAACAACGGCAAATTCTTTTATTCCCCATCCATGAACGAAGTTGAGCTGTTGTTCTGTCAGCAGGACATCTAGAAAATAGGCTGACCGCCATTTTCACAGCTGCAAAAATGCAACAAATCCTGAACACACTGGCTTCAACGATAACTGCTTTCTTCACTGTTATGTAGAATTATGCGTTTTTGAAAACACTGCCGTATTCGAAAATGTTTAGGTATAACACATCGAATAGAAGTAGAAATGCATTTCAATGGCTCAAATGCAAAGAGCAAATTGATAGATAACCAAGCATTTTCAATGAAACTTACTTTATTTAGTCTGTACGCAATGGATCGCAATCAAGCTTTATTCATCGCATGTGGTTAGAAAATGAACCCGGTTCATCGCTTTTCCTGCAATTGAGAATTGTCAACGGCGTTACACATGTCACTTTTCGCGTACAACACTTGCCACGGCCGACACTGGGATAAATGTATTAATTACGTGTGCAACACGTCACATCAAAATCTAATTCATGCTTTGTTTCTTTCTCGTTCATTGGAAAATATAAATCGCAAATTGCTGAAGATATTTGCCTTCAAAAACGCAAGAAATATTTAAATATGAACGTGCGTTTCACAGCAAAAATTTACAACGAAGCATTGATAATTGTTTGTTGCGCTGCAGTTCTGTTGCTACTGATCATACAATGTATAATTGGAATCTGTACAAAATTACTACACGAGTGACCTTTGAGGGTGATTAACACGGATAATCAGGAAACTGTCACTATCAGGGAAAAAAACTACCCATTCCAACCTACCCATCGACACTAGTAGATAAAATAAATGTTTGGCTAAAGTACTCTACTTTGTGGCAACACGTAGAGACGCTAAAATTATCTACATTTATGGGTATTCAGTTGCAAATCGATCGATCAGCTGAGATATTCTCACAACAATGTGCAAACAATTTTCAACTATACGGGGGTCTTCAAAAAAGCACAAACTTTAATTTTTAGTAAATAAAGATTATTAAAATTTTATTCCAATTTTACCAATTTTACCAAGCCTAAGTAATATTACGTAATATTACCAATTTTACCGGGAATTTTACCATGGGTAACATTACTTTTACATCTGTACTCCCAACAAACATTGAAAAAATGGTGAAACAATAAGCAGGTGTTCGGGAGGTCCCCACCACTTATCTCAATATTGTCCAAAAACTAATCAGTTTTTTGTCATTTAAGTCTCCATATTTTTGGAAAGTGTCACTAAAATTGATTAATGAATGAAGTCTGTATGCTTCTAACAAATTTTAAAAACCAAGTGCGAAAAGTCAGCAGTTGTATGGTAGACCCCCAATCACTTTGATCAATGTGTCCGAAAAGAAGATAATTATTTTTCACTAATTGAAACTTTTTCCATAAGTTTCATCATAATCACTTTATTATTGTAGGCACTGAAAAAACTTCAAAAAATTACAAACCAAAATTTTTTACCGGAAACGAAAAACCGGAAGTTGGGATGCAGAACTGTTGTGAACCGTACCAGATGTTTATGTACCAAGTTTCACCCAATCCGATTATCTGGTTCAGATGTTATTAAGCTTTAAAAAAATCAGGTGTTTGGGGGACCCTCCACCACTTTGTTCACTATCGCTCAAAAACTAATCAGTTTCTTGTCATACATATTTGCATCTTTTTTCCAAAGTGTCGTCAAAATTCGATCGGTAGTTGTAGGCTACAGTAGGGATAAACATCTGGGAAAAAAACTTTTGCAGAAATATGCAAATATTTTTTTAATTTTTTTTTCTAATGTTAGTGTTGGTGATGTTGAAATTATAACAAAATCTTCGATCATTGGGATCTCCAATTCTTATTCTGAATAAAAACCTGTTTCTTAATCAGAAATACACAGAAAATGGTTCAAATTTATTGCAGGTGTTAAAAAATGAAATGTTTAATTTATTAGATCCACATTTAGTACAGGATTATTAACTTAATAAAAAAACACGTGAATTTTTCATATACCAAACTTTAAAAAATCGTAAGAAAAAATCCATATTGAATTGCTGACTTTTTATTTCTCAATTTCATAGCTGCATATGTTTACTTTAAAATTTGTGAAAAACAAAAAAAAAAAAGATACTTTTTGAGATATGAGCTTTGAAGTAAACCAAGGTTTTACGCGCCGCCTAGCGGAAAAGAGAAAAGTTATTAATTTTAAACTTACTTATTTCAATTATTCAATTATTTTCCTTTTTACTTGCAAAAATATACGTAAGTCGGATGAAATTTGTGGCACCTATTCACAAAACATTACCACCATTACCAAAACTACGTGAAAAAGCCTCAAAATTCAACCGCGCATAACTCCGATTCATAGTACACAAAAATCAAAGCAGAAATTGCTTTTTTCTTTTCGTCAATACCAACAAACTATCAAAATTTTCGATTTTTTAAAAATCAAAAATTTAAAAATCAACAAAAAAATGTACGTTTTCAAAATAATAGCCCATTATTTGACGACTCGTGATATATATGAATATTTCCAATAGTTTATAATATTATAATCAGCAACATAAAAAAACGGGAAAAATAAACGGGATTCAAGTTTAATGAATACATCAGATACAGGTGGTGTTGTTCAGAATAGTGTTTCGGTTGCTAATGGTTGTCTGTTATACCCATAATTTGATACTTGAATTATTTTTCTACAAAAATGTCTACAAATGTCAAAAAATTGAATTTTGACGAACTTTTTTGGAAATCTAAGGTAAATCTGTTTAAAAAAAATTTAAAATTTTACAAAAAAATTGCCAAACGCAAAGTTTTATGAAGCAAATTAATAAAATTAAAAAATTATGGGGAAAAGTATCAAAAAAATACAACGGAGATTTCAACCCTTCAACCCAGCCCAACCTTATTAAATTTTTATTTTTAAATTTGTACAATAAATTATCAAAAATTGTAACTTTAATTATTTCTGTTAAAAAGAATTCATTTTTACCTTTTAAAGAAAACAAACAGTTTTAAAATAAATTATATGGAAGCTTAATTAGTAGTTTAAGTAGTTTTTAAATACTACCCCTAGCTATAAAAAGAGAAAATCGTTTGAGATAAAAAAAAATTTGTTCTACGAAATGTTTGTTTTTCTCCCTTCCACTGTAAAAAATTTAAGGCAAATCAAAAAATGTGTGGCAAATCGATGTGACGGTCGTATGATTTTGACTTATATTTTTGTGCCGTATATGTATCTTTCATTTTAACCTATATTCATATATAACTTTTTTTGATTTTCTTTATCCGCTTATCATATATATTCATTTGGCATCAAAATTGTTTTGAAATTCCGAGACGACGCACAAGGCATTTTTATACGATAATATATGAAATTGAAATTTATATGAAATTGAATTTTTATATGAAATCGTAAAGCTAAAGTTTTTGTACCTATGTTGAATTTTTAAAACGTGGCGTCATTCAAGATTTGCACCCACATTATATCCAAGATAGCTCACGTTCGTATGTCATATACTATTTTTTATTCGCCGCAAGTAAAATATTAAAAAAAATTGTTTAATCTAAATCAAAACTAAAAATTTGCATAAATTTTAAAATAATAATATATTGAACAATTACGACAACACAAAATAACAAATACTTTGATTGGATTATGAAATAGAATTGAATGGTTACTTTGATCGAAAATTTTACTTTTAATATAATTTCTACAATTTTTAATGTATTTTGCTTTTCTGGAAGGAAGTATGACAACAAAATATAAGGTTAAACAGTGACACTTTAGGACAGAAAATTACAGTCAAATAGGTAACACTTTAATATGTAGGCGAATAAATTGATTGCATAAATTAAAATTAAAAGTAAGAAAAATTAAATTTTGATCCGAAAGAAAAACTTTAATATTGCATCTTTTTATAGAACGAATATTCTTCTTAGACAACGGTTATTATGAATACAAAGTAGCAAGATTTATGACTGTTGATTGTTAAAATATATAAAGAAAAAAGTTTAAAAAGAAACGGGGATATCCATATTTATATTTTAAAAAGATTTATACTTTTACATAATGAGATTTTTAGAATACACCAAAATTGTAATAAAAATTTCATTGCTAATCTCTTTGACTATTAAGAAGGTGGTAAGAATATCCTACAATCATTATTAGTTTGAAGTACAGATTGTATAATTATAATGATTTATTATAATAATATAATGTGATAATTAGAACATTTGCATTGAATTGGGTTTTTCAATCTGTTTATACAATATTAAGATTAAAATGTAATTCATAGTTGCATGATTATTTACTTTTAATTCGTTTATAATGCTGTACGTTGGAGGAAATATTAAAAAGATTAATTGATGCTATAAAAGTTTGTAAATTTAAAGCTGAATTTTGTATTATGGAAAAAGGCACAATAAAAGGAATAATCGATACATTGGTTAATAGAAAGATAATTTAGTATTTTGTGGGTCTAAATGAATTTTGTTTTTAAAAAGTCTTTGAATTTTCCAAATCAAAATTTTCAAACTGATAAAGACATTGTAACTACATCTTAAACATCAGAAGCTGTTTTTTCTTTCTCAAGTCTTCCATCCGAAGTAAAGTAAAATAATTTTAGTGTTTAAACCGTAAAAAAGTATGATTCCCAAAAACCCAGATACCCAAATATATGTTTCTTTTATCAAATTTTCCCGTGGCATCAAATTTACTGTCAGAATTTTGTGAAAATGAAATCTTACCTAAAAAACGGAGCTTCCTAAATGTTTGCAACAGTTTGAAAATTTGAATTTTCTTTCTTCGTTTTGAGATAAAGGTTTCTCCAAAAAATTGCATAGAACAAAATGTATGTTAATTTTTCCATTAAATTGGATGCCAAAATTAATAAATTAAAAAAAGTCAGACAAGCGCGAATAAAATTCGGTCGCCAAGGGTTCCGTGAATATAAAAGAACACAATATCAAAAATAATTGGCAAAAAGTTGTGTTCTAATGTCTTTATATTGCCAGATCATAGATGCATTGTAAAATTCTAAAAAAAATTGTAATGTTTCTTAAATTAAATGCTTTTTTATATGACACCCCACTCATTTGGGTCAAAAATGGTTTATTTTACTCTCTCCACACCCATCCCCTAAACACACAGAAATATAATTATTTGAGACCTCGCTACGATTTTCAATCAAAATTTACCAATTATTTTCAATCAAAATTGACCAATCTTCCTGTCTCTGTAAAATTTTTTCAAATTTTTCTGTCAATCATCGTCAAAACGTAGGGGGCGAAACGGTCTGAAAGTTGCACTCTTCTGACAATAACTCAAAAACTGTGCACCGCAAAATTCTAAAAAAATTGCAATGATTTCTATATTATGTGCAATGATTTCTATATTAAATGACACCCCACTCGCTTTGATCAAAAAACGTATTTTTTGCCCTCTCCACCCTCGTCCCCTAAACAACCAGAAATATAATTATTTGAGACTTCGCTATAATTTTCATGCAAAATTTACCGAATTTCTTAACTCTGCGAATTTTTACAACTTTTTCTATCAATCAGTGTCGAAACTTAGGGGGGGGGAGGGTTGTCTGAATTTGGCACTTTTTTGACAATAACTCAAAAACTGTGCACCGCAAAGTTCTAAAAAAAATTACAATGATTTTTATATTATGAGCTCCTTCAAATGATGGCCTACTCGCTTCGGTCAAAAAAGGTTATTTTTTACCCTCTGCACCCCCGTCCACTAAGCACACAGAAATATAATTATTTGAGACTTCGCTATAATTTTCATTCAAAATTTACCAAACTTCCTAACTCTGTGAGTTTTAACAAATTTTTTTGTCAATCAGTGACGAAATGTAGGGGGCGGAGGGGAACAGTCTGAAAGTCGCATTTTTTTGACAATAACTCAAAAACTGTGCACCGCAAAATTCTAAAAAAAATTGCAATGTTTTCTAAATAAAGTGTTCTCTCAGATGACACCCCTTTTGACCACTTTTAAATACTGTTTTTGTCCCTCCTCATATCCACCACCTTAATAAATACAATTATGAGTATTTGACACTTCTCTATTTTTTTTATTAAAAACTTACTAGTTTTTCTATCATTCCAAATACATTTGAAGATTTTCCATCAGTTAGGTTCGGAGCTAATCGAGGTAAGAAAACACGAAAAAAACGTCATTATTCAAAATTATACAAAAAATGGTGAGGTGTAAAATTCCAAAATAAATTTTTAAGGAATACTGAAATGAAGCCCTTTCATATGTTACCCTATTTGAATCTATAAAAAAAATGTATCTTCTCAAAAGTTCTCACATCGTAACTCTGTAAACCAAACGAAAACAACTTTAGTTTTATTTGTATTTGTCTTATGTGGACAGATTAGTTTTAAACTCACCTCAAATTTCAGGTCCATAGCATTTATAGTTTACAAAATAATCGATATAATGTGAAAAACTCGTTCTACTCTTACCAATAGGGTTCGTTATAAAAAACGGAACCATAAAAACGTATCCTTCTTTTCATAAATTTTAAAATTTCTATTGATCTTGGTCAACAAAAACCAACCAACAGTCTTAATTCTAATTTTTTCAAAAATAACCGTTAATCGGTTAAACCGTTAATTCGAGAGAAGAAGACTAAAGCTTAAAACACGTGATCATTTAAGATTATAAAAAATGCAACCATTTGTGGACAAAGCCGGACAAAATATATAACGGTTTGATCTATAACGTAATTTATGGGCTTTTTTCGATGATCGTATTTGTTGAGCTACATCATATTTTTTTTTGTAAACGATGGACTAGGGTTGTGGTTTGGATAAGTTCGCTAACGAGCAAAAAATAGTAAAGCAGCTAGAGATTTATCACCCTAAAACTTATGTGCTATGGTCGTTTAAATAATAATATTTCCACTTAATTATTTTTTTGTATTTTTAGGCATATTTACAGCAGTTTTTGAAAAATCAGTTGTTAAAAAATTTTTGACGCTTTGGCAAATTTTATATAAATAACTATGCTCATATTTGAACATTTTCGAACAAGACAAGAACAAATTCAAAACGCAATGCTATCATCATTTTTAGGTTTAAGCTCATCCTTCTTTTGGACAAACTTTTAAACTATATCCTCAGAGATCCTCAGCCTTTTTACCCAAGAGGTTCCAATTTTATAAACCTTATACTAATCAAATGAACGATAATCTCAAGCAATGGGATTGCAATAAGAAATATATATCAAGTTCTATTTTGTTTATGTTTTACTTATATAATTATACTATTAGAAAAAGTTAAATAAACATATATAAATACACACAAAAAATTGAGGATATCCGCCTTGGCTCACCATGCAGCACTACAAACACAAATACAACTGCAGAAAATTAAAAAGTTGTCGCAATTTTTATATGTATGTGTTAAAATGTTAAATTATCTTCATTTCGCAAATACAAATTGCAAATAAAACCGATTTTTGAAAAAAATAGCTTTATCTTTGAGTAACAACTCGCTCCGTACAAAAATTTTAGTTGCACGAGTTGCAATTCAAATATGACAACTTCAATTTAATTTAAAGTCAATTTATTTATAAGCAAAGAACACTAAAAAATGATAAAATGAACACGGTAAAAAATGAAGAAGTTATGTGTTGTACTGCATACAAGTGTGGAAAGGGCCATTATGTGTTGGAATTCAATAGAATATTTTCGTTGAAATGGAAATGTTTTCGATGTAATAATATTAATTTATTGTGTAAGTGTTAATTATATATTTAATATTTCAAGCACAATTAAATTTGCCAGAGAGTAAAATTCATTAAACACGAACCCAATGCAACATTTTATCCTGTTGATAGAGTAATCTGTATTAATTCAAATTGAATAATTTGAAAATTCATTGACTTAAATCTATGTTTAAATAATAAATATCCATACGCAAACAACAAATCAAATAAATTGTTTTATTGTTTTGCGCTGATTTGCGTAACGGAATATTATTGACAGCTGTTTGTTTCATTCTGTTCGTGGGGCTAAATATATGATAATTACACGTTCACATAAGTTATCCTAAACTGCATGAATAAAAATTTCATATTTAGTGTGATATACATGTCTGACAGTTAATAAAAAAAAGTTGTTCGTGGAGTCCCTCCGCGCGGAAAAAATGAAACTTCGTAATGTGGAAATAAAAACATATTACATTCTTTTAAAAGTCATTAATTATTAGTGAACTCATTACGTTTCTTTTTATTTAAGAAAAACTTTATTAACACTGCTTACAATTCACAATTGATCGCATCTTTTAATTATCATTTTCGAGTGAAGAAATATCCAAATCTATAACATTTACAATGGGATTATGATAACTAAAGTAAGATACGAAATGTTTGACTTCTATTTTTTCAATAATTCTTGCAAGAACTGCATTTTTTTTTCTCGTTTAAAAAATTACTTCGGTCTGAAAGACCTAAGTATTACATTCATGAGCTCAAAGTGAAATTCTTACCCCCACTTTTTTTGGCATTTCTCGACGTTTTAGGACCTACTGATTCTAAAAAAGCAAAAAAAAATGTATGTCTGTCTGTAAAAAGGCCGGCCGGCCGGCCTTCATTACCTACGCTGCAGGGAAAACCGCTATAAGGATTTCAAAAATTTGTTTTCTAAAAATAGGTATACACAAGGGACAGGTCCGAAAGGATGTGATCTGTGTTCGATAACTGTACTGGAAGTGTGTCAAAAACATCATTATGTGTGTCAAAAATAGCAAATTTTCATATTTTTGGCTTAAAAAACGATCATTTTAAGTGATTACGAGTAGGAACATTAAATTTGGAGAAATTTTGATGGTTGGAATTGGTATGTGAGATCCAAAACTAGATTATTGCATTATAAGTTTATCAAACAAATGTTGTCAAGTGTGTCAAAAGAAAGACTTTTATTTAATTATTTGCCCAATTTTTTGGAAAAAAATAAAATTGTTTATTTGAAATGAAATTTTATTATTATTATTGAGAATTATGGCATTATAAGTTTGTCAAAAAAATGTTGTCAAGTGTGTCAAAAGATTTTTATTTAGTTTGTTACCCAATTTTTTGGAAAAATATAAAATTGTTTGTTTGAAATGAAATTTTATTATTATTATTGAGATTTATGGCATTATAAGTTTGTCAAAAAATGTTGTCAAGTGTGTCAAAAGAAAGGTTTTTATTTATTTTTTACCCAATTTTTTGGAAAAAAATAAAATTAATAGTTTGTATGACATGATATTTTATTATTATTATAGAGAATTATGGCATTATAAGTTTGTCAAAAAATAATGTCAAGTGTGTCAAAAAATGATTTCATTTATTTTTTTAGCCAATTTTTTGGAAAAAAATGTAGCTGTTTTTATGACGTAAATGTAATTGAAAATGAAATTGGACATGGAAATTTTTGAATTTGTTATAGTTTTTGAAATATTTTTGGAATTTTGAAAAAGTTTGTATATATGATTTTGTTATAATTTTTGCAATATTTTTAGAATTTCGGAAAAAGTTTTAATTTTTGATTTTGTAAGAGTTTTCGGAATACTTTTAGAATTTTAAATAATTTTTAATTTTTGATTTTATTATAAGTTTTGGAATTTCGAAAAAATTTTCAATTTTTGATTTTGTAATAATTTTTGCAATATTTTTAGAATTTTGGAAAAAGTTTGAATTTTTAAGAATTTTTGAAATATTATTGGAATTTAGAAAATATTTAAATATTTGATTTTATTCTAATTTTTGGAATATTTTTGGAATTTCGAAAAAGTTTGGTTTTATTTAATTTAACAATTTTTTTGGAATTTTGATTATAATTTTGCGGCAACGTATTGATGTTTCGCGTTAGTTTTGTAATAAATTTTTAAACAGAGATAAAAAATACTTGTACTTTAACAAAGAGTTATATTTGATATACATCGCTGCCTAAAACTAAAAACCGTGTCCTCATAAAAGTTTTTTGCCGAAAACTATATACAAATCCTTAACCCAGACCGAAGTCTTGATGTCTCAGAGCTGTGAGATTTCAGCCTCTCCATATTTTCAACTTAAAATGATAAGAAAATGAGTCTTCTATCAAAATAAGTTGCAAATGGGTTTTTTTATAGAAGACTCCTGATAGAAGACTCCTGATATTGTCAGATGTCAGGTTATTGTTTAAATATCATAAAGTTATATGAAAAAAAGAAGCGTTAAATGTTTTTAACGCAACCTTGTTGCAAGTCGCATTAGAAGTATCACTTCAAAAAAGAAGCGTTAAACGTTTTTAACGCAACATTGTTGGAAGTCGCATTAGAAGTTTCACTTCAAAAAATTATAATAAATTAAAAATTAACGTTTTCGAAAATCCGAAGACACTATGGCAATAGGATTAGGATTCAAAATAATATTTAATTTCTCTGAGGAATTTATGAACATTGATTTTGAATTTAATACAATAATGTAAAATGTAATACTATCTCATACACCAAGTTTAAGTTTATTTACATAACATAAAGAAAATTACAAAAACCATTATGAGAGTATAATGAAAACATATATTCGATTTTATCAACTCGTTATAAAAACATTACACGAAAGATCACAACACCCATCATTAGAATTCCCATACATCAAAATCAGTGTTCAATTTAAAATTGATTGAAAACTTTTAACAAGGTTTTCCAATACTTTTTTTCTTTGTTATGCTCTTTTCTTGTACCCTAATAATAAATAAATTTCCTTTTAATGAATAATCGACGAAAGGTGAAAATAATAAATTTTTGATTATAAATTCGATTTTATTTAATACGTTCATATCACGAACCTTGTTTTAGTTAACTAAACAAAATGAAAAACGTGAAATTATATGAATACATCAGAAGCTTTAAGCTTGACAAAAATTTATTTAATATGATACTGAACGTAGACAGTAAATCAACAAACGACGAATGTTATAGGTATAATAACATTGACAAAATAAAGTGGAAACAATAATTTTCGCCCAATAACAAACTACTTTGATTTTTATCTTTTCAAATTTTTATTCCAAAGAAAACAAGAATTGGAAAAATTATGGATGAGAGTGATTCGTGTTTTCCGAAACATGATGGATTATTATGTTGTAAGTGTGGTTATATATAAAATGTAATAAAAATATTTATTTTTGTTTGTTCACAGTTCTAGTTTTTGTTGATTAGAAGTTGGTGTTTTGTCAATTGGAAGAAATTGATTGATTGATTGATTAAAACGTCAACTTATGTTAAAACTGAAACATATGGCTTTCTTTTATTTTTAACTGCTAACACTTAAGTAGAAAAATGATTAATGTATGTTTACGAGAAAAATGTTTTGACTATGCTAGTTTTTGAGATCTCTTGGTTTATTATTGAGTTATTTTATATGATTCTTAAATGTTTGTTTCTATGCCTGGGCTGGGTGGTGCTAGAGTTCAAGTATTTATTTATAAGTCTTAAATTTGGAACACAAGGACGTATTTATTTGACAAATAACAAATATTGATGAAACAAATTGCCTGACCTAATGTTTTTAATAGGAATTCATACAAAATTTAAATAAGTTCTCAGAAATACATTTCAAAGATAAGTGATTGATATTTTTACATGCTTAGAAACAAGAAAGTCAACAAAAACAAACTAAATATAAAATCAAAATCCTTATAATTCCTTAACGAGAAGATCCCGAAGGTGCAGAATTATAATTGAAAATTGGGTCAAATAAAAAAATAAAAAATACCATTTTATTAAGCAGTATACAATTATAACTAATGAGTAGATTAGGTGAAGCTTAAATAGTTATTCTAAGTATTGATCTTATGCATACGGCTTAGACTGGTCGTCAAGCAGAAGCGGAAAATTAATAATTCTTTTTTAAAATTAACATCAGAAATAAACGTTTTAGGCAAAAAAATACTAAGAACTTTTTTCTAGAAAATTAAATTTTCTATCAAAAGGTTTATATGATTTTTTTTAAATCTGTAAACTACATGAGATATTTAAAAAAAAATCTACGGTTTTATCAAAAAATCAACTTTAATGATTTTGCGGCACGTGTTCTTTTTATTTAAAAAAGAATGCCCCAGTGATTTTTTTACCAAATCGAACTACAAGGGAAACAAATTTTATAATCAGATCAATAAGTAAGAATAAAGTAAATAAAATGTTGTTTGAAAAAAAAAACAGAATTACAAAGATTTTGGTTTGGAATTTTATTTTTGCCATGAAATTCAAGGGTTTAAGAACAAAAGTTGAGAGGTTTAAAATTAATATCATTGTTTGCAAGAAATTCGACAGCCAATATAATCGCAAAATATAAATAATCTTGTCATTTAATGCTAACCTCGTGAGAATATGAGAAACGGTAAAAATGTGTTCGAAGAGTTCAGGCTAACAGACATTTCTTATTTAATTATGTAAATAATGATTACATTGCCACTTCAAAATACCATCTGCCCGATGAGGTAAACTCGAATCCCAGTTCAAAACACGTATAAGAAAAATCTGACTTTCTCTGAGAAAAATCCAAAGTATCTAATTCAAATATTTAAATTATTATTAATTTAATGTCTAGTGAATTAAAAATTCTAAACCAGTTTAACGTACATAAAATTTGAATTAATTGGAATTACAAAGAACAAATCCTTACAACACCACGAGTGCATCGAATCTTGTTGAACACACAACAAGTTCAAACTGTTTCTATAAGGCTATTAAAGTAGTTCAGAGCTAAAGTAGTCCAGTATTTTTGCACTACCATCCTCAGTGCAAATGGAGAGGAGACGTACTGATTTCAATGTTTCTTGACAAAATTTTATCCTTATTTGTTATGTAATCAATAATCTTGTTCTTAAACCAATGTTATAACACAAATACAATAAGATTAGATTTCTCTTACAACTCAACATATTCCCATATGACTTCAAAACTAATTTGAAATAAGTTTCAAGGACTTTACATAATATAAAATTTTTCTAGAATCAGAAATTTAAGGAAAATGAAAGGATATTTTTATTCAATTCGTATTCGAAAAATATAAGCAGCAAAATAAAGAATTTCAGCATATTGGTAGAAAAAAGCAAGGACAAATATTACAATTCCTCATCCTCTTCTATATCTATACTGTCCTTTTATATCGAAGTAAATATAAATTCCTATAATTCCGTTCTCATTATCCTAATATACGTATAAGCCTCACGATCGATTATTCAACACCATAAATTTCTGTTTATTCAAAGATAATTTTCTTGTTTTCATATTTAAAGAAAAAAAATTTCTCTATTCACGTTTTCGTGGTTTATTTTTATTTGTTCCAGAAGATATTATGATTAACTTGAGGATAATTTAGGACAGAAACAAAATATAATTGGATGGTTTTATTATAATTTTCGGTTTAATAAATACAAATGTAAGGTACTATAATAAAGGTGATTATTTTAGTAAAAATATAAAGAGACCGACCGATAAGTTTTATGTTGGAGATAGTTAATTATATTATGTAGACTAGCGAGTGTTTTAACTTCTAACATTATATGAGTTGTATAAATTCAAGTACTACATATTTCTAAAACGTTTCAAAAATAATTTAACTCTAACTTTAACAATAATAAAGATTAAAAATTATAATTTCCACGTCTTTTTATACGTAGCTTAGTTTTTATTGTTCAAGTGAATCTAAGTCTCATAACAACACTTATGATATGAAGCAAGATTGGAATGAATTACTAATTTCAGAGGTAGAAAAACAACAACATGTTAAATTTATATAGCATCGTTTGTAAACGTTCATCTTGGAAACAGAAAATATAAAACTTTTAAAGAAAATAATTTAAAAAATAGTAGTTTAATCAATGAGTGAATAATGAAGTAGTTTATTCTCAAGCAAAAGTTTAAAATTTGAGCGAGGCACGAGCGATAATTTTAATTTGCCAGAGAATAAAATTCATTATTCACGAAACGATTACAATACTTTATTCTCTGACAAAGAATTGTGTATTATAAAAAATAAAAACATTTTCTTCAATTAAAACAATGAATCTTTATTGTTTTAATTGATAAATCAAATTTCTTAATAAAAAAAACCTGATGATAAAAACACCCTTCTTATACAGTCAACCAAGTTCAACTAAACGAAATAAGAGAATTAAAATTAAAATTTGATTTTTGAACAAAACTTATCAAAGCAATTGTGATTATATTTGAAAATAATTTTTTAGTATTATACTACGTTCATGTTACGATGAAATCAAGCTCGAAATCACCCAAAATTAAAGATTTAAAAAAACTGTTCACATTATCATTAACATGATTAAGTTTGAAATCTATTTGTACATATTCCAAATCTGTGAAAAAAATGTTTATTTCAGCTATGTAAAAGATATCCAAATAGATTTGTCGGTATTTTTTGGCTTTTTTTGAGTCCAAACCTCCATCTAAATAAAAAATTTTTTTGTATGATTCAAAATTTTATTGAAATTTTGTAATAGCCATCTTTTTATTTGAATTCAAAATAAAATATTTGATTTATTAAATGTCACTTTTGAAGTAGGGCTGTATTTTTTTTTTTCGAAAATCAAATATTCAGGGGTGCTTAGCGTGATTTAGAATGGATTTGATTTAAATCAACTTTCGACATGATTTTAGTTTTGTATGGAAAAATTAATCAAAACAAGCTGATAATCGAGCTGAAATCAAAAACTGTTTAAAATCATGGCAATGTGAACGTAGTATTAGCTCCGAAAAATGATTACTTTTAGAACTGTTTAGAGTCCGCCAAATTGTATTTTAGCGGCCTAGTACTTAAAGTCGTTATGACAACACTTTAGCGGATTCAAAATTTGTTTTCATTTTATATTATAATTATTTTCAAATTATAATCACAATTGCTTTGATAAGTTTTGTTCAAAAATCAAATTTTTAGGTACGCAAGAATACAAATTAAGCAATAAATTATAAAAAAAATCCTTAGAACTAATACTAAAAAACGTTGTATGCAACACGTACGCAAATGGCTTTAGCAGACTCATCTTCATATTACAGACTCGGCTAGCGCCTCGTCCGGAAACATTACGATTCGTCCGCTAAAACCATATTTTGCGTATTTGTTACATAATAGTACATTATGATGCTAGGACGTAAAGCTAAAGATTTTGGACGGATGTGGAGTTTGCAAATCGAGGCGCTAGCCGAGATTTGCACCCACATTAAGTCCAAAATAGCTTACGTCCGTGCATCATATACTATTTTTTATTCGCCGCAAGCAAAATATTTTAAGAAAAGTTGTTTATTCCAAATTAAAATTACAAATTTTCATAAATTTTAAAATCAAAATATGTGGAACAAGTAACCTTTGAAAAAATATTTATTATTTTTTCCAAATTCTATGACAACAAATGATAACAACTATTTTAATTGGATAATGAAATTTTGAATTTGCGGGTTGCTTTGATAAAAAAATTTATTTTTCATAGAATTTAAACAAATACAAATGCTTTTTACTTTTTTGGACGTAGCTATGACGACAAAATAAATAGCTGAAAAGTGATACTTTAAAGCCGCAAATCACAGTAATAAAGTAACACTTTAATATATAGGCGAATAAAAACTACTATTAATGAAATCAAAACAATTTGACCAATTGGAATCATACCAATTGAATAGTAACAATTTTTTTATAGGGAAATTTTTATTAGACAATAGGTTAAGTTCATTAGGCTATAGGTTAGAAAACAATACAATAATACATACTAATATTATCGAAAAAACATACAAATAAAGCTGATATAATTAAATGGAAGAGAATAAATATTGTTTATTTTTGGGTGTGATTCATACTGCTACATGGTGAACGACTGAGTATGTTTTTCCTATCTCTACTTATCATTTTACTATGCTAACTTATTTCTATCCATGATGCATTTTCTTTATAGAACAATGCTTTTATTTCTGCTTCAAATTTTATCTTCTTAAAAAAACGTATGAATAGATGTTCAAAAAATAAATAAAAATTTATATTGTTTTAAAGAAAGACACTGTTTACGATTTTGACTTGAGTTGAAAGAAACTATAAAAAATGTTTGAGCTATTGAATTTTAATTGTTGAACTATAAATTATAAAAGTTGATCAAATTGATTATTTTCTTAATTTACTTCTTACAATTTTACGTCAAACCGGCCGGAACAGTCAATACAATCACTTTCAAATGACACTAAGCTTACACCAGTACCTAATTTGCTACGAATTAACTTAGCTAGCCGTTTTAACCATAATGCTATTTTCATTGTTACTTTTCGCGTTTTTTTCATTGCAGCGCGTCCTTTTCATTGCGAGTTTTTTGATTAGAAAAAAAGATTTTCCATTTATATTTTTTATATATAAATTTATATTTTATATATATATATATATATATATATATATATATATATATATATATATATATATATATATATATATATATATATATATATATATATATATATATATATATATATATATATATATATATGTATATATATATATATATATATATATATATATATATATATATATATATATATATATATATATATATATATATATATTTAAACTGTATATATACTTATATATATATATATATATATATATATATATATATATATATATATATATATATATATATATATATATATATATATATATATATATATATATATATATATATATATATATATATATATATATATATAAATATATATATATTTTTTTTTTTTTTTAATAAAATGTGTTGTGTAATAGGGTTTAGAATATGTGTCACAACAACACATAAATATTTTATTGTTCTATGGATACTTCACCAACAAACAGTTCAATAAATAAATCACTATATTTATTTTCATATATATTCAACCACATTTATTTTGCAAATAAATAAAACTTTAGTTAATAAACTTTACATATAATTTAATTTATTTAAATTAATAATTTTATTTAATTATAATATTTTAACTTTTAGTTTTCACAACGTACTACTCGATCGAACAGAAAAAGCAAAGTAAAGTATGTAAAAATAAGAAGTATATATTTCGATATTTGTTAAATATTTTATTAATTAACTGGACCGCCAAAACCGGTCACTGCATATACATACCTATATATTTATGCATCTACCTACATACATATATATTTCCATGTTGGTGCAAAATTAATAATTAATTAATTTGATAGTACGGACTTGTCCTATTTTGATTTTCGGAAATAAACGCTATATATTTATATACAAGCGGAGCTGTAAATGTGTTATTTTCATGTAGCTCTAATTCTTACATTCTTATGTAATAATAATGATAAAATAAGGAAAATGTTTATATAAACATACAACTAAATTCTGTATGTTATTTTAAATATATTTACATAAAGAAGAGGAGAAATCTCTTATTATGTATTCAGTGAGTGGTAGATTTGGCTATTCACCTTACTAATTGTTTTAGCCAAGACACTTTAGTAAACTTTGTGAATGATTAATTAACATTCAAACAAATCGTTACAATTGTATTTTGTAACTTTAGAATTTCAATGTAGGAATTATTTCTAATAAATAAATGATCCCCTACAAATACCTTTTAAGACCTAGTTCTAGACCTGGGTCCCACAACAACTGGCGTTCTGAGGTGTAGATTAACGCTTTTTTTAAACATCTGTGGGTTGAAGCCACCTGAGACTAAGTGTTCCGGCAAACTATTCCATTTGTACGCAGTTCGGACAAAGAAGTCTCTCTGCGATCTGCCAGTATGACAGCGCGGGATCTTTACCGTTTCACTGGTTGCGGCAGCCGATTGCCGAGTGGAACGGGGGTAAGAATAAGTTTGAGGCATGATGCCGCTGATTTCATCTGAGCACTGCTGATGACGATATTTGTAAAAAACAACGAGGTCAGCAACAGTGCGACGATGTTGTAGGGAATCAAGTTTTGATGTCAAAGTTCGATCACCTACAATTCGTATAGCTCGCTTTTGAACAGAGTCCAAGAGGGCCAAGATGGAAACAGAGGCAGCACCCCAAACTTGACAGCAGTACTCCATACAGGGACGAATATAGGACTTATAAACATGGAGCAATTGGCATGGAGTGAAAAATTTTTTGCATTTATTTAGGAGGCCGAGTTTTTTAGACGCGCTTTTTGCCATCGCCATTACATGATCGTTCCAGAGTAGGTCATTTGAAACTGTGACACCCAATAAACGAATGTTTTTACATTCACCTATTGGTTCATCACACATACTAAATAAAATAGCTTTGGGGAACTCGGTCTTTAATCTGGAAACAATCAACAGCTGTGTTTTGGTGGAGTTGAAATTGACAAGGTTTTGGTCACCCCAGTCGGCGACTTATATATATATATATATATATATTTATATTATATATATATATATATATATATATATATATATATACGGCGACTTATATATATATATATATATATTGTATACAAAAGTGTAAATATTTATTATATTAACAAATTGGTTTTTGTATATAGTTGCAAGGGTTCTTTTTGATTTTACATTAAATCATTTTCAGTAACAAATTTTAATGTAAAATCAAAAAGGACCCCTGCAACTATATACAAAAACCAATTTGTTACTATAGTGATTTTACCGCACTCCAAAAGCAAAAAAAAATATGGAGGGGCTAAAATCTCACAGCTCTGAGATATAAAGACTTCGGTCTGGGTTAAGGATTTTGATATAGTTTTCGGCAAAAAACTTTCATGAGGACATGGTTTTTAGTTTTGGGCAGCGATGTATATCAAACATAGCTCCTTGTCAAAGTACATGTATTTTTTTATCTTTGTTTAGAAATTTTTTACAAAACTAACACGAAACATAAATTCGTTGCCGGAAAATTATAACAGATCATAATATATTAACATAATTTAGTGAAAATATGATACACTCAGCAAACTACTCAAAAACCTCTCCATTTAGTGTTTCGAGAAAATATTACAAAATCATAAATTCATATTTCTTTAAAAATTCCAAAAATATTTTAAAAATGAAATAAAATCAAACTTTTTTCAAAATTCCAAAAATATTCCAAAAATTAGAATAAAATCAATTATTTATACTTTTTCTAAATTCCAATTATATTCCAATAATTCTTAAAAATTCAAACTTTTCCGAAATTCTAAAAATATTGCAAAAATCATTACAAAATCAAAAATTGAAACTTTTTTCAAAATTCTAAAAATATATATAAACCCAACTAGCATTTTAACTTCTTTTAAAACACTAAACAGTCTTACCGAAACTAACTTCCCCTCCTTCAAACTTTCTTCAAAATTTCTAAGCAGTTTCGATAAAGGCCATTTGAAGAACTTTCCCCGCTTTTAACGAAGCTATAATTTGTAAAAGACTTCGGAAATAACTTCGGTAAGGTCCTTTGTAAGCAGTTATGCAAGCTGAATAGAATTTATGATTTCACAATGTTTTACGTAATCTTTAGAAGTCTTCTAGAAACTATTAAAAAATGTGACAAAAATTACAATTACAATGTTTTTATATATCTACACTTTTTAACGTAATTATTTTTATTGCTTTGTTATTATATAGTGTTTAAATTTAAGTTTTGTTTACGGTCGCATCATGTTTCGAACCCTGGTCGCATCATGTCTTTCGATCGTCTGTCCTGCGCGCTATCCAATCGGCTAATTTAAATGTTAAGAAACAATAAAAATCTTTGATAGTAATTACAATAAGAATAGCTTCTATAAGACTTCCATAGAATTTTATGTTTCAATTTAGATGTAGAAAATATAGTATATAATTCAGGGGCTTATTTTTTATGGAAAAAGGTATGTGAGATGTAACTTCAATGGGTTTTTTAACGATGAAATCATAATCTGAGGTTTACGTTCTTAAAATATTCAGTTTCTTTTTGATAGACGTAAACGAATATTGAAAAATCTATTTTCTATTTTTTTTATTAGTTCAAAGATTTTAGGTATAGCAACAATAAGGGGTTATATTTTTTCAATCATTAACTTACTTACACCACCGGGTACTTACACCTTCATTTGAACAATATTTTTTTTAAATAAAAAGTTTTGTAATTGGCTTTTTCATAGGTGTCACAACAACATGCGTACTAATGTGTTGATGAACGCAGTTAATTTTTAAAAATGTTATATAAATATAAAACAATAACAAAAGAAACAACAATATATCGCACTTATCCATTTGCTGTAAATTATTTTAATAGAGTGACTAAATTATGAAACTCTGTATTGCCTCAGTTCTTCCTGACGAGCTTAGCTCTCAGAAATGTAAAGAAAATTCATTTACCACTATTTATAAAACTTTAACTTTCTCTATTCTAATCTAGTTGATTTTTGATTTTGATTCTCTAGTCTAGTTGATTATGATGTTAATTGATTTTTTTGTCTATTTGAAGATTCTAAATAAAGAATATTTTATATTGTGCAAAATAAGTCTAAATAATAGAGTAAAAAACAAAAGCCACTTTATGCACGATACTTTTTTGACAAAAAACGAAACGATTTCAATTTTGTATAAGCTTCAATTTCGTATAAACCGATTGAAATTACATGTCACATATCTTTTTCTATAAAAAGTAAGCCCCTGAATTAAACTATATTTTCTACATCTAAATTTAGTTGAAATAATAGAAGCAATAGCTTCCGTCAGTTTAACATATTTTGTTTCAGATATTGAAGCAATTTTTAGACTATGACAGCTGTGCTTCTATAAGATCTGTAAACAGTTACAACCGAAGTAACTACAATCCTAATGACAGCAATAACTTCTATAACCTTTTTTCGGAAGCTTTCTTTAGTGATCTGTAGATAAGTTTCGGTAAAGCTTTTAATATTAAATATAGAAGTGATTTAGAAGCTTTCATTCTGATGGTGGGTAGAACATCTTTGTGGAAGTTGTGTCGAAACTTTAAAGAAGTTAAATATAACTAGCTTCCACTTAGAAGCTTTAGCGAAGATTTATTGAAGCTAAAACTTGTATAATTCAAAATTGAGAAGTAAGTTTGCTAGTTGTGAGATTCAAAAATTTTTTTTTCAAAATTCTAAATATATTGCAAAAATTAAAACAAAATCAAAAATTGAAAAACTTTTTTCAAAATTCCAAAAAATATTCCAAAAATTAGAATAAAATCAATTATTTAACCTTTTTCTAAATTCCAATGATGTACCCAAAATTTTTATAAATTCAAACTTTTCCAAAATTCTAAGAATATTGTAAAAATTCAAAGTTTTTTCAAAATTCCAAAAATTATAATAAAATCAAAACTTTAAAATTTTTCAAAATTCTAAAAATATTCCAAAAATTAGAATAAAATCAAAAATTGAACCTTTTTTCAAAATTCTAAATATATACATAAAATTCAAAAACTCTATTTTTTTCGAAATTCTAAAAATATTGCAAAAATTATAACAAAATCAAAAATCGAAACTTTTTTCAAAATTCCAAAAATGTTCCAAAAATTAGAATAAAATCAAATATTTAAACTTTTTCTAAATTCCAAAAATATTCCAAAAATTCTAAAAATTCAAACATTTTCCAAAATTCTAAAAATATTGCAAAAATTATTACAAAATCAGATATTGAAATTTTTTTCAAAATTCCAAAAATTATAATAAAATCAAAAATTCAAAATTTTTAAAATTCAAAAAACATTCCAAAAATTCTTACAAAATCAAAAATTAAAACTTTTTCCAAAATTCTAAATATATTGCAAAAATTATTACAAAATCAAAAATAATTCAAAAACTATAACAAATTCAAAAATTTCCATGTCCAATTTCATTTGCAATTACATATACGTCATAAAAACAGCTACATTTTTTTCCCAAAAAATTGGCTAAAAAAATAAATGAAATCATTTTTTGACAAACTTGACATTATTTTTTCGACAAACTTATAATGCCATAATTCTCAATAATAAAATAAAAGTATGGAGAGGCTGAAATCTCACAGCTCTGAGATATCAAGATTTCTGGTCTGGGTTAAGGATGTTGATATAGTTTTCGGCAAAAAAATTTTATGCGGACATGGTTTTTAGTTTTGGGCAGCGATGTATATCAAACTCTTTGTTTAAGTAGTTGTATTTTTTATCTCTGTTTAGAAATTTATTACAAAACTAACACGCAACATCAATACGTTGCCGGAAAATTATAACAAATCATAAATTAACATAATTTAGTGAAAAGATGATACACTCAGCAACCTACTCAAAAACCTCTCCATTTAGTGTTTCGAGAAAATATTACAAAATCACAAATTCATATTTCTTTCAAAATTCCAAAAATATTGTAAAAATTGAATAAAATCAAACTTTTTTCAAAATTCCAAAAAAAATCCAAAAATTAGAATAAAATCTAATATTTAAAATTTTTCTAAATTCCAATAATATTCCAAAAATTCTAAAAAAATTGCAAAAATTGTTACAAAATCAAAAATTCAAACTTTCAAACTTCAATAGAATTCAAAAATTCAAAAATCAAACAATAATTCCAAAAATTATAATAAAATCAAAAATTTAAAATTTTTCAAAATTCTAAAAATATTCCAAAAAATCTTACAAAATCAAAAATTGAAACTTTTTTCAAAATTCTAAATATATATATAAAATTCAAAAATTCTAAAAATATTACAAAAATTATAACAAAATCAAGAATTGAAAAATTTCAAAAATATACCAAAAATTAGAATAAAATCAAATATATAAACTTTTTCTAAATTCCATTAATATTCCGAAAATTCTCAAAAATTCAAACTATTTTCAAAATTCTAAAAATATTGCAAAAATTATTACAAAATCAAAAATTGAAATTTTTTTCACAATTCCAAAAATTCAAAATTTCAAAATACAAAATCAAAATTTTAAATTTTCCAACATTCTAAGAATATTGCAAAAATTATTACTAAATCAAAAATAAAAACTTTTTTCAAAATTCCAAAAATATTTCAAAAACTATAACAAATTCAAAAATTTCCATGCCAATTTCATTTGCAAGTACATTTACTTCATAAAAAGAGCTACAAAAAATTGGCTAAAAAAATAAATGAAATCATTTTTTGACACACTTGACATTATTTTTTTGACAAACTTTTATGCCATAATTCTCAATAATAATAATAAAATTTCATTTCAAACAAATAATTAATTTTATTTTTTTCCAAAAAATTGGGTAAAAAATAAATAAAAATTTTTCTTTTGATACACTTGACAACATTTTTTTGACAAACTTATAATGCCATGATTCTCAATAAAAATAATAAAATTTCATTTCAAACAAATAATTCATTTTATTTTTTTCCACAAAATTGGGTACAAAAATAAATAAAAATCTTTCTTTTGACATACTTGACAACATTTTTTTGACAAACTTATAATGCAATAATCTAGTTTTTGATCTCACATACCAATCCCGACCATCAAGATTTCTCCAAATTCAATGTTCCTACTGGTAATCACTTAAAATGAACGTTTTTTAAGCTAAAAATATGAAAATTTGCTATTTTTGACACACATAATGATTTTTCGACACTCTTCCGGTACAGTTATCGAAGACAGCGGACCTTTCGGACCTGCCCCTAGAGTATACCTATTTTTAGAAAAAAATTGAAATTCCAGGTAATGACGGACGGCCGACAGACAGACATACATTTTTTTTTGCTTTTTTCGAATCAGTAGGTCCTAAAACGTTGAGAAATGCCAAAAAAGTGGGGGTAAGAATTTCACTTTTGGCTCATGAACTTAGGTCTTTCAAACCGAAGTAAAATTTATTATATTCTTGCTAAAATTCTGTTACTTTTAGTTTCAGCTAAAAAATCACATGAAACATATATTTACATTTATAAAATAAGTTGATTTATTTTTATTTTAAATGTCATACCTAATTTTAGTGTTTATAATGTAAAAATAATACCTTTTGCTACGTACAAAATTTGATACGTAGCACGACTTTGATAAGTATAGTATGTATATATTGGCTATAAACCTAATATTAAACGTTAAACTTTATGTGTCACTTTTTTATTACAATTAACTTTATCACAGAAGATGAATTTATCCGGTAAGACAGAAAACATTTTTATCAAGAATATGTATCACAAAAATGTGAGCGTAACCAAATAAAACAAAAAGCGTTAACAAATAAAATAAATTATCTTTATTGACAGTTAAAATCAAAACATTTTGACATTTAAAGTAAAAAAAATATATTTTTTTTAATGATGAGTGCGTTTAATAACATGCAATTGACAGAAACATCAGGATTTTTTAACAAATTTACTTGATCGAACATTAGGGTTGAATCAACTTTTGATATAACATAAAATAAGGTCAAAATTTAAGGAACTATGCTGCTGTTAATTAAGCTTTTTACAATAAAATTAAACAACAAATCGTATTAGTATTAATAAAAACACGTAAGCAACAAAAACACGAAAAACAAACAAATTGATGCAAAATGTGTAAATATTACTAAATATTAATCTTTAACAATATATTACAAACTTTTGTTCTTTTTCTATATTGACTGCGCCACTTAATTCTAATTTGTAGAAAAAAAAACAGAAACGGAAAATTATTTATTTACCAAAAATACTAATCTTGTTCAAACATCTAATGTTTGTATCTGTACTAAAATGTATTAAATAACTAAACATAGCTTTGTGTCAATACAAAATTTAGTTTTTACATTTTAGTTCCTTTCCAAAAAAGCTTAAATTTGTTTACTAGCGTTTTAGTTTCACATAATTTTAAATTCAATAAAAGGAAAAGTTATAGTGTTTGTTGTAGAATTCTTCTTCTTTGATTATTTTTTTTTTTTTTTTTGAAAAATTATGATGAAAAATTATGATTATGATGAAAATTGTATGCATTCTAAATATGTTGTGATATATCAACCATGAATATACGGAAAATTTTTTGCTTTTTTTATTTGAATTTAACTCAATGAAATTCTCTAAAATGTAATGACATCATTCAATTTAACCAATCACATTTTAATTATACTAATACTAGGGAGAATATTAGGAATAGGTAGGTTATCATGGTAGATTATCAGTAGTAATTTCCCTAGGGCGGTAATAATTCAAAATAATTTTTGGTGAAAACTTAGAAAATGTCTCTTGCTTGAGGAATTTTTTGAAAAAAAATGAGAATTTATCACTGGTCGAGGGAAATTTGCTTAGAAAATTTTATGGCAACATAATTAAATAATTGAAAATTTTAAAACATTTATTAATTTATAATTCCATTATTTCATATTTCTTTAAAAACAAATAAAATGTTCTTGATAACTGCTCTATTCGTGATGTTTGCCCTTTTATAAGTGTAATTGAAATATGATTTGTGAAATTCAATGATGCTATTACAGTTTCGAGGAAATCATTGGGTTAAATTCAAATAAGAATAGAGCAAAACATTTCTATGAAATTTCTCATTTTATTGCTTTTAAACGATTTAAGTTTGTTTATGAAGCATTAATAACTATATATCAAGCCCAATATAAAACGTGTTAGAAGCTAGAAAAGCAAAATAAAAATTGTTTAAAATTTCCGTACAAAGTTGTTTGAAAAATGTAGTTAATTTTCGTGTTCTTTTATGTGCTACTTAAGGATAATATTTTATATATTATGCTCAATATATAGGCGATAGTTCTTCATAAACAAATTAAAATTGTTTAATTAATTGGTTTCTAAGTAAAACTTTGTGATTGTTTCTCTTATTTGTAACGCTTTTGCGATCAAAACCGGAATAGAAAAACGTTTAAAAAAAAACAAAACATTTAACGAAATACCCACTATGATTCAAATTTCAACGTGGGTAATGAATCATTCAGATTGTATGAATTTTAATGTAACTGTTGAAACTTTTATAAAATGAAGAATAATTATTCAAAAGAATTTTTCAGTTATAAGTTTTTTGGTCTAAACCTTTTTGAAGTGCAGCGTATAATCAAGTTCAACAAACATGTTTTTTAAATTTTCTTATACACCGAAGGAGAGAAGTGTATGTTTTATTCCCGAGGTGAGTTTGGAGCCCAATGGTGAAGTCTAAGGGCTACATAATACTGAGTAATATGACATACTCTTTTCTAAATTATATACATATAGATATTTTGCACAACCACAATATAAGCATGAATTATGAAATTAAAAAACTTTAATCTATGAATGCAAAAGAAAATGAATATCACAATTTTTAATTTTGATCATAGTAGCTGGTTTTTATAAAACATTTGTTTGAATTGATCGTACATATTTGTTTCCATGTAAATTATCATTGTTGTCATGGGTTGTTATTTTTTAAAACCTAGGAAGATGGAACGTTCAATGCTTGCAGAAAGTCAGTACTGCTGTATACATGTGAAGCATGGAGGCATACACAGAGGATTACAAATCATCTAAAGTTTGTGAACAAATGTTTATAAGGTGACTGATCAAATATTTCTGGCCTTATAAAATCAGTAACCAAGAACTTTTACAACAAACAGAGCAGACACACTTTGAGTCAGATAAGAAAAAGGAAATGGACGTGGATAGGACACACACTAAGGAAACCAGCCGAAAATGTAGCAAGGATATCCCTAGATTGGTGAGGAGTTTCTAGTGTAGCGATCCACAAGACAAAAGAAAGGTAGGAAGACCAGCAATGAGTTGGAAGAAAACGGTGATAACTGAAGCGCAACAAATTGGCAAGACGTGAATGAAGCAAACATTGATTGTCTTTAATAGAGTTAGATGGTTCAGAATTGTAGACGTTCTATGCTCCTAAAGAGGACATAAAAGAAAAAACCTATGGATATAAACATGCGGTTTGCTCCCGCAAATATAAAGGAGCGTAATCGAAACTTTATATCTCCTGCAAAAAAAGATTTTTGTACTTGTAAACCGTAAAATACTAATTCTGCGATTCTAAAATCAAGAATTCGAAATTATTATAAAAATAAAAATGAAAAAAAATATTTTTTCGGCAAACGGCTGTAAAGTTTAACTTTACTGCCGCTAGGGAGTTAGCTAAAGTCTTACTTTTTAGCATGACAGCAAAAGTAACGTCTAGCGACAGCAAAAGTAACGCCATTTTTATTTTATATTACGGAGGCTGTAAAGTAGCATTTGTTATTTGTTAGTTTGTTATTTTTTCAAACATATTGTGTAACCATGACAACAAAAAATAAGTTGATTCTCATATTATGAAATTTTGAAAAGGCTACTTTGATAAAAAAATTTTATTCATAAAAATTTAAATGTTTTTTTCTCTTTTTTGGAAGTAATTATGACGAAACAAATTCATATTTATAAAATGTTTGATGTATTAATTTCATATTTATAAAAAATTAAACGTTTGCCGAAAAAATGGTGTATTTAATTCGGAGCTAAAGTGGCTTTTTGTGTTTCGTCTATAATTGTCGGCCTCCCTGCGGTCGGCCGTCAAACTATAGACTCAACACAAAAAGTATCACTTTAGCTCCTAATTAAATAATGTACTATTAAATAAATGAATTTAGAAATTAAAAAAAAATATACTTGTTGCTATAGAGATTTAGAAAAAATAATAAGAGAAAAAATACTGCTTGGATTAAACAATTTTCTAAAAAATAGTAGATTGTATTACTAGTGCGAACTGCGAATGCGTTTTCCAAACAAGAGTTAGTTTGCGAAATAACTCGCGTTTGGAAAACGCATTCGCACTAGTAATACACACTATTTTTTGTAACAAGTGCATAAAATTTATAAATATTTATTTAATTGTTCATCATTTATTTAACAAAGTTATAAACCAATTTAAGATTTTTAAATAATTAAAGTGCGCCATCTTCCTTGTAATAGTCGTAAATTATACTAGCTCGAAAAAATAAACATAAGAATCGAACTAAAAAAACGCATAGTAATCCAACTTAGCTGTCAAAATTGTAAACTTTGAAAACCTAAACAAATTGTTTTTTCTTGCATTTCAAATGATGCAATGTGTTTAAGTTGTTTTTACTATATGGTAAGTTATTTAAATTATTATTTTGATATTTTAGTGCTATTAAAATATTATATATAGATAGATATATGGATAGAATTAACTACAAATCTCACATAACTCCATATACGACCAAAGAACTTAGCATAACTTCCTTGCGTCATAATGTACTATTTATGTAATCTACTTTTTGGATATAAAGCATCTTTTACATAAATTACTTTGTACATAAATTGCTATTATTGACGTTACATTAGTCAATATAATAAGTTATAAGCAAATAATGTTTCTCAATTTGTTTTGTTTATATCTTTTCCTATGAAAGGTGGGGAAATATGTTTCCCAAGATTGGTGGGAAACATTTTGGATTTACATTTACAATTACATAAATGTTTTAATAGTTCAGTCGAATAGTGATCACGTGTCGTCAAATAATAGTCGATTATTTTTCATAATCTTTACTACGGATGTTATTTGAGGTTAAATCATAATTTTGGAAAATATTTTGAGAAATTTTTAACCTCAAATGGCATGAGTGGTAATGATGAAAAATAATCGAGTAATAATTTGTTGACGAGTTGTATTTAGCAGACCATTTAACGAACAGAAATAGTATAATAGATGACGATGACAAACTGGATGCTGAATTACAAAAAATATTTTGTTCTATTTCAAATGTATGCTGATTCTAAAAGCAAATATGATCTTATATTAAAATGCGCAAGATGTCGTTGTTAAATCATTGTTAAATCAAATTTGTGTTAATTTAATAAGATTATTAAAATTGAAAACTTATAACAATAAAAAATAAAATGTAATATCTATTTTTATTATTTGGTTTAGATGAAATAATGTTCTAGTTTATCAATACAGAAAATTAAATTGTTCGGTAAATTCACATTTCACATAACCTAAAATGTTTTAACATTTTGGCAGACAAAACGGTCTAGTCGCGAGTGTCAGACATTGTTTCAAATTAAAATATTAAGAAGGCCCAAAATTGTCACTATAATTCGCTGTTCCTTCCCACCAGATAAAAATAACCGACATAATACATTTTGATTTGTTAAAAAATAGTAAATGAAGCGTTTTTATTGGACCTTATCGACACTTTATTTAGTGAGCTGAATTGTCATAATTACAGATTATGACCACATAAAAAACAAACTCTTACATCCAAAACTACATAAAATACAGTGGCGAAGCGTCGGTATAGACACACTAGACAGTGTCTACCCAAACACAATATAAATATGAAACTTTGTTTCTATATTGTTCGCATATTGTCAACTTAATACTATTTTGTCAAATGTTAAAATAAAATCATTAAGTTTTAAGACAGTAATTAGAACAAAAATAATTCAGCTATGTTCCTGAAACTTCAATACAAACGTTTCCCAGTTTCATGCAAACAACAGTTTCATGCAAACAAACAAAACTCTTTTTCTCACACTAGGTAGATAGACGTTTCAAAATATGACTACTTATTCTACAGTAATAAACAATAGCAACAACAACAAATTTTCAATGTTTGTTCGTTCTTAGATAGACAGTTTTGTTTATGTCTATTTCTGTTAATATTTTGTTTATTGAGTATATTTTGTTTCTTGAGTAATTTTTTGTGTGATTCCAGATTCCACGACTTCTGAATAACAGGAACAGTGGGAAAATAAATTTCAATTTTTGAATATGTTATAATTTTTGTAATATTTTTTGAATTTTGAAATTTAAATCTTTGTTTTTGTATCAATTTTTGGAATATTTTTAGAATTTTGAGAAAAGTTTCAATCTTTGATTTTGTTATAATTTTTGTAATATTTTTGCAATTTTGAAAAAAGTTTCAATTTTTTAATAGTTTTTGGAATATTTTTAAAATTAGTTAAAAGAGGTTAAATTTTTGATTTTATTATAATTTTTGGAATTTTGAAAAAAGTTTGTATTTTTGATTTTGTTATAATTTTTGCAATATTATTAGAATTCTTGGAATAGTTTGAATTTTGGATTTTGTTATATTTCTTGCATTATTTTTGGAATTTTGAAAATGGTTTCAATTTTTCATAATTTTTAGAATATTTTTGGAATTTTGAAAAAGTTTAAATTTTAGATTTTATTATAATTTTTGGAATATTTTTAGAATTTTGAAAAAGTTGTACTTATACTTGTATTTTTACAAAGAATTTTATGTTTAATATCCACTGCTGCTCAAAACTAAAAACAATGTTTTTGCTAATCTCTTCTTATAATATCCTACATATTTTACCAAATAATGATAAAAATGAGCTTTCAATAATATACAATGATAAAATCAGAAAGAGTTTCTACAAAAATCAACTATTGAGCCGTTTTTTAAAGAAAAAGTTAATAATTTTGCAGCTATAAAAATAATATAGAGAAATTGAACTACAAAAAATATATTATTTCAGTTTATTTTTGTAGATTCATCACTATAATAGCTGTTAGTTTTTGTTATGATAAACTAAGAAAAATATTTAAAAATATAAATAATAAAACCAACTTTTCAAATTTTATAATCCAATCAAAGTACATAATTTTTTTTTTGTTGTTTGTTTGAAAAAAATAAAAAGTATTTTTTTTGGTCAAAGAACTCTTGTTCAAAATATTTCATCGTAATGTACTATAATTGGTTTCTGCTTCTACTTGGTCTTTACCTGGTTTCTATGCATATTAATAAAACTTTTGAATATGTCTACCCTAGTTTCAAAAGCATGCTTCGCCACTGATGAAATATGTTATTTTATCTCATTAAATTTACAAATGCAACAAAAGCATAATTTCGCAACTCATCCAATTATACCTCATTCACATTTCAAACCAATTTAATTTTTCGTTTACATAAATAACACGCTTTTGAAAATGTTTCTAGTATTTAAACATTAAATTTTACACATCAAAGGAAATTTTTGAACCAAAATCTATAATCATAAATAATTGCAAAAATGTTTCTATTTAATTTTTAATGGTGATAAATGAAACTTTTCGACGGTTTTTTTACCAAAAAAGTGTGCACCTGAAACGAGAAAAAAAATTAGATTATGTTTGCATGGAAATAAATGGAATTAATCATAAAGGTATTCGTTACAGAATGCAAAATTTTTAATTTTTTTTTTATTTATAAATGCAAGAGTTTTACATTTTATAAACACGAATTCAAAATTTATGAACTAATTTTTTAGTGAAAATATTTTTCAGCACCTTGTGTTGTAACCAAACAACAAATACAGATAAAAGCTTTTAAACTATAAAAAAACACTAGAGAAAACAAAACCAACAAAATCATGTTGCATAATTAACAAGTAATTTAATTTTTCTTAACACTAGATTTGCCCATAATGGATAAAATCGGGTTTTTATGTTTTCATGGAAACTTTTATAGATTTATATTAAATAAATATTTTGCATTCTAAAATGATAATTAAACTATATTTATCTAGCTTTGCAATTTGCATCGTATACACTATTCAGCGTCCAAAACACATATTTGAGTTGTGTTAAAATAAGAGTAGTAGTTTTTGAAAATTAGGTAAGTTTTAAAAGTAAATTTAGAGTACTTTAATTTTAAACTACTAAAGTGTTCGAAATAGCAAAGTTAAAATTCACAACCTGTTTGACCTTAAACAAAATCGTTACAATCCACACATTAAAGTTGCTCCAGGTTTGCTCAATTGATTCATACCTGATTACGTTACCAGTAAAATTTATAGTGTATTTTTGTTGCAAAATCTAATCTTTAAATTTAAAGCTTTCTTAACAAAATTTGTGCCTGTGAAGTTAATTTTACGACACTTGTTACCATTTGGTCGATGTTTATTTATTTATTTATTTATTTATTTATTTATTTATTTAATTATACATAATAAATTACAAGTAGGGTACTCCTCTCAGAAGTTACAAACAACTGTAGGGCCCTTTCTAAGTATGTAATTTTTATTTAAAAAAAAAACAATTATTAACAATAAATAAATTTGATTAGGTATAAAAAAAAAAAAAAAATTAAAATATATTATATTAAATTAATTAAAATAATAATTTATGTATTGTTTATTTATTATTTATGAAACATTTATTTATTTATGCTTTTATAAATTTAAATTTATATATTATATTATAAAATTTCATCTTATAAAAGTTTGGGTTGGGTGATTTCCAAATGTGTTCTTAAAAGTTTTTTAAATTGATTATGGTTACATGGTTTTTTAAGAACATAAGGCAATTCATTCCATAACAAAGTACCATCAACTAGAATATTATCAGAACATATACTATATTGACACTTAGGAACAATTAGATGAATAGTCCGTTTAGATTTACCAAAAGTTAATTTAGAAAATAAATAATTTGGACAAGATGAGTAAATTAATTTCTGCATAAAACATATTACACGATATATATAATAAGTAAATAATGAACAACCGATAATAGAATTTCTATAGGGTGTAACATGATCAGTTAATTTTAAATCATATATATATATCGAATGCAAGAATTAAAACATACATTAAGTCGTGATTTAGACATATATTTCATATTATAAAATAATAAATCACCATATGTAAATATGGGAATTAACAAGGATTTGACTAACATGTACCTCGTGTGTCGAGGGGTAAACATCTTGAATTTCTTAAGCTTATATAATGAACTGTATATGTTACTACAAATTTTAGATATATGATCAGACCAACATAGATGTTTATCAAAGATAACGCCGAGATTTTTTACTTTATCAGAGAAAATAATTTCAATGTCATTCAAGTATAAAACAGGTTTAACAATATCCATCTGTGGTCTGGATAGTACAATAGCCTGAGTTTTTGCTGCATTTAATAGTAAACCATTAGTTTTAGCCCACTTTGCAACAGAAAGAAGATCTAAATTAATAAAATTTGAAGCTTCAGATACTTTACTTTTATCAAAAGCATAATAAAGTTGGAGGTCATCAGCAAACATATGAAAACGACAAGAATTGATGCAATAGGCAAGGTCATTAACAAACATTGAGAAAAACAAAGGTCCTAAGATAGATCCTTGAGGAACACCTGTTGTAGTTGGTAACGGAGAAGAATATAACTCGCCAGTCTTAGTAATATTATATCGTGATGTTAAATATGAATAAATTAAATTAAGTGCAGCACTACAAAATTTGTAGCAGTATTTCAGTTTACTAACAAGACTATCATGACCAATATTATCAAATGCTTTGGTAAAGTCAAGTAAGAGCAAAACAACTAATGAAATGAATGATCAAGATCCTCATATATATCACTAGTTATTTTGATGAGTGCTGTAATTGTACTATGCTTTGATCTAAACCCAGATTGAAGTGGATGGAGTTTATTCGTAGATTTTAAATAATTTTGAATTTGTTCGGCTAATATTTTTTCAAAAATTTTTGAAAGAGAAGGTAAAATACTGATAGGACGAAAATCATTAACTGAATCAGGATTATATGTTTTAGGAATAGGCGTAATAATAGCTGTCTTCCAAGCCCTTGGAAATTTGGAAGACATTATAGAATAATTAATAATATGCGTTAAAAACGGTAAAATAATAGGGATTAATTTTTTTAGAAATATTAAAGGAATTGTGTCAATGCCAATAGATTCTGATTTTAATTTATTAAAATAATATAGAACTTTAAGATCATCAACAGGCACAAAGCTAAACCCATAATCACCATCACCATCATTGGCATTAACTGGACATAATATCGCCGATTCGATAGATTTATGAGTTGTGAATATAGTGTTTAAATCATCAACATTAAATTCAGGTGTATCAAATTGTTTATCTGTAAGACCTAATTTATGAATATTTTTCCAAATTTTATCAGATGGTAAACTAGGATCAAGCAGATTAGAAAAGTAATTAAATTTGGCTTCAAATACCATTTTTCTAACTCTATTACGTATGCACTTAAAGATATTTCGGTTGACATCATTTTTTGATTTCTTCCATACATCGTATGCTCTATTACGTTTGTTTATTTCATCAATAATAGTTTGTGAAAGCCATGGAGTTGTAGGATCTTTTATCAATATTTTCTTTTTCAGAACATGACGAAGTTTAGTTTCATACAAATAAAACGAAATAAAGGAATGAATTATTTGTTTGTGTTTTTTTATTCGTTTCAATTAACAAATATGGAGGGGCTGAAATCTCAAGCTCTGACATCAAGACTTCGGTCTGGGTTAAGGATTTTGATATAGTTTTCGGCAAAAAACCTTTATGAGGACATGGTTTTTAGTTTTGAGCAGCGATGTATATCAAACATAACTCTTTGTTAAAGTACTTTTTTATCTCTGTTTAGAAATTTATTACAAAACTAACACGAAACATCAATACGATGCCGGAAAATTATAACAGATCATAAATTAACATAATTTAGTGAAAAGATGATACACTCAGCAAACTACTCAAAAACCTCTCCATTTGGCATTCCGAGAAAATATTACAAAATTACAAATTCATATTTCTTTCGAAATTCCAAAAATATTGTAAAATTAAATAAAATCAAACTTTTTTCAAAATTCTAAAAATATTTCAAAAATTAGAATAAAATCAAATATTTTCTTTTTCTAAATTCTAATAGTATTCCAAAAATTCTTAAAAATTTAAACTTTTCCAAAATTCTAAAAATATTGCAAAAATCATTAAAAAATCAAAAATTGAAACTTTTTTCAAAATTTCAAAAATTATTATAAAATCAAAAATTAAATATTTTTCAAAATTCTAAAAATATTCCAAAAATTCTTACAAAATCAGAAATTAAAACTTTTTCGAAAATTCTAAAAATATTGCAAAAATTATTACGAAATCAAAAATACAAACTTTTTTCAAAATTCTAAGAGTATTTCAAAAACTATAACAAATTCAAAAATTTCCATGTCCAATTTCATTTTAAATTACATTTACGTCATAAAAACAGCTACATTTTTTTCCAAAAAATTGGCTAAAAAAATAAATAAAATCATATTTTGACACACTTGAAATTATTTTTTTGACAAACTTATAATGCCATAATTCTCTATAGTAATAATAAAATTTCATGTCATACAAATTTTTAATTCCATTTTTTCCCGAAAAATTGGTTAAAAAAGTAAATAAAAATCATTCTTTTGACACACGTGACAACATTTTTTTGACAAACTTATAATGCACTAATCAAGTTGTTGATCTCACATACCAATCCCGACCATCAAGATTTCTCCAAATTTAATGTTCCTACTCGTAATCACGAGTTTTCAGTGCAGCGTAGCCGTAGAGATTAGTCCCGGGAACTCCCGTTCCCGGGAATTCCTGCCAAAAGTAAATTCCCGAATCTCGGGAAAAAGCCATGGATTTCCAGGGAAATTGCGTGTTTTACTTTTTTAACTAAAATTAATTTAAAAAAGTTTACCCAGTCATTTTTTGTTTCTTGGGTAACCAGCATTGTTTGCGTTCACTATATATTAAGTGAACGCAACCATTGTTGTGACGTTTATTGACATTTACTTAGTTTTAATAAGTAAAAACAGGTGATTATACAATATTTTGCAATAAAAATAATAATTTGCAATAAAGATTTGTTTTCTGTGTTTTTAGACTAAAATTGGTATAAGCATTCTCTACAATAAATTAAATTTTATTAATATAACTAATATAATTTACAAATACTTATATAGCCCCAAAAATGAGCAAATAAAACGAAAGTTATGATGATATTTGGAAGTGTTTTAAAAAGAAAGATAATATAACTGCTATATGTAATGTTTGTTCAAAGGAAATACTTTGCAAAGGGGCTTCTTCAAGTGGCTTACATCGTCATTTACAACGTATTCATTTAAAAAAGGAAAGGAAAAAGATGATCGAGATTTAAAGAAGTCAAAAAAGGCTAGAACACAGACACAGCTTACTCTCGACAAGTTTAACCAAGCTAATCGTCCGACATTAGGCGAAATACTGGCTAAGCTAGCAGCTGAAGATGGGTTGACTTTTTCTCAAATAACCAAAAGTGAGTTTATTCGTAATAGTTTGAAAGCACAAGGATTTACTATATCAACTCAATCCAAGAGATATAATGAAGTTGATTTACGACTACTACCTTAACATTAAAACCAAAACCATTGAAAAAATTAGAAAAATGAAGTTGGAAAATAAAAAATAAAGTATTTCAATTGATGAGTGGACAAGTGTGAAAAATCGTAGATATTTGAACTTACATATGTACTATAGTGATGGTGACTCGGAAAAATTTAGGTTTCATAACACTGGTGAGATCTTGTTCATCAGAAAAACTAATTCAATTGGTTAAAGAAAAACTAGAATTTTTCGAATTGGATTACGAAGAAGATATTGTGGCGACGACAAGTGATGGGACAAGTGTCATGATTAAATACGGACGATTATCACCTGCTGAATCTCAACTTTGAAACAATCATGCTATTAATTTAGCGGTCATATCCGTACTCTACGCCAAAAGAGAATTAACAAATGATTTTTCTGAAAAAGAAGAGCTTGAATGCGAATTTGATGAAAACAGCGATTCTGACGAAAATTTTAATGATGGTGACGAGAATTTTGTAATTGGTGCAGGCGCGTTTTTGCTAACTTCTAATCCTGAATTGAATATACTGGATACAATCAAGAAAATTAGGATAATTGTATTGCTTTTTAAAAATTCACCAGTGTAGAATTCAATTCTACAACAATATATAATGGATTTGGAAAACAAAGAGCTTTCTTTACTTATAGACTGTCGCACACGATGGAATAGTCTTGAAGTGATGGTAGAACGTTTTTTGCGTCTTCTCGATCTAATACAAAAATCTTTGTCAGATTTAAATATGAACAACCTGTGGGATACCTGTAGGATATCAGAGGATACAAATAGAGCCAAATGTATATTACATTCTTTGAGTCCTATAAAAATTACTGTCGAAGCGTTGAGTCGCAAAGATGCTAACCTTCTTACAGCTCTGAAGGAGTATTAAAATTTTTATTTAGTACACTTGAAATGGATAATTCAGTGATCAGCCTAAAATTTATGAATGAACTGAAAATGCAATTAAACAAAAGAAGTAATAAATCAACAGTTTCGTTATTAAAATTTTTACAAGACCCAAAAATTTACTTGAAAAAGATGACGAGGACGAATTTTTCAACTCAACATCAAAATATGATATTATAAAAGTCACTAAAGCGTACATACGGAGATTATTCAAGGGATCGGATCAAAATGAATTTGTTTCAGAACAAAGTAACCCTGGGTTTGAGTCTGATATTATTGTTGTTAAAGAAAATAAGGTAAATAGTAATGAAAAAATTTAAAGCGAAAGTTAAAAGAATCAATGGAAGCGATTTTAAAGACATCATCACAGTCGGCTGCAGATACCTTAGCAAAAGAATTTAATTTATATGAGATTATTGGAGAGCTGAAAAACTTAAAACAAGCACTTATGACAATCAAACCCACGTCTACAGTAAATGAGCGTAATTTTTCTATATCAAACAATATCGTCTCAAAAAAAAAGAAGCAGATTGAAAGATTCGTCAATTGACAGCTTATACTTTTTAAAGCACTATTTTATGATGAAATAAATTTTTGCAATTAATTCAAATTTGAAGTTGAATCAACAGTTTTATAAATTATAGATCTATGTATAATTGAAGAATGAATTTGTTTTCTGTTATGTTTATGTTATAATAATTATTTTTTTTTTTGTTACTATAAAATGAACCAAACTGAATAAAATGAGTTCAAATCAAATAATTAATAATAAAATATTATATTTCAAAAAAGTTTTTCTGATATTTTTTATATTAATAAATTTATTTAAAACAGCTTTATATTGGAAATTGTAATAAATATTATATATAATAAGTATTTAAATATAATAATTTTTACCCGGCAATCCGGGGAGCTGGGGAAAATAATTCCCGAATCCCGGGAAGGAAAATAAGCCGCGAAATGCATATCTCTAAGCGTAGGTAATGACGGACGGCCGGACGACAGACAGACATACATTCTTTTTTTTGCTTTTTTAGAATCAGTATAGGTCCTAAAACGTCGAGAAACGCCAAAAAATGTGGGGGTAAGAATTTCACTTTTGGCTCATGAATGTTATACTTAGGTCTTTCAGACCGAAGTAATAAAGGAAAATTTGTCATTATTAACCTAGGTAATATTTTGTTATTATTATTGAGAAAAAGCTCAGTGAGAAAAATTACTTCTCATTGGGGCATTCGAGTAAATAATGACGATTTCTCAAGTTAGTAGTTAAAAAAATATATTAAATATACTGGATAATTTTTACTAGAGCTACTTGTCTTGGTTTCAAATTATTTATACTTACATTTCATATATATGATAAAACAAATTTCGTAATAGGATAAAGAAAGAAATAAAAACTTGCAGGAAAAAAATTAAAATGGGGTGACCAATAATCCAGATAGTGGCATATTCCTTGATCATGTGATAGAGTTAAGTGAAGGCTCATTTCTTCGAGCAAGCAACGTGTCATCATCATGACAGCTTATACTGAGGGTATTACCGTTGACTGAAAACAGTTCATCCACCAGTACCCCAAGACTTTACTTTGGCTAGTGATTTCTCACTTTAAAAACTGAACCCTCCCATACAAGCTTTGAATAAATATTTAATCAAAGATAGTAACATCAACTTATAAAATCCATTAGTAATTAAATTCAAATAAATGTCAACCTTTATTTGTTTTTAAAGTAAGATCAAAGCTTAAAAGTTTCAAAAATTTTAAATCAACATTAAAAATTTACAGCACAAAAATATAATACGATTAACAATTTAAAATTCATTTATTCTTCTGATATCGTTTTCCTTAGGATTTTAGATTTCTTTTTCGTTCATGTTATTTTTAAATAAATTTGCAACACATGTTCTCTCTTTAAATATATTAAAGTTAAAAGATTTTATTTTATAAATATTTTATGTTAAGATTGTTTTAAAATTTTAAAGTTTGTAAAAAAATTATGTGTAACGAACAAAAGAAGTTTAAAGGAAGCAGTCAGACAGACAGCAGATGTTGTTTGAAAGGATATTGCATGTTTAATTTTTTCTTTCTTAAGGTAAATTTTATCAATGACAAAATTTTATAAAAATTTTCTAGATGTGTAGCTTCTCTTGCCATTTATTTCAATAAATGTTTTCTAAGGTAGCCATCCTAACCTAACCTGACATTTATGACAATATTTGTTTGCTTCTCAGCTCCTATTTTAAAATTTTTTAACCGAACTAAATATAGATAATCGTAGAATAAAAAATTGATGAAATGTATTTGCACACGATAAAATTTGTTTTTTATGTTAGAATTAAAGTTCAGACAGCTTTTAGTGAGCTTTCCTTTATTTGTGCTCTTTAATATGAATAAAAAACATTTTCCCCTAATATATACCAAATAATTATCGATGGTTTATCGAAATCGAATATTAATCAAACGTTTTTTTATATAACGGCCTGGACCATTGTTGAGTTGTAAAATAATATTATTTTAAAATTATTTTCAGAACATTGTAACACCCCGAGTCGAATTTTACCTGCGGTTTGAGTACTCTAAATTCTCAATTCTCTACGAACAATCTAGCATTTTTTTACTTATGATACAGCTTTAGTAATTTGATACAAGGCCGTTTAATAATTGTTTATTTATTATAATATAATCAGATATTATTTTAGAAAAAGTTTAAAAAGTTTTTTAGGAAAAGTTTAAAATGTTTAGTTCGAGAAAAGGATGGTCCGAAATATTTCTGGAAATTAAAATTCAGGGTACATTTGAAATTAAATTGCAAGAGAACGAAAACTGTTATGTGCGTTGCAAAGGTAAAAGAGCTTATTGAAGAAAAAAGTACAGAAAAACTTTTACTTTGTTTGTAAATATTCACCAGATTTGTTTTATTCGAGTATCGATATAGAGCACTCTGAGTTATGGAACCATGAATTTGAAACCATAGTGGTACTGGTTATGAATCAACCGTAAGCAGAGTACTGAATAAAATATTTTGCCATTTATTTTGCTACAAAAGGTTTCATATTTTTTTTACCAAACTAAATCGATCTTCATTATTTATTTCTCTTTTCAATGCCAATTTACCAGAAAAACATATCAATGTGCTGGTTTTTGGTTGCTTTATCTTTTTATACAAAAAAAAATTATTGCTTACATTTCCAAATTGTATTTGAATTAACTTCCCAAAATATATTAGTGTCATTGTTATGAACAAAAAATAATTTATGTTTCCATTACACAGCGGGAGATTCAAACTTTTTATTTCAAATTTTTGTTGAAGTTTCAAATCTAATATTGTATATACATTACATTTCAAAACAGCAGGTATGCTAACTTAATCCATTAAAAACATTTATTACATATTCTATTTAAGTATAATCGTTTCCTTTAAAGGATATCTTTACAATCTGGCACAAATTAAATCCAATATAGCTTTACACTGGTATCATTAAAAATTCAAACGTTTGCCCTTCACCAAAATCGATTACAATAAAAGAAAATCGAATTGAAAAAAATTCTACACGCTTTTCTACTTTTTGTCCGCTTTTAACTTTTTTATTTTACTTCATTCTGATTGATGATGATTTCATATTGATTTCAGATGGGAATCATGAAAGTGAATGAGCTTTTAATTTTACAGTATATTTTATACCTAATGGGTTTGGATGTTAAATTGAAATTAAAATACATCATTATCTTACGAATAATTCAATAAAATGTAAAAAAATAAAGGCTAATTTGTAATGAACGTGTTTTGTTTATAATTGGTAAAATTTTTGAAGTGCAAGTATACCGTAACAGCACAACAGTTCCTGGCAGCAGTAGCAAGTGAAAGAAGTGCAACTGCTATGTAAAGAATAACAACTCATTGTAGTTTAAAACTACAATCACATAATTTTAAAATGATTCATTTTACAAGTACAGTAAATGTGGTTGAAGATGCATAGTTTTGCAGTTTGAGTGCTTAAAACGTATCAGAGAGAATTAAAAACAAATTTGAAGATGTAACTTTATCACCCCGTTACGTTGATTATAAGTCTGAAGCTTACCTTCAATAAACATATAAGAATAAAATTCAATTCAGCTATTAAAGGAAAGTCCAAAGCTCACTTCCAACTTTTATGGGAAGGGTAGTAAACATTTTATCAATCCCTTTTTTTGGCATTTATCAAACAGAAAATGACCGCGAATATTTGGTACCTAATAACTTATTATAAAATAAATCAACAATAAAACAAGTTCACAACTCACCTAATTCTCACCTAAGTTCATTAGACTAATGATCAGTTATTTAATAAAGTGAATTTCGGATCGTCACCTAATATGTTATAAATTTAAATAAAAATTAATAAATAATAAAAAATGAGCGCTTGAAATTTAAACTTAGAGCTAGTGTGTGGACAATTGTGATCCCTCTGTGATCCGTCCAAAAAAACTGGTTGGCTTTTCGTAATAAAAATAAACAAAAAATATTTTAATAAATATCAATAAACATATTACGAGCAATTTGTATATATCTCCCTTTGTAAAGACAATATTAATATGACACATTTTTTAAATGATTATTTTGTCTGCTTGTTTGCTTCGAAAATACAAGAAAACGAATAAAATATTTACATATTTAACGTTTAGTAGATATCTTTACAAAACGTGGTAGGATCACGATGAATTAAGCTGGAGAACTTAAAAAAAAAATAATAAACAACAAACATATTAAAAATTCATGCAGTGATAATATTTTATGCATTTGTTCTTTATTTAACATAAACTTGATTATACTAAACCCAAAATCTGTATGTTGTTTTAGAGTTAGTGTAACTGTGTTGTTTAGTGATCAGAAACTAAAAATACTGGTACTTTCTTAACTGCGATGGTAAACGATAAATCTGTTTACTTGGTTTCTTTTAGAAAATATTGTAAGAAAGAGAGATCCAATGAGTCCGTTGTATATGTTCTATGGCATGGGTGATATTATGCTCCTCTTCTGCTTCAAAGGAGAATAGGAGCTTGTTTGGGGCGTAATATCAATAAACAGCAATTTATTAAAATATTTTTTGTTTATTTTTATTACGAAAACTCAACCGATTGTCCACACACTAGCTCTGAATTTAAATTTTAAACGCTCATTTTGTATTATGTATTAATATTTATTTAAATTAGTAACATTATAAATACAGACCCTGTTACGGAGCCACGTTATAATCATTGGACCTTTACTACTAATATAAAAAATAGAATTTGCGCGGGATACAGCTTATCCCCACACGAATCTTGAGATTGGGAATCTCTCACTATTTTTTCCTAAATTTACTCTAACATTCTAAAAGGGATAATTAAATTAAAATTAATATACATATTTATAGTAAATACCTTAAGTTATTTTTGTTGATTGATGTCATCAATATTCGGTTGTTCTAAGTTATTTCTTTGATTTTCCAATATCATTTCTTCCTTATGTTCTGTCAAATTGTAATATTTCCATATTCTTTTTGTCTTCAATTTTTCGTTTGTAATAAAACCTTATTTTTACTATTATAGTAATTAATACTACAGCGAAAAGGTTTGTAAATTTTATTTTAATTTAAATCGTATTCCATTAGTTTTTCACATCAATAACAAAATAATAATTTGTTTTTATAATTTTTGACACAATTTTTTTTATAATCAATTCAATCTTTGGTTCACGTTTATAATAGAAACACTTTTGTTTGAACACATATTTGAGTTTTTTAAAATTCAAATCAATTAAACTTGAATATGATATATTAAACACAGCAAATTATTTTAATATTTATTTATTTATTCGCTATTTTTACTTACGGACGTTTTCTTACAATTTTATTGTTTTGAAGCAGAAAATGGAATGAATCTTTTTCTAAAATTGCAAAATGTGATTTTGCTTTTGACATCTTATGATGTCAAAACAAAATCGGGTAATACTTGAAATTCAGCAATGATTAACAACGACGTCTGTTCATTAGTATTGGAAATAAAAATTTAGTACGTTCGTTGGCTTTTTATAATATATTCAAAATCAATTAGCAGTTAAGTTGGGAAAATTTTAAAAGTACTATTAATGTAAAAATGAACGGAAATTAATGTAATACATTTCTATTGAATTGAAAACAAAGAGGAATTGATTTTATTATTGTTTTGCGATTATTGCGATCGTTACACCATGAATTCAAGGTAGAAACCAAGATTTCTACTCTTGAAATCACAAAAACGTCGCCATCCACTCCATGACAGAAAACCACCAAAGCACTATTAAACTTAAACTAATAATGGAAATTCTAATAACTAATAAAAAAAATTATACTAACTAAGTAATATTAAATATAACACCTATTTAAATTCTAAAAACCGAGAATTAAATTTATAACTATAATAACTAATGATTAAGAATATATGTTTAATTTATGACAACTAATGATTCTAACACTAAATTTAATTTTATAAAAAAAATATATTGAAAAACTTAGGCTTGGTATATAGGAAACAGACGCTAGAGATTTCGATGGTAAAACCCGCAAAATCATGACTCGCAATCACCAACAATAGTAAAACCAATTCTCAACAAAAAAAATGGAGTTAGTACGACGGAAATGTAAAAAGGATGAAAGCACAAAAACGAAAAAAAACAACGAACGCCCAATTCGAAAACATACAAGATTTTCTTGTAAAAACAAACTTTATAAAGGAACAAAAAGGACCACCGTCGTAGCCAATCTTTGCTGAATCTTTCACAAAAATTCCTAAAACATTACATATGTAAAAGTATAATTTATTTATTTAATTTCAGATATACTGAAATAATTATATATACCTAAAATTAGTTATTGACGATAGCACCCCTAAAATATATTTATTTATTTTTAAAAAAATTGAAAAAAATGAAAATTATTCAGAAAGGATGTTTATTTATTGGATGCACCGTCCTAACTTTGAAATATTGATTTATTTTTTTTTTTTTTTTAAAAAAATAAAAAATATTTATTTATATCTTGACGTAGAGCTTAATTACGAAAATTTATTTATTTAGCTACCTAAAATTAACTTAAATTTAAAAAAAATTATTTATTTAATAAAAATTATTTATTTAGTTTTTTGAAAAATTTGTTTGATTTATTTTATTTTTATTTTTATTTAATAATTAGATAAGAGATTCCCAAAGTCAAGATTCGTCTGGAGACAATTTAAAAAGTAAGTATGGTTACAATATCCATTTCATTTAAATTTGAAATATCGCGTTCGCGAGCCCACTCCAACAATGCATGTGAGAACCTACTGGAAAAGCCCCTAACGACCAGATTCTACAGAACAGATTCTCCCCAACCTAATAAAACAATCACAACTGTCACGATTAGACACTAGGTCCATTTCTACTGACCCAGTTGTGCTTGTTTAACCTACAAATAAATTACAACTAAACCTAATGCGAAAGTTGTAGAACGCTCCCGAGCACCAGACTTCAAATCTTAAACTCTATGAAAAATTGTTCTATTGTAAAAGCTAAGTGGAAAAAAATGGTAAGTTTTTGAATTTGTATGAGGTGAAGCCTCTGATCCTGAAAGCAAAAGTACAATTGGTTCTTCTCTTCATTACACCGAAGAAGCCCCTGAGCAAAGAATGGTACTACTGGTTTGCACCTAAGTACAAACACAGCAACACCACTCCTCGTCCCTGAGGACTTCCTCGCCGAATGAAGAGAAGAAACCAATGTTCTTCGATCGCATAACCCCGATGGCCATAGGCGATCTAAGAACGACATCAATGTTAAAGAGTGAAGCTCTATGGATGGCTTTTTAGGCCTACCGCTGGGAAAAGTGAATCAATAAACCTAAATAATATATAACTTATCCATAATCTAAATAATTTCTTATTTAAAAATGCTAAATCGAAACATGAAATACATAATATGTGTTAATAAAGTTTTACATGAGATTAATTAAATTTAATCTTCAGACTAAATAATAAATTGGTAATTAAAAAAAATTACGATTATTTTAAATTCAAAACTAAGCTTACTAATTTTTAAGTTATTAACTCTAATATATTTGTTCAGGTCAAATTTTTCGCTTTACTTATTGTATCCAAAACAAAAATAAATGTTAGCTAAAAATAATTATTTCTATATTTATACCACTTTTTAAAATTAATCGCAATGAAAAAAAAATAATTCTAAAAAAAAATGGTGGTAGCTAAACACTTACTAAATCTAACCATAATCAAAAAAAACATACAATTAATTTCATATATAAATTAATTGCATCATCCAAAAATATGTACAATATATAAACAATTATATGTACAATATGTACATGGTAGCATAAAAAAATTTCAAAAAAAAACTGCTTCCCCAAAACGGTTTTCTTTTTTCCAAATAAAAAAACAATTAGTATTACTAAAAGCAGATGACAGCACAAAAAACAATCTCCAAAAAAATTGCTGTCCCAAAACGGTTTTTTTCAAAATTAAAAAAAAATACATTCTTATCAAAATTCAAAATATATAATTTCCTAATCAAAACGAAACCAATAACTGGTTTATTTCAAGATACACAAGAAACTGATTGACAACCACGGCCCAAACCGGTTGCCACCACCCTATTACCAAAAAAAACCACAACTGGTTTATCCTAAACTTACAAAGAGAAACGCGGAATTCTTTAAATTTTTGAAAATATAAATTTAGAGTACTTATGATAAATATACACATGAACACCTTAGAAACTAAACCTTTATTTTTTCCTCTAGCTTTTTAACAAAATTTAGCTAAATAAACCGACGCGAAAAATAAACTATATATAGATATTAATTAATCTGAATTGAAATAATCAATTAATATATAAATATATAAATATAATAATATAAAATGTTCCACAAAAAAAAGTTTTTTTCAAAAAAAAACCGGCTTGCCAACGCCCAACCTGGAAAATATTTTCCCACCAAATTATTTATATATATATCTAAAAAAAAAAGCTAACGGGTCCCTTTTTGTTCGGCGCTACGTTGTAATCTAAGGCCCTGTTACGGAGCCACGTTATAATCATTGGACCTTTACTACTAATATAAAAAATAGAATTTGCGCGGGATACAGCTTATCCCCACACGAATCTTGAGATTGGGAATCTCTCACTATTTTTTCCTAAATTTACTCTAACATTCTAAAAGGGATAATTAAATTAAAATTAATATACATATTTATAGTAAATACCTTAAGTTATTTTTGTTGATTGATGTCATCAATATTCGGTTGTTCTAAGTTATTTCTTTGATTTTCCAATATCATTTCTTCCTTATGTTCTGTCAAATTGTAATATTTCCATATTCTTTTTGTCTTCAATTTTTCGTTTGTAATAAAACCTTATTTTTACTATTATAGTAATTAATACTACAGCGAAAAGGTTTGTAAATTTTATTTTAATTTAAATCGTATTCCATTAGTTTTTCACATCAATAACAAAATAATAATTTGTTTTTATAATTTTTGACACAATTTTTTTTATAATCAATTCAATCTTTGGTTCACGTTTATAATAGAAACACTTTTGTTTGAACACATATTTGAGTTTTTAAAATTCAAATCAATTAAACTTGAATATGATATATTAAACACAGCAAATTATTTTAATATTTATTTATTTATTCGCTATTTTTACTTACGGACGTTTTCTTACAATTTTATTGTTTTGAAGCAGAAAATGGAATGAATCTTTTTCTAAAATTGCAAAATGTGATTTTGCTTTTGACATCTTATGATGTCAAAACAAAATCGGGTAATACTTGAAATTCAGCAATGATTAACAACGACGTCTGTTCATTAGTATTGGAAATAAAAATTTAGTACGTTCGTTGGCTTTTTATAATATATTCAAAATCAATTAGCAGTTAAGTTGGGAAAATTTTAAAAGTACTATTAATGTAAAAATGAACGGAAATTAATGTAATACATTTCTATTGAATTGAAAACAAAGAGGAATTGATTTTATTATTGTTTTGCGATTATTGCGATCGTTACAACATCAGTGTTTTTGCTTTATTGCTGTTCTGATCCATTAACAAATCATATATAATTTAGTTGACTTAAGATTTAGCTTTAGCGTAGTTAATTTGTTTACCAGCAGCAACATTTTTGTTGCCAGCTATATTTAAAAATGTTATATCCTTCCCAATTACTAAAGTAATTAAATTAATATTAATATTTTAATTAAATTTTATTACCACCAATAATGGTATTACAAACGTTAAATTACTAAAGTAATGACTAATGAAACAATGAGTGGAATGTTGAGTCTGGTTCATTCAGTGGAATTCAGTGGAAAATCTGGTTCATTGACTCTCTAAAGAAATTCATGAACTACAAAAAGTTACGAAAATACATATCACTGTTTTTTGGCAAAAAACTAACACGTTTAATATTTTGAACTAATAACTGCAAGAAATAAAAATAATAATAATAGTTAAATACAAATAGGATAATATAGTTGTTGTTATGGTAAGCTACAAAAAACATCAAAAATGTAAATTTTAGTTCGTGAAAAAGGTGCAGTATAAAGTTTAATAGTCAAAACCTGTTCAGTACAAAAAGAAGTGATATCCCTTGTCAAGTAAAAACGAGTGTAAAACAAAACATTTCCAAATAATTAGGTGTTCTACATGTTTGAAATACTTACTTTGTCACTCGGATTAGAGATTAGAATTAGGAACAACTTCAACTAACTAGGTATTAAAACAAAAGTTTCTAGTAAAAGTAAAAGTACAAAATAATATTTATTTATTTATTTATATTCGAATGCAAATGTGGAATGGGATATTTATACGATCGACTGAATCGAGAGAAGTGCAGAACCATCACGAAACCTCAGTGACAGTTAAGACTTTTATTTAATGTGAAATATTATATACAAAATGAAAATTCTATAAAAGAAATGCAAGCTAATTTATTAGTTAGTATAGTATTTTATATTGCAGACCCTAGTTTGTAGATTAAGAACATGTTTTTTTTTTTTTTTTTTTTTATTCAAAGTTAGGCATGTTTAGTGTTAATTATAATAAATTTTAAATTAACGTCTCTGAATATCCGAAGATACCATGCCAACTAGGGATAAGAATGGAATGCAAATTAAGATTCTCTGAGAAATTTATGAACGTTAACTTTAAAGCCTTGAGGATTAAATTCATCAGGGAAAACCCAGAAAGGTAAGGCATTCCAAAGATGAGAGACTCTGTTGAAAAAGTCACGTTTGAAGGCTACAGTTCTACACCTAATTATTTGAACTGTAAAGGGATGAGCGGCTACGTTTGCTCTGGTGTGACGCGAAAGGTTTGCTGATTTAGGTAAAATCGATTTGATCTCTTCAGAAGCTCGTTCATCCATAATATATTTATAAAATATAGTCAAATCAGCAACATTTCTTCCGTGCTGCAAGGAATCAAGACCGTTAGTAAGACTTGGGTTACCAATGAGTTTAATAGCTCTACGCTGTACAGAATCAAGGCAGTTGAGACTACTCAAGTAAGCTCCACCCCATATGTGAGAACAGTATTCCATGCAGGGACGTATAAAAGATTTATAAACTAAAAGAAGTTGTTCGCTATCGAAAAACTTACGACATCGCCCCAAAAATCCTAACTTTTGAACAGCATTCTTAGCCAGATTAAAAATATGAGAATTCCACTTCATATTATTTTCAATCTCAACTCCTAGAAGTCTGACAGACTCATTCTCTAAAAGATTTTTGGGGCCAAACGTTAATGGAAAAGGATTGGGTGTCGTTATCCTAGAAAAATGACAAACCTGTGTTTTGCTTGTATTGAATTCAACACTGTTAGCAATACCCCAATCCATAATTGTTTTAAGATCAGTGTTAAGGGAATCTATCAATTTTGATCTACACTCACTAAGCGCTAAGGGTGTATGTATATAATTTAGGTGCTTCATGAGACGCATGAAGCGTGCTGTCATCAGCAAAACTATGTATAGGATGAACCGTTGAGTCCAACAAATCATTAATATAGATAAGAAAAAGAGTTGGTGACACAGCGGAACCCTGAGGAACTCCTGCATTAGTTGAAAAAGTATTCGATGATACACCGTCAACATTGACCCGAAATTTTCGATCAGATATAAAGCTCTGTGTCCAAGATATAAGCTGCTCGTCTAAACCATAGGATCTGAATTTGCATATAAGGTTGTTATGCCAAACTTTGTCAAATGCCTTGGAAATATCAAGAGCAACGAATGTTTCTCCAAAGTTTTCAAGCGACTTGTTCCAGATATGAGTGACAAAAGACAGCAAATCTCCCGTCGCTCTTCCTTTTCGAAATCCATATTGTCTCTCATTAACTAATTTGGAAGACTCTAAGAAGCTCATTAAATTAAAATTGACATATTTCTCAAAAATTTTAGCAACTACCGATAAAATTGAAATGGGTCTGTAATTCGTAGGATCAGTCTTACTGCCCTTTTTTGAAACTGGCTGTACACTAGCCATTTTCCAAATTTCAGAAAAAATTCCTTTCTTATATGACAAATAGAAGATTTTAGTGAGGATTGGCGCTAGCTCCATAGCAAATGTTTTAAGTATAATTGGAGTAATAAAATCAGGGCCTGCTGCCTTGTTAGTATTGATTTTCAAAAGCATTTTTCGAACAATGTTTTTCCGAAAAATTATCCGCCTCATTTTATAAGAAACTTTAGAAATAGATTTAGGTTGGAAATTAGGTTCTTTTAAAGTAGAATTTAAAGAGAAATAATGCCCAAGCAAATTAGTTTTCTCTTTTGGATCAATGATAGGGACATCTCTATTAACAAGAGGCGGTAGGGAAGATTTACAAAAGTTGCTTTGGACAGCCTTTGCGGCTCTATAGAAATTGCGTGAACCAGTCGGATGTTCTGCGAATTTAGATGCTTTTTTCCTATTAAATAGATGTTTCTCTTCATCTATTAACTTACGACATAAATTTCTCTCTTTACGGTACTGTCTAAGGTTTTCATCGGTTTTGTTTTGATTAAACTTTCGAAAAGCCTTTTTTTTAACTTTTATAGCTTTTTTGCATTTACTAGAAAACCATAGATCAGTTTTCGGAATGATCAATTTATTAGGAATAAATCTGCGCATACCATCAATTACAGTTTCAGAAAAATTTGATGCAGCTATGTCTGGGTCTTGGCCGGTAAGGCAATAGCGTTTCCAAGGAAAATATCTAAAAAAACTTTTAAGTCCTTGCCAATCCGCAGCTTTGTAATCCCAAACATTGCGAGGATTCGCTTTAAATTGTTTTGGAATTTCTATATTTAGTTGTGTGGAGATTAAATTATGATCTGAACCACCCAGCGGTTCTGATATTTTAAATTGAACCAGATATGGATCGTTTGTCAAAAATAAATAGAGTAAATTACTACTTTGACCAGGAATGTCAGGAACTCTGGTTGGCTGGTCTATTATTTGAGTAAAGTTGTGATAAAGAGCAAACAACTCAGCCTGTCTACCAACCTCGTCAGTTTTAGAGCTGTGTGTAAGCCATTCTTTATTGTGGACATTAATCTCCAAGAACTATAAACTTTGCATTAGGATACTCAACCAACCTATCTATCTTCTCAGATAAGTCATGAAATAAATTAAAGTTCTCAGGTGAATTAGGTGAACGGTAAAGTCCAAAGACAAACAGCGTTTGATTTGGGCAACTAATTTTTAGTGATACCATATTGTGAAATTTTGCATTTAATTCAAATTTATTTAATCTCACATATGGTATAGTATCCATAATATAAGCACAAACTCCATGCTTAATGTAGAAAGAGGATTCAAGCTCATAATTGGGACAAAGGTATCTGTTTTTATCTAAGGTCACAGCACGCGCACTGATAATCGTTTCCGTTAAAAACAAAATATCAGGTTTCATATTTTCAAGAAAAAGATGGACTGAATTAAGGTTTATATTCAATCCTCTTATGTTCGCATAGCTGATAGATAATTTTGCCATTTTAATTCATAGAGAAATATTAGTGAAAAACATATATACGAAAACCACAGTAATGCGAAAACAAATAAACTCAAATTGAAATTGACTACTTCAACAGCTGGACAACCTGAATCTAAGTCTAGGTTGACTGTTAAAATCGACAATTAAAATTATGAAATGGTAAACAAAATATTATTTAAAAAACATCAATACAAGATGTAACTCAAAGACAGGCAACTGTACATAAAATGGACTTAAAACCTGTTATTGAGTCAACAAGACCACAAGAAAACTAACAACGAAACTAATAAAATATCTACAGTTCTACATAAAAATAAATCAAATAAAAATCAGAATGATAAGACAAACTTATCTGAATTAATTTTTTCGTAAAATACTTGTATTTCCTATCCCATATAATTTTATTTTTCTTCTCTATATTTTTCTTCTATATATTTTTTCTTCAATATTTTTTTTAGAAAATCCTTACCTACAAAACAAAAAGAAAAACAAAAATTATTAATATGTATTGTATTAATATTAATTGATCCCTAAAAATTAAAAAATTATACTAAAATAATAATTAAATACATATGTTTTAGAAAAAAGCTATATAATAATGTTTTTATGACAACTTCCTTTCTAATGTTTCTTAGTCAAGACAAGAATCATCATAGTAAAATTTCATTAAATGATATTTTTAAAGAATATAAAACAAACACACCAACCATAATTTCTATAATTTAAAATTTCTAGAAAAAGTGATTGCATACTCTGAATTATTGTTTGGGACAAAGGCTCTAAATAATACACTCCAATATTTTGTTGTAGGGTCTACCTATTGGCACATTACGGTATAGATTTTTAAACGAATTTAATTTAAATTGAATCCCGAAAATGTTTGGAAATATTCAGTCATTCGCAGTAAAACTAATTGTAATAATGTTTTTATGACAACCTACACACCTAAACCTTAACACATTTCTTTTTTAAAAAAATTGTTTTGTTAAAACCTTTTACGCAAAATTAGAGTAAAATTTTAGAAAAAAATATTGCAATCCAGGAAAAAAAATTATTTGGAACAAATTCACTAGATAATATACCCCGCTCTTATTTAAAACACATATTTCACCCTTCAAATGTCCAAAAATAAATGTCCAGATGCATTAAAAGAACAAATTATAATATGTAATGTTTTTATGTGATACTACAAACCAAATCCATTCCCTTTTAAAATTGGTCTTAACTCTTAGCCAATTTGCTTAAGCTTTTTTATGCAAAATCAGAGTAAAATTAATTGATAATAAAGTTTTTACTTTTTATGACAGTTTCCTTTCTAATTCTTTTCTAAACAACAGAATCAGAGTAAAATTGACATTTGTTGATTTTTTTTTTTATTGTAAAAAGCGTTCAATAGATGGAGCCAAAGACAGTATGAAACTTATTCGTCTTAAACATTATTTTAACATTAGTTTCTCAAAACTCAAAACTTTTTTCAAAATGTTATATTTTAACAAATTTTGTTTACAGTGATGTGTATTAAATTCATTTCATATTAATATTTAAAGGTGAGTTTATGTTAAACGAGTCGCAATAAGCTTATATTATATGGACAACATTAGATCAAAACCTTTTTTTCAGGTTATGTCTACTAGGTTCAGCGTAAATAAGTGGTAATCGCTATTTTTTCACGAATAGCGATCTACCGTATCGCTTTGATGAAATAATCAAAATATGTCCTTACATTATGTAACATCAAACTAAGGAACATTACAGACCAAAAGATCGCGATGCTGAAACCTAATTCCCGTTGTTTAGTTTTTTTAGTTTGTACAAAAATTTGCCCTATAGATAGACGATGATTTTGTACGGTGTCATAGTTGGCCTTCAACAAAAGTACATTTGTCTAACAAATGCCGCCAGATGTCAATAAAAGGTTGCGTCGATGTACTTGAGTAATAAATTTTGTATGTAGCTAATGAATAGTGCTTTTATTATATTACATATGTACTGAATATCCTTAAGTACGTTTTAACTGAATATAAGTTGTCAGATATCCACTGGGTATTACTAGCCAGCCTTCGTTTATGAAAATATGTATTTATTTTGGAACGAAATTTAAATACCTACAAAATGAAAAAATATCTACATAAAATTGAAAAACTCTACATATAAGTGGAAAACATTTGTAATTGTAATTCACACTTCAAAAACAGAAAGCAGAAAGCCATCAACAAATCTAATAAAGTCAAACTATCAAACATTCAATTTATTTTCTTTTTTCGTTCGAAATAAATGAAACAACATTATTTGCCTTGGTAATTTGCGTTTTAGTTCACGGCGTATTTACCACCAACTTCGTACCGTCTCAACTTTCAATAGGTGGTCAGTGTAGCAAAATTTGTTTATGTTTTTTTTTACTTTAAAAATTTTTTTCTATATTTGGATTTAAATCAAAACTCAGTACTATCAAACTAATAACTTTGGTAAATAATTACACTAATTAGTTTGCTACTTTTCATATTGTTTTGGTATAAAACACATAAGTTTTAAATTCTCGAGCCAAATGTGAAATCTTCCTCCACATTTATTGACATTTTTCGTTGTTTTAGGTCCTAAGGATTCTAAAAAAGTAAAATCTGTCTTTTATTTCGCTCAGCTTCAGCTACTCCCAACTGATAGGATTAGTTGGAAATATCATATTGTTGCAGATTAAATGTCATTATTTGCTAAATGGAAAAGTATTGTGCGCGGTTTTTTGATTGAATCCACTCCTTCGTTAACTGATTAGGATTACTAATATAACTACAGCTGGAAAATGTTAGCTTTGTTAAGTATTGAGCTTCATCATAGAAAAATTATCGAGCTATATGGTAAAACACTGAATCGATATCAAACGAAACTCTTTTGCAAATCTCTTATCATCCAACTATTGATCAAAAATAAGTGTATTCCAAAATAAAATAATTTAACAAAAAAACCAAATGTATATAAATAAAAATCAAAAGCTTGCCTTAATTGGTATATATATGATGATTTATATAAATCGCTAATATCTTCTTGTAATCCCATAAACAATTCACCATATGAAACATAAGCAGATAAACTTCATATAATCTTAGTTGTCCAACAATATTCCAAACTTTTCTTGTTATATTCCCATTCGTCATTTTTTCTCATATTGAAACCAACAGTTGCTATTATATCTTCACTTGGACTTCCAATACCGGTAACGGTACTACCGTTAATACCGATTCAATATCGGTATTAACGGTAGTATTAACGGTACTAATATCGGTACCTATATCTCAATTCATCATTCCCGATATAAAACCTGGTATTATTAAATTCAAGGAAAAATATATATTTGGCCACATAAAGTCATCACATTAAATAAACTTCATCCAAACTTTAAATATAGGTTAAGTTAGGTTGCAGTGGGTGTCATCATAACACAAGGTCAACATGACATAATTAGACAAAAATAGGTCCATTGTAATAGTACAGAGTCTTCTTGCCCTACTCGAACTATTTGGAGCTTCTGGTGAAGCTAAGTATTTCCTTAATTATAAAATTACTCAGGTCGCATGAACATAATCTGACGATCGATTGATCGCTTATATTGTTAGATTCTCCATCTCTTGTTTCGTTTTGATTATCTGTTCCATCGGGCGCAAATTTAAAACTTCCCCATATCACCTCAACATAAAATGCAAGTCGTCAAACCATTTCAATACAATTCTAGTCCAACGAGAAAGTATAAATACCTTTTATAAAATTAAACAACTGTATTATATCTCCATCCATATGTATAATATTATGACTAAGCTTTACATAATAAAAATTTTTATTATTTATTTCGACAGAAACATGAATTGTCAATTTACATTGAGTGACGCAGCAAAGCAATTAACTGAAAAAATGTTAAAAATTGGTCGACTTACCTGTAGCACACATAAACGGTTTTATGTCTACTAACCTGGATTATTTTAATTTAAAGACCGGAACCGAAATAAAGTAGAAAATCATTAGAGAATGTCTATAGTTATTAATATTCTTGTTCTAGAAAACTCAAAATAGGTTCGTCGTTACAGCTTGTTGCAGATTAATTGTCGTTTTTTTCCAAACAAATAATTAACTTTTAAAATGAAGCATTTACACTAAATTGAGAACTTTTTTAAGAAGTTTTCTGGACTAATTGGAACAGTTGGGTTGGAAAATACCAGGTCGTTTTGATTAAATATAATTTTCTCATAAAATTTGTTATTATTGAAAATTTAAATTTAAAGTAAATGAAAAGGTTTACTAAGAAGACTTTGGGCAAATAGAAACAGTTGGGTCGGAAAAAATCAGGTAATACCATATGAAATGTCATCTTTTGCAAAAAATGTATTTATCGAAAAGAAGCATTTACGCTAGCGGAAACGGTTTTCTGGATCAATAGCAGCAGTTGCTTTGGAAAATATCAACGCGTGTCACTTTTAATTACTGAAGAGAAGCATTTACCTAAACGAAAAAGTTTTCTGTACTAATAGAAACTTTTAGGTTTTGTTAGATAAAAATTTATTTGTTTCTGAAATGTTGAAATTGCTGAATGCAAAAGGAGAGATTTTTGAGTTACAGTTTGCTCAACTTTTCACTAATTTATGTTAATTAATGATCGTGTTAGTTTTGTAAAAAAACTTCTAAGCAGAGTTAAAATACTCGTACCTTGAGTTCTCGTACAAAGAGTTTTTTGTTTAATCTACATGGCTTTTTAAAACTAAATATATTGTCGTCGTAAAAGCCTTTGCCGAAAACAAAATAAAAACCCTTAACACAAACCAAAGCCTTGATATCTCGAAAGCCTTGAGATTTCAGACCATTCCTGTTTTTCTATTTACTTTCTGTACAAGTACTAAGAACCTCTAGAATATGTCCAAATTTAATACTTTGGCTTGTTTTATTTGATAGCTGTTTTTTGACAGTTAAATGCTTGGTTGGCAAATAAAACAGAGCTGCAGCAAAAACGTGTTCCAAACCGAGTTGTGAAAAATTGGTTATTTAAAAAAAAAATACCGAGACATTTTTTCAGAACCGGGCTTTCGGTGCTAGAGAAATCCAAAACTGGCACCCAGTGCCATAACCGTTGCAAAAAAGGAAATAAAAAATAATAACAAGTTAAAGTTTGTTATACAAGCCATTTTTATCCACAAATAAGTTTAAAAAAATAAACAAATTTTTGGGAAAAATATAATTGTTTTAAATTTTTATCTAATCTGAGAGGCTTCTGTTTTATAGTGAGATCTTAGAAGCCATAAGATGTCTAAACTTTCAGCTCTTAAAGTTGATCGAATTTTGGGGCAAATTTTTGCTGAACTGATTCTTTCTACAAGTACCATCTAGTTTGTTAAATAACCAACTCTTTTTTTAAAACGTTAGTTATATCATTTATAGTTTTTGTTGGTGAGGTTATCGTAGTATTGACATTTCTGTATTTTTTTTTTTTTTTTTTTTAATTGTTGATGAACTACTTAAAGTGTTAATCTAATGAAATTTTTTGATTAAAAGACTTCTTATACACTTTAATAATATTTTATTTTTCTAAATATATTTTCTGTCTCTAAAAGACCTTCTTCAGAGAATGAATTCTGATTTCTATGTCAGATTCTGATTTCTATGCATAGAAATCAGAATTCATTCTCTGAAGAAGGTCTCTTAGAGACAGAAAATATATTTAGAAAAATAAAATATTATTAAAGTGTATAAGAAGTCTTTTAATCAAAAAATTTCATTTGACATTTCTGTATTTAGCAAGTTTGAGTTATTCTGCTACAATTCCCTAGAAATTTGAAAACAGCGTCATCTTCTGAGTGTGATTCAATTATACTGTTTTCAGGTAACAGTACATATACTCCAATATCAGTATCAATCCATTTATCAGTGTCTATAGACGAATTTCATCTTGTCGAAAGTGAGGATGAATTACCATAGAATTTCAATCTTGTAGTTCAATCTTTTATTTCTGGCGAACAATTTGTTCATAGACGGATAAAAATAAGGTCATAAGTTTTGTATAATATAATTATAAAAGTTTATTCCTGATTAGCACTCTCTATAATATAGTTGCAATATCCATTACTTTGAGGCATACATTTTTATGAATAGTCATGGAATATAAAACCCTGACATACAATATTGAAAGAAACGAAACTATGATTACTAGTCACAAACAAATGAATAACAAAATGATGATTTTCATGCCTAATAATCATTTTATATTTCAAAATGTGCATGGAATATATTTAGAAGGCATAAAATTTTTCGACAGTAAAAATAATTTAAAAAATAATAGAAAAAAAACCTTTTTTATAATTTAATAGACCTTTTAGTGGAATGTGAGTTGTATATATACAAACTTCGTATTTACCATTCGAATGATAGATAAATATAAACATAAGAAATATGAACATAAGATATGATTATAACTTATCACATATCATGACCATGAGGTTTATTCGGTATCTGGACACTTCATCAAATGCTAGGAATACAAATGCCTGGTTCTATGATTTATTATTCCTTAGCGCCATAATTTTATAAATAAGAGGTATGGTATGTTACGAAAAATATCCTTCCTTATAGTCATATTTTGTTATCTAATATGTTTTCAACAAAGTTATTTCTCTGTTCCTAATTAGTCATGCTACGTACCGTATATTTATAAAATTCATTGAATAATATTCATAATAAGCTCCTTATTGATTGTTTGAACAAGTATTCCTTATAAGTATATAATACACCTGGCTTATTCACGGTTGAAAATTAACGTAATTTAAGCATGGAATATACCCTATAAAGCTAAAAAAAACTCTAGATTTCTATCTGTGAATTGTATCACTATATTTCTTATTGGTTGGTCTGATTTTGGAACATCAACTCCACGCGCCATTTAGCGAGTTGTGCATTTTACTTTAAGTAATGAAGAATTTAAATAGTAAACCATCGTTGGTTGTCGTACAAGTCAGTACCGCTTCAAAAGAGTTGTAACGAACGATAAGGTAGTTGGTTATCGATGTCTTTCTTGTAGAATTTTGTAAATTACTGCGCTTTGCTTGTGGTGCTGTTGATATTGTTCCTACACTTTCAGATGCCAATCTCTTTACAAGTTTAATTACAATCTTATGAATTGATGTTATATGTTTATGGAGGGAACTTGTTGATCCACCTGAAGCCTTGAATTGTTTCTTACATATTTTACATTTTATTAGAAGTAAATTGTCATCATTTTTTATCTGAACAGTTAAAAATTTGAAAACGAAATACCATAATCTCCAACTACAATCGTAGTTATTTCTCAGATTTACCAAACGAGAACGAACAATTTTATTCGAAATTTCTGAAACATGAAATTTATAATTCCTGTACAAAAAGAAATGGTTTAGGAGCTTAATTTCGATGAAACAAAAGAGAAAACTAAATTCAAGAGATAATAAATACATGTCTGTACTTACGGTACAATTCTATTAACTATAATTGTTTTCTTCTCTTGACTTGACAAACTCGCTTGGTTCGATGAACAGTATTTTATTTTATTACCAAAGATTTTAATAAAGCAATTTTTTAGCACCGAAACCCGGCATTGAATTTAGAAAAATTTCCGGTTTTCAGATCCGATTAAATGCACAGGATTCCCAAGGAACCAGGCTTTGGGCTCCTGGTATTAAATGCTCTAGCAGCGCAGCGCTGCGCTCAATTGAATCCCAACATTTTATTAACAAAGTATTTTTATTAACTAAAAATTATAACCACTGAAGTTTTAATTTTAAAATTAATTAACAAAAAGTTTAATTAATTTTTTTTAAAAATTAACTAATCACCTATCAAACAAAATAGTATATTATTTAATTAGGAGCAAAAGTGCTACTTTTTGTTTGGCGACAATTATAGACGCAACACAAAAAGTCACTTTGGCTCCGAATTAAATACACTATTTTTTCGGTAAACGTTTAAATTTTCTGTAAATATGAAATTATTACCTCAAATTTTTTATAAATATGATATAGTGGGTATAATAAGTTTTCTGAAATTAATTTTTACAATTATTTATTCATTTCTATATAGATTCATTTATTTTATTTTTTCATTAAACATGTGTCACAACAACACCAAGATCCCACAACAACATGCATTCTAAAGTGTTGATGCAGGCAAATCTTTTTTTTATTTTATGTTTAAGAATGGTTAACTTAACAATATGACATATGTAGGTCAATTTTCATGAAAAAGGAGCTAGTGTTATATTCCTTGATTATGTGCAGTACTGTCTTTCTCAATGGTTAAAGCCCAAATATAAGTTATATGAAGACTCGTTTCTTCGGGCAAGTAATAGTGTGCCATCATCAAGAAATATGCCACAAATAAGATTAAAGGTGCTACCGTTAATTGAATACAGTTTAGCTATCTAGCCAAGGTAATGTCTTTGGAGTGCTGCTAAGATTTCTGGGTGGTATGTGGGATCTCACGTTTTGGGGTGGTATATTATGTCTCACGTTAACTCGTATCAGAGACTGAACTACGCGAATTTTCCATTCAGTTTTGAAATCGACTCAACGGTTTTGACGCTTTTATCTTCGCAGAGCCAGAGATTCTTATTAACTTCACTGAAATTTGATGAACCGTTTTTTCAACTCAGGTTTGATTAACAAAGACTTTTGAGTAAGGTATTTTTATATTGTTTAACAAGCAATTTACGTTTAATTTTCCGTGAACAAATATGTAGTAATTTTGTCATAATATTCATGGAACCAAAGAAATTTTGCTGTTTAATGAATGATTTGTTGAGTTGCATAACATCCTTAAACAATAATCAAGTTAACCTAATTTCAGAACAAACCAAACTTGTGACAAACTATCCCAATCTTGTATGTATTTATCAACATTTGAATTATACTAATAGCGACATGATCAATATTAAATCACATCTAAAGCTTAAAATTTCTTTACTTCTCTAACATTACTTTATTTCTCCAACCTCAAAACCATTTCATTATACAAATTGATATCTATCTCATTGCACTTAACTTTTTTTATTTTTCATTTTGAAGATTCTTTTGTTCTATAACAAAACGCAAACCGAAGAGACATAAAACTTTACAAATATTCTTAAGTTTATGTTGTTTCCATCTTTCTTGAACAACTTTTATATAATATGTAAAACGATGGTTAAAAAGAACAATGAAAATGATTTTTCTTTCTCTATCTAAGAATTTTATTTTTTAAATCTAGGCAAAAAAATATACAAAATATAAGATTGAGAAAATTGATGATTATTGAGAAATTTTGCTTACTGGGTTCCAATTAATATTTTTATTCTACAGTAAAAATGTTAAAAGTATATTTATTTTAATTATTGATGATTCGAGGAAAACAAAATTTATTTAAATTGTAGACCAGTCTAAAAATATAAGATATAATAGGTAAAAAACGATTGTTCCACCTCTCATTTGTTCACAGCTATCTTTCAACAAATCATTTTTTGTCCAACAATGCAACTTTAATGTATATGATATTTGACTTGTAAATTATTTAAATAAAAATGTTTTTTGGTTAAAGACAATTTGTAAATTATTTTTTATTTCTGTTATCCGATAATTGTTTCGGTTTATTTTAAAACCATCTTCAAGGATATGTTATATTATATAAACAAAAATTTTTTTACAAAAAAAAACACAATAATAATATTTAGACAAAAAATAAACAACTTTAATAAATTTTTTCGGCAAACGCCTGTAATTTTTAACTTTTCTGCCGCTAGGGAGAAGGTTAAATTCTTACTTTTTTAACATACAATCGAAGCGGCTGTATAAAGTAACGATATTTTTTTCAATTTTTACAGCGGCAGTAAAACTATTTCATATTTTTACTGCGGCAGTAAAACTCCTTACGGTCAGCCGCCAAATCATTGGCCCAACACAAAATGTAGCACTTTAGCTACTAATTAAAAAATATGCTATTCGTCCATTCAACCGTGTACGAATCAAGATAAAACTAAAATTTTCTCGTAAATTTAATTTTCAGTAACGCAAATTTAATGGTTTTTTTACACAATTTTAAATTGTAATTCCCATCAAAGTGAATTTTTTAAATTGTAGCTACAAATATTAAAATCTTTGAACAACAACAACAGCTAGGGTGAAATGAAAACGACATTACAAAGACAAACTCAAACTTAAGTGTTTCGTTATTTTGAATTTTTTTTTTCGTTCCTATTTATGTTCACTTCATGGAAAATTATGTGCGTTTGCTTTGATTTCGTAGGATTAAATTTTGTTTTTTCCCTGCTGAACGATGTCTTTAGATTTTGTTTTTCATAACTTAATATTTTTTTTTCTCAGTTCGTTTTACACAAATTGTGTTTCAAGTATCAAGTATATTTTATTTTGAGAACGTCTTAAGAAAGTAATCAACATTTTTATTGCATAACCTTTGGAATGAGATGAACTTAAAGCTTCACATGATTTTTAGAAACTGAATATTTAGTAGGATGCTATATTTTAAGAACAAACAAAATTATTAAAATATGTTGCTATATAATGCAAATATAAGCTTTTAGGAGAAAAGCTAAAATTTTCTAATCACATGACACAACGAAAAAATTGAAACAACCCACATAAAGAAAATGGTAAGTCACAAAAATTTTGTTCATCGACATTTTAAATATAATACAAATTGTAATCATTTGATAGCATGACAAATTTCACAAATGTTAGCAATATATGGTCAACCTTTTGGTACGAATAATGACATATTTTCAATATGTTAGTATTACTTATAAAAACTTTACAAGATTTATTGTTTAGCGATTTTTAAGTGATATTAAACAGAGAAATAGGACGTTTTCTAAGTACTTGTTTGTTTCAAACTTTAAATTAATAAATTAATTTTTAATACGAAAATTATTTATTGTTGTTGTTCTCCTTTTAGATCTAGGGGTGGTTTTTGAAAACAACGGGTTTCGTATATATCAAATTGAATGTATCTCATGAACTATTGGACGGCTTTTTTAAATAGTTTTCTTTTTTTAATGATGAAAATTAGCTATTTGTTTCACTAGGACAAAACAGGATGGATTTTGGGACGATTAAAAAGGTTGCGATGCGATAACGGAGTAACGCAATTTTGCTAGTTCCGAAATCCATTTTTATTCGCTTACAAATTAAAGTGTTAATTTATTACTGTGATTTGCGGTCATAAAGTGTCACTTTTTAACCATATATTTTGTTGTCATAGTTACGTCCAGAATGGTAAAACACAATTGTATTTGTTTAAGGTCTATAAAAAGTAGAAATTGTTATCAAAGCAACCTTCCTATGCAAAGTTTCATAATCCAATTAAAATATTTGTTTTATTTGTTGTCATAGTTATACTATTATTTTGAAAAAACATTTTTATTTTGTATAACGAATTATCAAAAATTTTAAATTTAATTAGTTTTATTAAAACAGACTTACTTTTACCTTTTAAACGAAGTAATTTGATTTAAGTGCGTCAAGTAAAGAAATTCGTAGTTTAAAAAACTACCCCTAGCTCAAGAATCACTTATGTAAAATGGTTGTATGTATTTGAATTTCATCGGCTCATTTCTTTCGGACATTTTCTATGAATAATACAATACTATATGGATGTATAATTAATTGTTTCTCTAGGACTAAAAATGATGGAGTTTGGGACGAGTAAGAATGTTGCGGTACGATGCGATTGCATCATTTAATATAATGCTAATAAATAATAATTCTAATTTTTAATTTTAATTAATTTTTTTCTTAAGTTATGTGCGAAAGAGAATAAACAGAAAGAACAAACGGGCACTTTAAATAATTAATTTTAGCGTTTTAAAACAAATATCATATTATTTTAATATTTTAAGTTACACGTTGATATTTTTTTTTTTTTTTTTTAATAAAATGTGTTGTGTAATAGGGTTTAGAATATGTGTCACAACAACACATAAATACCTTTTAAGACCTAGGTCTAGACCTGGGTCCCACAACAACTGGCGTTCTGAGGTGTAGATTAACGCTTTTCTTAAACATCTGTGGGTTGAAGCCACCTGAGACTAAGTGTTCCGGCAAACTATTCCATTTGTACGCAGTTCGGACAAAGAAGTCTCTCTGCGATCTGCCAGTATGACAGCGCGGGATCTTTACCGTTTCACTGGTTGCGGCAGCCGATTGCCGAGTGGAACGGGGGTAAGAATAAGTTTGAGGCATGATGCTGCTGATTTCATCTGAGCACTGCTGATGACAATATTTGTAAAAAACAACGAGGTCAGCAACAGTGCGACGATGTTGTAGGGAATCAAGTTTTGATGTCAAAGTTCGATCACCTACAATTCGTATAGCTCGCTTTTGAACAGATATAAATACAGGCCCTGATACGGAGCCACGTTATAATCATTGGACCTTTACTACTATGTTTCTGTTCAGTATACTATTAAATCTATACAGATCACAAACACATCTTATTATAGTTAAGCAAAGGAGGTCACTCCCTCCATACAGATTATCTCCACACGGACCCTGAATTTGAGAATCTCTTACTATTTCCTAAATTTATCTTGACATTCCAAAAGTAATAATCAAATTAAAATTAATATACATATTTATAATAAATACCTTAAGTTATTTTTGTTGATTGATGTCATCAATATTCTGTTGTTTTAAGTTATTTGTTTGATTTTCCAATATCCCTTGACTAGCGTTTGACCTTTTAACTTTCCATTTATATATCTGCCTTTGAATCGATGCGGTTTTAACAACCGGAAAAACCATCAAACAAACGATTGTCTCTAACTGTGGTAATAGCTTCGATCACTGTTATCCTTGCTATTCATACTTTCGATAACATCAGTGGATACTTTATCTTCATGTACTGCCACATTTTATAAAGCAGATTTCAGGAATTCTTAATTTATTTTGATGATGTTATAAGTAAACAATCATTAATAATTTATCACTTGTATTTACTAAATCAATAACTTTTTTTGCTTATTTATCAAACAAAATAGATATCCAAATCACACACTAATGAAAACAGTGTTAACTTTTTTTTGTATAAATTAAAAAAATTTCTTTTTAAAATCAAAATCAAATGTAATTAGTATTTATTTTTGATAAGTTTTATGTAATGTTTAATAACAAACTGAATTGAACCTTTTCTTTTGAAAAAGCAAAAATGGAATCAATAATAATTTTTCAAATTAAAAATTGCAAAAATGTGATTTTGCTTTTGACCTCTTCTAATCAATCGTGTAATATTCCAAATTCAACAAAGATTAACAACGACAACGACATCTGTTCGCCAGAATTGGAAATAAAATTGAGTACGTTCGGTTGCTTTTTATAGTATATTCGAAATTTAACTAGCAGTAAAGTATTAGAAAATTTTAAAATTATTGTTAATGTAAAAATGAACGGAAACTAATGAAATACATTTCTATTGAATTGAAAACAAAGAGGAATTTGGTTTTATTATTGTTTTGCGATTATTGCGATCGTTACACAGAGTCCAAGAGGGCCAAGATGGAAACAGAGGCAGCACCCCAAACTTGACAGCAGTACTCCATACAGGGACGAATATAGGACTTATAAACATGGAGCAATTGGTATGGAGTGAAAAATTTTTTGCATCTATTTAGGAGGCCGAGTTTTTTAGACGCGCTTTTTGCCATCGCCATTACATGATCGTTCCAGAGTAGGTCATTTGAAACTGTGACGACCAATAAACGAATGTTTTTACATTCACCTATTGGTTCATCACACATACTAAATAAAATATCTTTGGGGAACTCGATCTTTAATCTGGAAACAATCAACAGCTGTGTTTTGGTGGAGTTGAAATTGACAAGATTTTGGTCACCCCAGTCGGCGACTTTATTCAGGTCTTTGTTCACGATTATGGCAGCGTCTCTCCGGGCAGGATTAATTCGTTCGTGCATTTTACCTTTTGAAGGAAGGGGCTTGAACGACTTGTGCAGAGTACTATCATCTGCAAAACTATTTATTGGGTTGCTGGTGATTTTCAACAATTCGTTGATATAAATCAAAAATAGGGTTGGGGACAATACTGAGCCTTGGGGTACACCAGCGTTAATTAGTTTAGACTCAGAAGAATATCCGTCTAAGGTTACCGAAATGTATCGGTCGGATAGAAAATTTTGAATCAGCTTCACAACATCGGGATGAAAACCGTACGCAACGAGCTTGTTGATTAAGTTGGCATGCCAGACTCGATCGAATGCCTTGGAGATGTCTAAAGCGATAACGTATGTTTCACCACCTTTATCAAGTATGCTGTTCCAACAATGCGCTACATAGTTTAATAGATCGGTAGTTGATCTTTTGTTTCGAAAACCTTATTGGCTGTCGGATATTAAATGATTTTCTTCCAGAAATTTTGAAATATGTGTATTTATATAATGCTCATAGACTTTGGATAGGACCGATAGTAAAGCTATTGGCCTATAATTTGAGATATCGGATTTTGGTCCCTTTTTGGGGACGGGCTGGACATTTGCCAACTTCCAGCACAAGGGAAATATACCAGATTTGTAGGATTGGTAGAATATTTTAGTTAAAGTTGGTGCAAGTTCTTTGGAAAAGGTTTTTAAAATAATGGGTGGAATATTGTCCATTCCTGATGCTTTGTTGATGTTTAACCCCTTTAAAAGTTTAGCGACTATTTTGGGTTTGAAGTGAAGTTCATTCATATTAACTCCTGAAGACTGGATTTGGGGTATTTCTTTAGGAGTTTCCAAAACAGTGGAGTTCAGAGCAAAGCGTTCAGCGAACAAGTTAGCTTTTCTTGCGGGATCATTGACGATTAAATCACCATCAATAATAGGGGGAATAGAAAATTTTGTACCAGAATTTAAAGAATTAATGGCACTGTAGAAACTCTTGTCAGAAACAGACATAGACGTAAGTTTTGAGGCTTTCGCTCTGTCAATTTCGGACTTTTCGTTTGAGATAATTTGATTAGATATTTTGTTGGCCTTTAGATATTGGGATCGATTAGTGGGAGTTTTGTTATGAATCCAAATATTAAATGATTTACGTTTGTTTCTAAGTGCCGTTTTGGCAGCTTTCGAATACAAGTATTTTTGTTTGGGTTTTACTATGGAGAAAGGGACAAATTTATTGATAGCAAATTGGATGGTTTCTGTAAAGTTTTGAGCAGAAACATTTACATTGTCAGTGTAAAAACAATGACGGTCGAAAGGGAAACCATGGAAAAAATTTTGAAGACCACTCTTATCCATTTTTGAGTAGTGAAATATTTTACGGGGTTTGGGAGCTGTAGTTTTAAGTAAATCAGTTTTGATAACTGATGAGATTAAATAATGATCAGAATTTCCAATACTACCTTTCGCAACATCGACACTCGTAATATCTGGCATTGTGGTAAGATAGAGATCTAGTAGAAAACTATTATCACCTCCATTACGGGGAGTGAAAGTCGGGCTTTTAACAATTTGGAATAGGCCCTGAGACGCGGCAAAAATTTCTGCCAGTTTTCCACTATTGTCAACATCGTCGGTCGATTTGGAGAATTCCAACCATGATTTGTTGTGGACGTTGAAGGCACCGGTAACGATAACTTCACAATTAGGGGACTTTGCTCTAATCTTGTCCATAATTTTTGTCAGTATATTAAAAAAGTTTGGGTTATGTTTGTTGGGGGACCGGTATAAAGCTATTGTAAAAAAAGTCATTTCTGGAAGACAAATCTTTAAAACCATTGTATTGAAGCCGTCACCGTGTAGTTCAAAATTTGGAAAGCGCGTGTACGCAACACTCTCATGAATGAATGCGCATACGCCCTGATGGAGTTTGAAACCTGATTCGAGCCTATATTTGGAATTAAGCGATTCTATAAAGAGAAAATTTTCAGAAACTTGTGTTTCTGTAAGGAATAGAATGTTCGGTTTGTCGTTCTCAAGATGATGTTGCACGTGGTCATGGTTAGCGTTCAATCCGCAGATGTTTTGAACATGTATTTTAAAATTTTTTATTGATTCATATATGTTTTGTCCCTGCAAATTCCGTGGACATGTCGCTTTATGGGCGGGTGGATTGCGCAAATTTGCTTTACCACTTGCAGACTTATTTTTTTTCGGTTGTACTGCCATATATATATCAAAATGTTTATTTTATTTTTTTGTGTTTTATTTTAAAATGCATAACTAAGTAAAAAATCCTATCATACTACAAAATATGACATATGCCAATATTTCATGATAAGATGAAGAAATAATAACACAATAATAAGTGAAAAACAAATTGTGAGAAATTCGCAGAAAACAAAACAAAACTAAATGCCAATAATCCAGCTGATGCAGCGCACCCCAGACGCACCGCCCACCACCTTAATCGAGGCACAAAGCCCACACATAACTACGTGTTGGTTCGATTCCTCGGAAGAGCTAATGAGCGGTACCGCTACGGAACGCTGCCCAGCTAAGACTGGAAGTGCTGCCGTTGACTAATTAAAGTTCGTCCGCCAGCACCCTAAGATATCATCTTGGCTAATGACATCTCCTGCCATTGGTATGTGGTATGTGATATCTCACGCTAACTCATATGTCAATGGCAGGGACTGGAGTACGCAGGGTAGTCAGACCCGTAGATCAACATTGATCATAATCGATCAAAATCGATCCCTCCTGCGGGATTATAAAATCTTGGATATGCTATACATAAACTTCTTCATAAAAACCGGGGCGTTACGAAAAAAAATAAAATGTAAACAAAAAATAATTGTTTCAAACTTCAAACTTTTTATTTTCATGGAATTCATTTGTATTTTTTGCAAATCGATAAAGAATTTCACTTTCATTCAAGCAACCGTTGAATATAGACGTTGTTTTTTTTCATGTCAATTTTTTTTTAAATATAAATAAAAATTTAATTTCTTTGTCGATATATATTTTACTTTTATTATAATTTTATTTTAACAGAAAATTAACTGAATTTTCCTTTAATTTAATTATCTTTTTATCTTTTTTAGGTAAGAAATTTTACAAATAAAAATTGTGTATTTGAAATTGAAGGTCTTGAAGAGTATACTGGATTAAATTGTTTATTGTTGCAAACAAATACAATTTCTGAGATTTCTGGATTAAACAGTCAACCAGAATTGAACTGCTTATTTTTACAAAATAATTTGATAAGCAAGACACACCAGAGGAAAATTTCAAGTAGGAAATTTCAAAATAAGGAATATTTTTTAAAGAAATGTTTAAGAAGTTATTTAAGATAAGTTATATTTTATTTGAATAGAAATTTAAATTTCACTTTTAGGTGTCAATCAATTTTGCATTTTTATTGATTGATTCATAATAATTTTCACATTCTAATATGGTATGTTTCAATTTTTTTAATTCTATTCAACATTTCAATTATTTTCGTTTAATATTTTGATTACATTTTATGGCGTTTAGGGTTTACCTTTAGTTGATATTATAGAGATTTCGATTTATAGTCTTGACTGGAAACTTAGTCATAGTTACAAGTTTTCCAGTAGTCTTAGTAGTCTTCAGTAGTCTTAGTTACAAGTTTTTCAGTAGTCTTAGACAGTACCGAATTGAGAGAAATATATGTAAAAACTAATAGATGCAGAAAAGAATCTCTTTAATAGGAAAAAAGCGACTAAATTTGCTGAACACCCTACCGGTTCACGGAATTTCTATAAAGCGGTTAAGGCTGTTTAAGGTAATTTTTGTAAGTCTTCTCTACCTCCCTAATTGATAGAGATATGCCAGTCATTGACTCAAAGGAAAAAGCTAACCTTCTGAGGAATTATTTCTGTAAAAATTCTACACTAAAAGAACCCAATTTCTTACCTAAGTCAATTCCTAGAGTTTCGCACAACATGATGCGCATAACTTTTCGTAAAAAGATCATTCGGAAAATGCTTTTACAAATTAATATTAACAAAGCATCTGGGCCAGATCGTATTCCTCCAATTATTTTGAAAACCTTTGCTAGGGAGTTAGCACCAATCCTCACTAAAATCTTTTATTTGTCATATACGAAAAGAGTTTTTCCCGAAATTTGGAAAATAGCAAGCGTGCAACTCGTTATTTGCAAATTAGAATGTTATGGTTTGAATGAGCAACTTATATCTCGGATACAAAGCTTTATTTCTAAGCGGAAGTTTCGGCTCAATGTTGATGGTGTTTCATCGGATGTCTTTTCAGCTAATGCAGGAGTTCCTCAGGGTTTTGCTTTGTCACTAACTCTCTTTTTTATTTATATTAACGATTTGTTGAATTCAATAATCAGTCCTATTCATAGTTTTGATGATGATAGCACGCTTCATGCGTCTCATGAAAACCCGAAATTCACCGTTATCGCTTAATAACTGTAGATCAAATTTGATAGGTTCATTGAACCATGACCCTAAAACTATTTTTGATTGGGAGCTCACTAATAGTGTTGAATTTAATACGAGCAAAACACAGGCCTGTCATTTTTCTAGATTATCCACACCTAATCCGTTTCCATTAAAGTTCGACTCTAAAGATCTTGTAGTGAAAGAATCTGTTAGACCTTTAGGAGTAGAAGTTGAAAATAATTTGAAATGGAATTCTCATATTTTCAACCTAGCTAAGAACGCTGTTCAAAGGGTTTTTGGGACGTTGTCGTAAGTTTTTTAATAGCAAACAGCTTCTATTAATTTACAAATCATTTATACGTCCCTGCATGGAGTACTGTTCTCACATATGGTGTGAAACTTATTATAGTAATTTGATGTGCCTTGATTCTGTTCAGCGCAGAGCTATTAATATTAAACTGATTAGCTACTCAACTCTTACTAATGAGCTTGATTCTTTGCAGCACAGACGAAATGTTGCTGAATTAACAATTTTCTAAAAAAAAAAGACAAAAAAATAAATTGTTTCTCAGTTTATAGCGTAATAAGTGAAGCATAAAATATTGTATAGACCACTACCGCCCTTGGTGTATAAAAAGCTATTTTGTTTGCTTTGTTTCATGTCGATTTACCAAATTTGTTGAATTTTTTGTCTTTTAAATTGTTTTATTAAAAGAAGCGAAAAAAAGTACGCATCATTTACAAATGCAAGCACACATATAATTCTCTTACTATAAAAAAGTGTTTGTCGAGTTTAATGAATAATTAAATGATTTAAAAGTGTAATTATCATAAAATTGCATTGAATGAATTACAGAATATAATTCTATGGAATAGATATTTCTTGTATATGGATTATCCTAAAACAAGATGATATATAATTTAATTTTAAACATAAGTTTTAACAAAACTAAATGTTTAAAACATTTAAATATTTTAGTAAAATTATAAAAAACTTTATTATGCATAATAAATTTTCAACTCATATAATTTAAATTAGATGAATGTACAGCTAACCAATTTAAATCAAATTGAACAAACGTTTCAAACAACTCATAAATCACAACCTTCACTTAAAAAGCAATTTAATACCAACAAGAGTATCACCCTCTTATGTACCATTTCTAAACATAATTTAATGACATCTTTAATTACATTATGAACAATTCATATTTCAATTTAGATTTTATATTCTATTCTTTAACATTTTCAATAAGTTCATGCAAATGAAACAAAAGAGATAACAAACCACCCACAAAATGTAATTTAAGAAATAACAAATCGTTAAGTTTAATTTCTTTTAACATAACAAGAAAATGGCAGAGAAAAACTCGGTTGTAAGATTCTTGTTACATTTTTAATGACCATCACCAATTGTTGTAAGTTTGAGTTCATTTCAAAGTACATATACATATATTATATATATATTTCTTTTCTGTTTTCTTTTGTCGTATATTCGTCTTATTATATAAAAAAATAAGAAAATACAATAACTTCTTTTTAAAATTATGTATATTAATATATTTCATTTTAAATATAATTTGTAGAAGAATAATAAAAATTTTTTTTGATTTCATTTTCTTTTTTATAGCTTTTAATACGACCATTGTGCTTTTTTTATTGTAAGCTTTAGGAGAAGTTTACTGTCGTTTTATTTTTTATCTGTACATAATTAAATTTACTGATTTGGTTATATGTTTTAAAAAAATTATTTTTCTTTTAATATAGTAATATTGTGAAATTTGTTTTTCTTTGTGCTTGGTCTAGTTTAAATGTAACACTAAACACGATGTTAAGCAATAAAATTAATGTTGTATGAAGAATGTAATTGCGAATTTAAAGATTAAAATGATTTATTTTTTTAATTTTAATTAAACTGTTTTTTACACTAAAAGAGATCAAGAAAAGGGAAGAAGTAATAATTTAGGTTATTGTTCAAATTATCTAGTTAATTTTCACATATTAGCTATTTTTTGAATAATGCTGCTTACTCCATTAAGGAAAATATTTCTTTCTTTGAATAGCCAAGGCAATTATTGAACAAAAAAGGCAAAAAAGGTTAATTGTACCTAATTGGAACCAAATAGAAGTAAAATGGTAACTGTTATTTTGGCGAAAATATCTCCAAACAGAAATCACCATTTGATCTCCAAAAATAGAACAAATATTTTTAAGGTTAATTTTGTCCAAAATCTTTAACTCTTTCTTAAACTTATCTAGTTATTTGTTAAGCTTAATGCTTTCATTAAGTATTAATTAAAATTTAATACAATTCTTAACTTTCTGAAGAAATTTTTGAAGTCATTGTGACCGTTTTAGATCCACGATATAAAATTTCCTCTACAAACCCGAAAGAAAAAAATAACAGTAAAATTGAACGTAAATAAACTAAACCTCTCAGTTGGGGTGGTAAATCATTATCTCCCACTGGGTTCATATTTATTAAAGCTTTATTTAATCTTTAAGGAACGAAATCAGAAAACGAATATTATACTCAGAGCAGGTGTTATAGAAACATATCTTACTATCTCATCGAAAACTTCACCTGTTTAAAGTATGACCAAAACAGTACCTATCCTAAAGAACAATCATAACCTACGTTCTCATTTAAACAAAAAACTAATGAAATGATCTCATGACATTTAATTCACCTTATAACTCAACTAATTTAGGTTAAAAATCCTTAGATTAACATCAAAACCATGATAATTAAAAAAACAAAAACGATTAACTCTACCATCTTCTCATTAACAAAAAAAATTAATCTACCAATTACACGAATTAAAAAATATAATCATCATAAAAATCAGATTTGTTTTATTTTTTTCATTTTCCACACAAAAAAAAATCAATAATATAATTTTCTAATGAGAGCAATTTTATTAAAAGTAAAATTTCCTCTTTCAATTTGGGGTTATTTCCAATCCAATTAGAATAAGAGAAATTGTTCCACTTGAGCAGTTTAAAAAAAATTAATTGAGTGATTCCCAATATGAAAAAAAGGAAAATGGTTTTTGAAAAATGTAATGAAGATCTTGTCAAACCGTATTTTTATTATTAAATTGCTTTTGTTAAACCATATCATAGATGGACCGCTTGATAGAACAAATAACGACTAATAATAGTACATTATGTATATACCGGGGTGATAATAGTATTTTGTGTATCAAGGTGCACAAAGTTGATTTTTTCCGCACGCGTCGTAATTTTGTACAAATATACGACAAGTGCGGAAAAAATTAATTTGTGCAACGAGTTGCACACAACGTTTTTTGCAATTCCGAATGACAATTAAACAAAATTATTCTGCAACCAATTTTTTACAATCTACAATCATATTAAAATATAAGCAAACATTTCTATTATCAACTTAGCATTGAGAAATTTTTCCATACGTTCTTATTTTCCAGTTCTACAAAACAAAGCAAAAAGTTAAAACAGATCGAACGCACCAAACCGCACCTATTGTAATTGTGACAAAAGAAGTTTTTGCATTCATTCATTATTTATTATTATTAGAATAAAACCAAAACACTTATTATTTTTTATTCGCCTACATATTAAAGTGTTGCTTTACTACTGTGGTTTGCGGCCTTAAAGTGTCACTTTTCAACCATATATTTTGTCATAGTTACTTCCAAAAAAGCAAAAAGCATTTGTATATGTTTAAATTCTATAAAAAATAGAATTTTTTATCAAAGCAAGTTCTAAATTTTATTATCCAATTAAAATAGTTATTATCATTTGTTGCCATAGCTATACAATAATTTGGAAAAAATAACAAATATTTTGTCAAAGATTACTTGTTCCACATATTTTTATTTCAAAATTTTTGCAAATTTACAATTTTAAATTAGAATAAAAAATTTTTATTAAAATATTTTGCTTGCGGCGAATAAAAAATAGTATATAATGCACGGACGTAAGCTATTTTGGACTTAATGTGGGTGCAAACTCCACATCCGTCCAAAATCTTAAGCTTTACGTACTAATAATGTACTATTTTAATTTATTAATATTATTTTAGGAAGAAACTAACAAAATTCAAAGATGAACTAAGTGTAACAAACGAGCAAAAGTTATATTTTCATTATTTACCAAGGTGCTAAAATACTTATTATTAGGTGTGGGGAATAATTATTAGTAACCATAGCTGAGAAATAGTACATTATATAACAAGTGTAATATATGTGTAGTGTATTGAATAATCTGGAATGATAATTCCCTTACAGATAAAAAAAATCCATCTGTAAGATGTGGAGTATTGAATATTCTGGAATGATAATTCCCTTACAGATAATTAAAAAAAATCCGGTCTCAGCTTAACAGTGGGGGTGGAAGTTCCTGCCACCTATAGTACAAGAAAAAAAAACAGAAAAACTATGAGAGAAGGGCAACAACAACGAAAAACAAATCCCAAAGATGCTAGACACTAGACATCTTGTCCGATGTTGGGTCATCCCTGGAGTCATCTCACCTCGTCAACCTCAAACTTCAATTACTCTACAACATCATTATCATTTTTAACATGAATTTAATTTATTAATGAATTTCCACCCTGATCCCTCATGTATACAAAAAAAATTTGTTGATATTTAGAAATAAATGTTTAGCAAAAATAAACAATAAAAAAAATGTCGCTTTATTTTTGTTCTTTGACATCCAGGAAACCTCCCCTCCTCAAGCGCTTGATGAGCAGAGTCTACTGAATCACTACAATAAAAGAGAAAAATAACTTATTATTATCAACATACATTAAGAATTTCTATTTTTGTTTCTTTTTGCCATGCAGGATCAAAGAAAAATTTTTTTTGTTAAATGTCTAACAATAATTAATATTACTAATTAACTAACGAAAGATATTGAACAATTTGACAAGATAATCCAATTAGTGACAATTGGCAACAATGAATAATGAAAAAACAAATACAACAAACAAAAAAAAATAATCAAAAAATAACTAATTGAATAGCAAACAAATAAAATACAAAATACATCTACTGCAAAATCCGATTGGTGATGTTGTATACAGCTGGTGGTGACTGGCAATGCTGGCACACAGGACGTCGTTTAAAGTCGAATTATATAAATTTCATCAAAATTAGTAAGATTCATTTTTCGGCTATTTTCTTCTAAATTTAAATCCACACTACTTTCGTCATCCGTATTTCTTTCTTCCGATGTAACTTAAGATTCACGATTAGAATTATTCTCAATATTATAACTTTCTCCCAATAAACGTCGCGATTAATCATCCTTCCCCATTTTCTATATTATAAGGCCTAATGAAACCTCAACGATAAACACTTTGAATTTTTTCTCCTAAGGCTGATTGATTGATTGATAGGCTACAGATAATACTTCAACCAATTGATGTTTTGGAGGGTCCCGAATTTGTTTTGTGTAACTAACTTTTCTGTTTTAAAGTTATAACTTCATTAAAGCTTGAGTCACAATCGGTAATATCCCTTGTTTTATTTAATTACAAAAGTGATCCAACATTTACACTACACCACAAACGCGTGACTATTTATAATATATTATAATATACACTTTTTGTTTGTTTATTATTATAATATATATTTTATTTAGTTTTATATAATATATAGTCACTATAATATAGCTTACTGTAAACAAACGATAATTACAGACAAGCGATCAACTTGAACTACAATCGGTTTTTGATCGTTCATTATACTTAAAGGACAACACAAACAAATATATTTTTTTTGATAATTCAAAATTGTTGGCACAATTAATTTAGTTTTGTCTATTTTTTTGGTTTTTTCATTTTTTTTATAGACAACCGAAACACATATTATTATTTTTCTTTTATTTTTGGATTTTCCGTATCACAATATATACCTTTATATCATGTTCCCAAGCGTCCATTTCCTTGTGTTTGTTTCTTTTCAGCTCGTGGTGGTAGCGGCAAATCGACCTTAGCAGCTCCGATGTCCAACCCAAAAAAGAACAAACAATCTGTCGAATTTTCCTACAACACCAAAAATCGTGTTGCCCTTCTCCAATTCAGCAAATAAAACACATGGTTTGTTGTTTCGACTATTAAACATAAGGCTGGTCTCGATCACGTGCCAAGACAAACCGACGATCACCGATCGTTACACAAGGTTGAGAGATAAGCTATTATTGACCGAGAAAACATTAAAGCTTAAAAATGAATTTTATTATTTAAATAATTTTAATTGAATTTTTATTGATTGTGCAAAAAATATAATAAGCATTTTGGGTATTAAGAGTATTACCGATTTCGGATATATTAGAGATCTCGACTTCGTCTCGATCTCAAAACGTATATCTTCAATCGATAAAACACTCTTACTGCCCTTGATACTTAAATAACTATTGTCTTGGGTTTTTGAGTAAATAATCGAAATTTCTCATGCAAGTAGTAAAAAAAGTTTTTTTTCAAATCCAGTTGTTTTTTAACAAACAACATATAGTCCCTTGACCTTCCCCTACATAATTTTGTGATCACCACATATTTTATACTTCGTGATGCGCCTGTCCTTGACGAGCCCGAAAACATTTGTTCTGCGATTTTTTTCAAATCGGCCGCTTTTGCTTTCGGCAAGCTCCGAAAAATGCCGATTGCCCGGGATCTTGTAAATTTTTGTTTTTTTTAACTATGGGGGTTGAAAATCTGATTTAGAACACAAGGGTAACCTTGTCTGACAAAAATTTGTCTGCTATTGTCTAGTCCGACAACCCAAACATCCAAAATGTCAGTTGTCGGACTCGACAATAGCAAACACATTTTGGTCGGTCAAGCTTACCCTCGTATTCTAAAACAAATTTCCAACCTCCACAGTCAAAAACAATAAATGTGGTAGAAAATTTACAAGATCGCGGGCAATCGGCATTTTTCGGAGCTTGCCGAACGCAAAAGCGGCCGATTTGAGAAAAATCATAGAACAAATGTTTTCAGGCTCGTCAAGGACAGGGGCATCACGAATAAAATAAAATATGTGGTAATCACAAAATTATGTAGGTGAAGGCCCAGGGACTAATATGGAACCTGTCGAACTTGTAAAATTGACATAATTATCCTATTTGAATAAGCATTTCTCCAATCACCTTATATGAATAATGGCTTTTAGTTCAAAACCGACAATGTTCACAAAGTTGCTGTCTGATACTAAAATGAATGGAGATGAAAAGCACTTAAAATTAAGAGCATGAAACTAAAAGCGGACAACGTGAACTTTACTTTTGTCAAAATTAAGAGGTGGCTTCAAAATTAATTTTTTCTCCAACCGGCCTAAAAATTGCAGTTTTTGTTTAGACATATTTTACAAAAATTTGTCATTTGTGTATTGCATCTAGCTGTTTGTCATGGTAGCAGTCCCAAAAACTATCATTTTTTGTCCTAGGACAAAAAATAAACAAATCTATACATTTTATGCAAAACAAAAATCAAAGTTTGAATAGGAAATTTATTATTATTAGACACAAACTGAAATAGGCTGGGGCCGTTATGGATTTTTATATCTGAAATAAAAAAAATTAGTAGCAGGTAACGGCCGGCTGGAATATATAGTTGAGGTCATAAACAATGAAAAAAAAAACTTTCGAACTTGAGATGAAGGGAAGTAGTGAAATGGGGTGCTGTGTAAGGGGTGAAAACTGTTTTTCGTTATTTGTAACGAAACTAGGCCTCCTAGAGAAAAGTATTGCATACAAAAGTTGTAGATAATAAAAAAATCTAGAACTTTTATTCCATACATTTTTCGACATAACCTCAAAGTTTGCGAGAAAATGATGAAAAACCGATTTTTCTGTTTTTTATTTTTATTTCGCGTGAAAATTATTTAATTTAAATGAAACTTTGTGAAAGTACGTAATTATTTGCACATAATAAGCATGAATTTTTTCAATTATGGAAAATAAATGTTTTTCGAGATTTTACCATTTTTCCGAAAAAACATCTCTATCTTCGGCGAACAACTTTATTGATGTTTTTTTGGATTTTGATGTTGTACTAGTGCTTATTTTTTTTGTCAAGATGCCAACTCTCAAATGGTATATCGATTTTAATGATTTATTGTTATTTAGCAGCTTAAAATTGAGAAAAACCGAAAAAAAAAAATTTCGAATCTCGAACTTGTCGATTTTTTTAATTTTTTTCAATTTTTTAGCATATTTCTGTTAATAATTCATAATATTTTAAAGAAAAAACTTTCTTTGGTATAAAATAAATAAAGTTGAATGAATTTACTTATTGGAAACAACGCTAAAATTGAATAAAGTAAAAACTAAAAAAATGCTGTTACGTATTCAAACAAAAAAAAATTTACAACGTTTAAAATTTAACAGCATACTATAGGGTTGCCACGTGTCCTACTTTCGGTAGAACAGTCCTACTTTTGAGCAAGAATGTCCTAAGTCCTCCTTTACTATAAAAATGTCCTACTTTAGGCAAACTGTAATACAATATCTTACACTGAAAAAAATAGATTTTTTTTCTACCTATTTCTCTCAATAAACGCGCTAGCAAAATAAGTAATTGTTATAGCACCTTTACTTATATTAAAATTGTAGCTGATTATTTAACTTTATGTCGAAAGGTTAGTAACAATAGCAAATAATTTACATTGCTGACATATGTGAATATCTATACTTTATTGCACGATTTATTCAGGTGGTAAACCACCATTGTTTAAATTTTGAAATAAACCCACCGTTAAACCTCTATTTTTTTAAACAACTTTTGTTACAAAGTACCTGTTCTTAGAATTATTAATAAAATAAAATGACTGAACCGAATTTTGTTATAAAGTAAAACCTTTGGCTAAAGAAAGGTAACGATTTTGAAGGAATATGTAAATACACAAAACTACTACTACTTATGAGTAACTTATACAGTTACTTAACTACTTATGAGGCTAACTACTTACTGGCTTACAACATAAGTTTATTGATTTTTTTGAAAGTTCCAATGAATCAGCAGACGGCATGTTTGGCTGTATTTCTGAGTTCTTAAAACTTTAAGTTTAAGTTTTTCGAGTGTTACCGCATTGGAGGCTAATAACATCAATGCGACTTTGTATGCCATTATTAATTATAAACAAATAAATTAGCATTATAGAAATAACGCCATACATTCATTCATACATTCATACTTACACCAAACCGAAACCGAATTTTTTTAAAAAAAATTAATTTTTAACTGAAAAATGAAGTGGCACAAATCCAACGAGTTTTTTAGTTTTGAGACATTAGGGGTAGTGTGTTCTACTTTGAAACTTTGAAAACATGGCAATCCTGAGCATACAGGTATTTGAAATGCCCGCCCAAAACGACTGAAGGTTGGGGGGAGAGAGGGGTAGGATAAAGTGAGCCTGTACAGAAGCAGCAGAGCTCGTTCTGTTGTAGTAGTAAATCTCTATTCATCTAGTTGTGTGAAAGTATTTTGGGCGGATATGGAATTTGCAAATCGAGGCTTCAGCTGAGATTTGCACCCACAATAAGCCCACAATAAGCTTACGTCCGTGCATCATATACTACTTTTTATTCGCCGCAAAAATGCCGTCTACTGATTCATTGGCACTTTCAAAAAAACCAATAAACTTATGTTGTAAGCCAGCTACTCATAAGTAGTTAAGTAACTGTATAAGTTACTCATAAGTAGTAGTAGTTTTGTGTATTTACATATTCCTTCAAAATCGTTACCTTTCTGTAGCCAAAGGTTTTACTTTATAACAAAATTCGGTTCAGTCATTTTATTTTATTAATAATTCTAAGAACAGGTACTTTGTAACAAAAGTTGTTTAAAAAAATAGAGGTTTAACGGTGGGTTTATTTCAAAATTTAAAAATGGTGGTTTACCACCTGAATAAATCGTGCAATAAAGTATAGATATTCACATATGTCAGCAATGTAAATTATTTGCTATTGTTACTAACCTTTCGACATAAAGTTAAATAATCAGCTACAATTTTAATATAAGTAAAGGTGCTATAACAATTACTTATTTTGCTAGCGCGTTTATTGAGAGAAATAGGTAGAAAAAAAAATCTATTTTTTTCAGTGTAAGATATTGTATTACAGTTTGCCTAAAGTAGGACATTTTTATAGTAAAGGAGGACTTAGGACATTCTTGCTCCAAAGTAGGACTGTTCTACCGAAAGTAGGACACGTGGCAACCCTATAGTATGCTGTTAAATTTTAAACTTTGTTAATTTTTTTTTGTTTGAATACGTAACAGCATTTTTTTAGTTTTTACTTTATTCAATTTTAGCGTTGTTTCCAATAAGTAAATTCATTCAACTTTATTTATTTTATATCAAAGAAAGTTTTTCTTTAAAATATTATGAATTATTAACAGAAATATGCTAAAAAATTGAAAAAAATTAAAAAAATCGACAAGTTCGAGATTCGAAATTTTTTTTTTCGGTTTTTCTCAATTTTAAGCTGCTAAATAACAATAAATCATTAAAATCGATATACCATTTGAGAGTAAGCATCTTGACAAAAAAAATAAGCACTAGTACAACATCAAAATCCAAAAAAACATCAATAAAGTTGTTCGCCGAAGATAGGGGTGTTTTTTCGGAAAAATTGTAAAATCTCAAAAAATATTTATTTTCCATAATTGAAAAAATTCATGCTTATTATGTGCAAATAATTACGTACTTTCACAAAGTTTCATTTAAATTAAATAATTTTCACGCGAAATAAAAATAAAAAACAGAAAAATCGGTTTTTCATTATTTTCTCGCAAACTTTGAGGTTATGTCGAAAAATGTATGAAATAAAAGTTTTAGATTTTTTTATTATCTACAACTTTTGTATGCAATACTTTTCTCTAGGAGGCCTAGTTTCGTTACAAATAACGAAAAACAGTTTTCACCCCTTACACAGCACCCCATTTCACTACTTCCCTTCATCTCAAGTTCGAAAGTTTTTTTTTTCATTGTTTATGACCTCAACTATATATTCCAGCAGGCCGTTACCTGCTACTAATTTTTTCATCTCAAAAAGGTAACGGCCCCAGCCTAAAATGGTTGCTTGAATTTGGTTTTAGATGTAAATTAATAGAACATTATGATGCAAGGACGTAAAGCTATGGTTTTTGGACGTATGTGGAGTTTGTGAATCGGCCAGCCGATATTTGCATCCACATTAAGTCCAAAATGGTTACGGACGTAATTATATACTATTTTATAAATTTTGAAATAAAAATATGTTGAACAAGTACAACCTTTAACCAAATATTTGTTATTATTGTCAAGCAAATAGTATAACTATGACAACAAATATTATTTTAATTCGATTATGAAATTTTATTTTCTATACAATTTAAACAAATAATGTTTTTCTCTTTTTTGGACGTATCCATGACAACAAAATATTTGGTTAAAAAGTGACACTAAGCCCGCAAATACAGTCAAAAACTAACACTTTAATATATTGACTAATAAAACTATAATCTAAATGTGGATAATTTTCAAATTTGATTGAATAATAGATTAAATAACAGTTTGGCTATTGTTGTAAAACTTTCAAATCGCTATATTACTTACAAAATTTAAAAGTAAATTTCGTAACAAAAATTGTCTGTGGTTTCACAATATACAAATTTAAATACAAGTCAAAATGCATTGTAATGCATTTAACCGACAAACATAATAATGTGCATGGTGCACGAGTGTATACACATATTTGTTGTTTAATATTTTAAATTTTGACTTTACAAAACATACGTATACGGCACAATTTAATAATAAATAGAACATAGATCGTTTAAAAAATAAATAAAAATTAAATAAAAATTAGCTAGGTTACATTTACTATCACAGAGTTTAGTATACGCGGTTTTTTTATCCCGTCATGTGGCGTTTTATTTTATAAAAGAGTTTATTCAAAACATGTTTCGGTAATATTGATTACCATCATCAGTTGTATGTAAAATTAAACTAACATAAAACAACAAATTAAAATCAAAATAAGACTAAAAATGTTTTTATGAAAACTGTAACGGGTGTTGGTATTATTGTTATGATTTAATTGTATTAGTGATTTCAATCAGCTGTTGCAAGTAAAGTTTCAAAAAGAGAATTCTGTTTGAATATTAATTTGTCATTAAGAATTTGATGACTGTTGTTTTTAAAAGCTTTATATATTTCAAATTCTTCCAAAGTGTCCAACAGTCGACCTTTATTACAATAGTGTAATGATGTTACCTCTTCGTCGAAGCTTGTGTGGTTATGGCCGGAGCTTATTAAATGTTGGGCATAATTGGAAGTGCTGTTTGCTGTGTGATTTTTTCCTGGTAGATGTTCCTTATATCGTTTTAGAAGGCACCTTCCCGTTTGGCCGATGTAAAATTTGTGGCATGTTTGGCACTCAATTTTATACACGCCTGTAGATTTTGTTAAATCTGTTTTCGTTCTTTCTCTTAGTTTTGCTTTCACATTGTGTTTCGTTCTTGTACCGATTTTGATATTGTATCTGTGTAATACATTTTTGATGGCATAAGGTATGAACAACGAATAATCAGAGCTAATATATTTTGCATCGGTATTTGAGTTAATTGTGTTGTTGTTGATTCGGCTCTTGTGTTTTTTAATTAAGTTGTCTATTAAGGTTGCGTTGTAACCGTTCGATTTTGCTATATATTTAAGTGTTTTAATTTCCTCTGCGTAATTGACAGTGTTTAATGGTACAGTCAATAGTCTGTTCACAAAGCTGTTATAAGCGGCTAATTTATGCTGCATTGGGTGATAAGAATTATTATTTATTGTGACATCACTACCTGTTGGTTTTCGATAGATATTGAAATCAATGCTATTATGATTGCGTGTTACTGATATATCGAGGAAATTTATCATATTTTGTTGTTCAAATTCAACGGTGAATTGTATATTGTTTGTTTGTTTGTTTAAGCTATTATTAAAATTTTGAATTTGTCTGTCATTACCATTAAAAACAATGAAAGTATCATCTACATAGCGGCAATAAAAAATTATTTTATTCTGTTGTACATTTATTGTATTGTTAAAGATGAATTTATTTTCAAAATTATTCAGATAAATATCAGCCAATAATCCAGATAGCGGAGAACCCATTGCCAAACCGTTATTTTGTATATAATACTCGTTGTTATACTCAAAATAATTTTGCATTAAGATCTTAGTTAACAACTCTTTTGTTTCGATTATTTGTTGTGAATTTAAAGTATTATTGTTTTTTAATTGTTGTATTGTGATGTCTATTACTTCATGTACTGGAATGTTGGTGTACATATTCGTGACGTCAAAAGATGCGAATTTGTAATTTGGTCTTATAACAATTTCATTCAATTTGTTGATGAATTCATGGTGGTTCTTTATACTCCGATTGTTATCCAAATGAATGTTGTTTTTGATGATTTTTTCCAAATGTTTTGACAATTTGAAACTCGGAGCTGTGGTGCAATTTATTAAAGGTCTAATGGGCATGTTATCTTTGTGGACCTTGGGTAAACCTGTGAACTTAGGAGCTTTTGGATTTATGACTTTAAATTTTATGTTGTGTTTTTTATTGATCAAATTGTTGCATTTATTAATTGAATCGTTAATAGTTTTTAAATATTTTGCGGTGGGATCCTGGTTTAGTTTAGTAATATTGTTACTGATGAAGAAGTCTATGATTTTCTTGTGGTAATCATTCTTGTTCATAATTACAATTGTATTACCTTTATCGGCTTTTCTAATGATCGCCTCGTTATCTGTGATTTTCTTTTGTATTTTCCGTAATGTTTGGTTTTCTTCTTGAAATTTTTGTTTTGTTTTGTAATAGGAATTATTGTCTTGTTTGATGCAGTTATTGATTTTATTATTTAATAGCACTCGTGCTTCGATTTGATGTTGGGTATTAGGGATGGATTTTAAAGCGGTTTCTATATTTATGATTTCATTAGTAAGGTCTTTTTTGAAGTTTTTGCAACTGGGGATGTTGTAATTAAGACCTTTGTTGAGTAATTCAAGTTCAACGTTGGAAAATTCAATATTGGTTTTGTTGACGGTTCTTGGAAAGAACAAGTTTTTTCGATCAGGAACGCTTTCATTAATGTGTGTTACTTGAGTGTGTAAGAGTTTGTCAATTTTTTTATTCTGGTTAGCTAATATTTTCTTTTTTATATTTCGTGTTTTGTTTTTAATGATGGCTAAGGTATCATCTAATAATATAAAATTGATTGTGTTTAATAATTCTAGATGGGCTTTATATAACCTTTTATTCAGCTCCAATTTTTTATTGTATAATACTTTTATTTCTTGCCTAATCCAGAAGTTTTCGGCATGTTTCTTCGTTTTGATGGCTGATTTTGAAGGATTTCTTATGTGGATGACTGCATATTGTGGTATAATGTTGAGATTTAGACATTTTTTGTTATACTTGATTCCCAATGTCGCCCTTATTAGCTTAATCTTTATTTTGATGTAACTATATATTTGGTCTGCATGACTAGCAATATTGTAATTCATTTTTAGTGAATAATTATATAAAATTTATTATATTTTATGTCCTTAATTAACTCACAAATTTTTTTGTGTAAAAACACCCACGCCACAATAATAAACAAATTATTAAAATTTTGATTTTTAATATTTTAAATTTTGACTTTACAAAACATACGTATACGGCACAATTTAATAATAAATAGAACATAGATCGTTTAAAAAATAAATAAAAATTAAATAAAAATTAGCTAGGTTACATTTACTATCACAGAGTTTAGTATACGCGGTTTTTTATCCCGTCATGTGGCGTTTTATTTTATAAAAGAGTTTATTCAAAACATGTTTCGGTAATATTGATTACCATCATCAGTTGTATGTAAAATTAAACTAACATAAAACAACAAATTAAAATCAAAATAAGACTAAAAATGTTTTTATGAAAACTGTAACGGGTGTTGGTATTATTGTTATGATTTAATTGTATTAGTGATTTCAATCAGCTGTTGCAAGTAAAGTTTCAAAAAGAGAATTCTGTTTGAATATTAATTTGTCATTAAGAATTTGATGACTGTTGTTTTTAAAAGCTTTATATATTTCAAATTCTTCCAAAGTGTCCAACAGTCGACCTTTATTACAATAGTGTAATGATGTTACCTCTTCGTCGAAGCTTGTGTGGTTATGGCCGGAGCTTATTAAATGTTGGGCATAATTGGAAGTGCTGTTTGCTGTGTGATTTTTTCCTGGTAGATGTTCCTTATATCGTTTTAGAAGGCACCTTCCCGTTTGGCCGATGTAAAATTTGTGGCATGTTTGGCACTCAATTTTATACACGCCTGTAGATTTTGTTAAATCTGTTTTCGTCCTTTCTCTTAGTTTTGCTTTCACATTGTGTTTCGTTCTTGTACCGATTTTGATATTGTATCTGTGTAATACATTTTTGATGGCATAAGGTATGAACAACGAATAATCAGAGCTAATATATTTTGCATCGGTATTTGAGTTAATTGTGTTGTTGTTGATTCGGCTCTTGTGTTTTTTAATTAAGTTATCTATTAAGGTTGCGTTGTAACCGTTCGATTTTGCTATATATAAGAACCATATATAAAGAACCACCATGAATTCATCAACAAATTGAATGAAATTGTTATAAGACCAAATTACAAATTCGCATCTTTTGACGTCACGAATATGTACACCAACATTCCAGTACATGAAGTAATAGACATCACAATACAACAATTAAAAAACAATAATACTTTAAAATTCACAACAAATAATCGAAACAAAAGAGTTGTTAACTAAGATCTTAATGCAAAATTATTTTGAGTATAACAACGAGTATTATATACAAAATAACGGTTTGGCAATGGGTTCTCCGCTATCTGGATTATTGGCTGATATTTATCTGAATAATTTTGAAAATAAATTCATCTTTAACAATACAATAAATGTACAACAGAATAAAATAATTTTTTATTGCCGCTATGTAGATGATACTTTCATTGTTTTTAATGGTAATGACAGACAAATTCAAAATTTTAATAATAGCTTAAACAAACAAACAAACAATATACAATTCACCGTTGAATTTGAACAACAAAATATGATAAATTTCCTCGATATATCAGTAACACGCAATCATAATAGCCTTGATTCAATATCTATCGAAAACCAACAGGTAGTGATGTCACAATAAATAATAATTCTTATCACCCAATGCAGCATAAATTAGCCGCTTATAACAGCTTTGTGAACAGACTATTGACTGTACCATTAAACACTGTCAATTACGCAGAGGAAATTAAAACACTTAAATATATAGCAAAATCGAACGGTTACAACGCAACCTTAATAGACAACTTAATTAAAAAACACAAGAGCCGAATCAACAACAACACAATTAACTCAAATACCGATGCAAAATATATTAGCTCTGATTATTCGTTGTTCATACCTTATGCCATCAAAAATGTATTACACAGATACAATATCAAAATCGGTACAAGAACGAAACACAATGTGAAAGCAAAACTAAGAGAAAGAACGAAAACAGATTTAACAAAATCTACAGGCGTGTATAAAATTGAGTGCCAAACATGCCACAAATTTTACATCGGCCAAACGGGAAGGTGCCTTCTAAAACGATATAAGGAACATCTACCAGGAAAAAATCACACAGCAAACAGCACTTCCAATTATGCCCAACATTTAATAAGCTCCGGCCATAACCACACAAGCTTCGACGAAGAGGTAACATCATTACACTATTGTAATAAAGGTCGACTGTTGGACACTTTGGAAGAATTTGAAATATATAAAGCTTTTAAAAACAACAGTCATCAAATTCTTAATGACAAATTAATATTCAAACAGAATTCTCTTTTTGAAACTTTACTTGCAACAGCTGATTGAAATCACTAATACAATTAAATCATAACAATAATACCAACACCCGTTACAGTTTTCATAAAAACATTTTTAGTCTTATTTTGATTTTAATTTGTTGTTTTATGTTAGTTTAATTTTACATACAACTGATGATGGTAATCAATATTACCGAAACATGTTTTGAATAAACTCTTTTATAAAATAAAACGCCACATGACGGGATAAAAAACCGCGTATACTAAACTCTGTGATAGTAAATGTAACCTAGCTAATTTTTATTTAATTTTTATTTATTTTTTAAACGATCTATGTTCTATTTATTATTAAATTGTGCCGTATACGTATGTTTTGTAAAGTCAAAATTTAAAATATTAAAAATCAAAATTTTAATAATTTGTTTATTATTGTGGCGTGGGTGTTTTTACACAAAAAAATTTGTGAGTTAATTAAGGACATAAAATATAATAAATTTTATATAATTATTCACTAAAAATGAATTACATATTTGTTGTTCTAATTTTTAAAGTTTATTTAAAAATATTCTAGTCCATTTTAAATTTAGGTGTAGTTTAAAATTATTATGAGTGCTGACGTCAACGTCGTATACATATTTGTTTTAATTTAACATTTTTAAAGCATATAAATATATATACGAAATGTGCATAGAACTTTCGGGCATAAATACAGTTATATTTAGTTTATGTCTTTTATGACTAAGATCTTCTAAAAGGTAACAAATTTTTCCTAGATTAATATTTTTGGTAATGTCATTACCACAAGTAAAGACAGCAGTCGTATTTTTAAGTTGTAAAATAACAATGTATGTGTGTAATTGCATTTGTGCAATGACACAATGATGCGTCCATTTTTTCGATAAGTTTTTAACGACACAATTTAAATGAAAAACAAACCAGAAATTAAAAAAAATTAAAAATTTGACTTACATATAAAAAATAACATTATTTTTCCATAATTTTCTTAATATTGTAAAAAACAAAATAAAAAAATAAATGCAAAATATATAATAATTTTATAAATCACTAAAATTAAGAATTTGAAGTGCCCGTATTTTTTTGTGTTTGTTTTCATTAGCTTCAATAAAAAATTTCTTTCGCACATAATTTTAGGTGCAACTATATTATAACTCATCAATTTATTATTTAGGAAAGTTTTATTTCATAAAAAGTTAAATGAAATCAGTGATTTTGGAAAATATAAAAACTTTTATTTTTCCGTTCTCTCATTCTATATTCTTTTATTTATTATTAATATAATTAAATAAAGTTCGGTTCGATTTGTTTTTTATTATTCGTAAAACATGCGCGAGCATGTGTGTGCATATATGTTCTAAGACGTTTTACAACATGTGCACGGTATGGTGCACAGCATGTGCATGGCATGTATTATGTTTAGTTTTGTGCACGGGGATTTTGTAACATGCACAATTGATGCACATTTCAATTGCACAATTAATGCATTAATTAACATTTCATGAATTTTTTTGAAAATTGTTTTACGGGTCAGTTCCTGACAATTAATTTTGATTAAACTTGGTAAGCATACTTAAAGTATGATTTGTAACAGATCTGCATCCTAACTTCCGGTTTGTCACTCCCGGAAAAAAATGTTTTTTTTTTTCTATCCGTACAACACAATTTATGTCTATTTGGATACTACAGCGTTTTCAATCATTTACTAATTTTGATGAAGCTGGAGCAAAAGATGGAGATTTTTTATGAGAAGGAACTGATAAGCTTTTCAGCAATAATGGGCAAAGTGGTTTGGGCTTCCGGATTACCTGTTTTTATAATTGAAACTACGCGAAATCTATAAAATAGTCAGTGATTAGTTGAAGTATTTAATGGATATAAGCTTACTATAAATCCAGAACAGTTTGTTCCCAGAGCTGTGGTGAAATCAGCCTATGCAGAAGTGTCGCCAATATTTTTTTAATGTAGATGAACTTTTTTATTAAGAAAAGTAAAATTTTTATTTATAGTAAATTATTTGTACAATGGTAAACTTTAAAAATTAAAACTAATATTTATGTTTTTTGACCTGTAGGATATCCATAACGTCGAGAAAATGATAAGAAATTGAGGTAATTACTTATTTCATGTGAAATGTATACTTGGATTCTACCGGACTGAAGTAAATGTACATCACATTACTTTGTTCGTCACCATTGGCAAAAACTATTCATATGTGCTTTCGTCACTAAAGACGGAAGTAAATTTTATAATTTATATGATAAAAAAATGTGTAAATTGAAATTACATCTATTCTTTATTCATTGATATCGTTGTTTGCTATTGAAATATTTCCAATAATTCAAAAGCTCAGGTAATATCACTATTGAAAATTATTTTTTTTGACATTGTCTTACAAATTATACCATCTTGAGCAAATTTTTTTAACTGCATAGCATAAAAAAGGATGAAATAATAATTAAATTAATTGAAATTTTATTATAAAACTAAGCTAATAATACTGTATTCTACATTTTACTTTAGTTTTTCTTGTTCATAAAAACTCAAATGCATATACCATACTGTAGTATAAAATTAAAATCTATAGTTTTGTACAAACTTTTATTTAAAATTCCTTGTATATTTTATTATTTGTTTCAATTTAAACAAAACGTTGAATTTTCGTTTACTTTTAAAAATTTCACTCTAGCTTATGAGAAATTTCCATAAAAACAATAAATGTACCAAAGGAGATAGGTTGTTATTTTACTGAAAGATTATCTATCATATATAGATAGACGTGGATTTTCAATGCGATTTTTCAGAATTTGTTTCAGGTGCAAAATATAAACATAGAATAAACATTTTTGGCCAGTGCGAGTAAACAATACATAAACTTACCTTTCAAACAAAAGTTCCAGTATTATTTGTTTTGTACAGAACAATATTATTTTAGCAAGTAAGTTTTATGTTCATATCAAATTTACGAGAAAATTGATCCTAAGAGTCCGACAGACAGACACCAAAAAGTTTCATTTTGTTATACCCACTTTGATTCAGTTACTTTAACGTATCTTTATTCACATAAAATTAACCTCTTCTCAAACACAAAAATTAGAACAATATCTATTTTTTTACATAAATCAATACCAAAAATCACATCTAATCAAAACGTTTCATCAAAAAGAAAACATTGTAATATAGTTTTTCTATATATTTTCCTTTTCTTCAAAGTAACCAAAAAATCTCAGTTTATTTGTGGTAAAAATATAATTCCAAAAACGAAATTCAAATACCTTAAGGCCTTAACATTTTGATCTACATAATTTATCCAAACGAATATTACCAGGATAGAAAAATTTTATTTTGAATTTTTTTAGAACAATAAAGTTTAAAGTGTAACACAAATTTTAAAGGCGATATCATAAGCGACAATTGATAAGGGTAAGATTAAGAGCTTTTTTGTTAGTTGGTATATGAATATATGATTTAATTTTGTTTAAGGGTTCGTTCAATAAATGTTTACTTTAGTAAGATGGGTTTAAAAGTTTAATCGTTTGAAAAAATTTGTTTTAGAATAGAATAACTTATAAAAAAGGAAGTGTAATGAAATCTTTGATTAGTAACCCATTTTGAATTTGATTTATTGTATTTAATTAATTCGATAAAAGCAACATATGTCAGAATGTAACGCAACCTATGTCTATATCAATAGCATATATTGCACCTAAAATTAGTAATAATACCTTAACTTAACTCATAACTTGAAGACAATTTTTCTAACTTATATATAAATTGATATGATTAGTATAACTTTAAATTATTTGGAACTGACACAAAACTTTTCCAATAGAAATATCCACCTTCGTATTTTGTTATCAACTTCAAAACCGATTTGTGACATCCTTATTTAGTTTCAATATAGAACAAAACACAAAATCAAAGTGAAAATAAACAAGTTATAAAAACAGGGATTTTATCCGTCACCAATAAATTATTTGTCGTTGTTGTCATTCTAAGTGAGTATGAAACGACAACGAACGATGTTTTCTGTTTGGCTTTTTATGTGATTTTCCTTTCATTTCTTCTTTACTTCTATTATTAAATTGTTAAGCTTTTAACCTTCAGAAACGTTGGTAACTTAGTTTACGAATCAATAAGTTAATGTAGATTTTTATTGTTTCTTTTATCTTACGAATAATAATGTTGGCATTCAAATAAATTTTGTGTCAGTATTTTTGATAAACGAAGCAAATTTAATAAGTTTCAGTTGCATAACAATGCGAATAGCCACCAATCACTTTTCAAAGGTTTATTTTATAACAACCTATGTATATATAATGATGTAATGACCCAGGTAAGAATTAGCTAATGAGCCAAGCCTGGGCCAAGCCCTCGCCACAGCTTTTGGGGTTTGGACCAGACTTAACATTTTCAAACGGCCCAAGCTTGGAATGATGTCCTGGGACCAAGTCTGGCAAATCAGACTTGGGCCAAGTTTGGCAAATCAAATATCACAAATTAAAAATTAAATATTACATTAATTAAATATTTCATGAAATATTTCAAAAATATAAATTTCATGAAACTTACAATCACTATAACAATGCATAACCAGCTGGTGAATAACGTGTAATATAATAAACTGAATCTTGATTCAGTACGGTTCGGCATTCACAACTGGCTTAGAATAAAACCGGAGTTAACTAGCCGAGGCTTGGCTCGCCAATACTAGGCTGAGGTTGGCCCATTGTTTAACATTGGCAGTTCCTACCCGGGGAGAAGTGGAGATTTTCTTTGAAAAAAATTCAAATATATCATCAAACTAAAAAAACTCAAATGCTTTCCTTAGTGACTTAAGTTTAAATAATCATAACAACCTATTAACAAGGAAATTGATACAATTTTTATTTTCATTCAAATTAATATTAAGATTTTTGTTTCTAATTAACTTATGTTACAATTTCTTCAACATTATTTTATTTAATTGAGTAACAAGTTGAAATTTGTACTATTTTTAAATTCAGTTTTTACAAAAATAAATTTTAATTTTATTATTAATATTTTCGTTTAATTTAGATATTGAACGTTTTTTACACACACCAAAATTCTAAATACATTTATTTTTTTGTTGATTTGTATTTAATTTTTACCTAATTAATTCAAAGCTATAAGGAGATCTAACAGCTCTTTAAGTCGTCAAAATAAATAAGTAGACAAACCACTAAGTGAAAAATTTAAAAATCAAACAATCAAGTAAATAAATAGATAACTGAGAATATAAATAAATAAATGAAAAAATTTCGTACGTAATCTTTACACGCTGTTAAAGTAAAACTTCTTTGGCTACTGTATTACTAAAAATATTAAATATAAAATAAATATGTCATATTGAAATTTAGAGTAACATTTCTTGATAATATAATTTACAATAATGTGTTATAAAAAGCCATATTAACATAATGTTTTATAAAGTCTTACATACAAACATACTACAAATTAAATTTCACGATGAATACATGTCAACTTAATTCAACAACAAGATTTGGTACAACAAATGATGCAGTTTTTCAAGAAATTTAGCAAATTTTCAAAGTAAAGTTTAAGTTTCTCACTTGATTTATCATAAACCTCTAATTTCATATTTCAATTATGATAATAATTGAATTGACTTTGTAATACATTATATATTCAATATGATGAATACAAACATTATATATACAATATGACATATTTATTTTATATTTAATCTTTTTAGTAATACCTGCCACAGAGGCCAAACAAATTTAATTCAACCGCGTGCAAATATTACATGCACTCATTTTTTTATTTAACAAAACAAATTTAATAAACACAAATATTTTTATTTAAAAATAAACTTTTAAAAAAACGGCATATAAAATACGTCTAACTGATAGAAAATTATGTACGACCACCTTGACATCTATAGAAATATAATACAACTCAAACTATCCAAACAGATGAAGAAGTTTTGATTAAATCGCCTAAAATACATAAAAATACGGGTTTTTCCAATTTTCTGAAAACGGAATTTTTCACATCATAAAACATTGTGGGACCCTCTCGAAATCAACACAAATAAAATACGATTTAAATCATTCAAATCGAACTAGCCGTTTTTTGAGAAATCGGTCAACATACATAAAAAAAACCATAATGAAACACAGAACCTCCTCTTTTTTAAAGTCGGTTAAAAAACTAAAACAATTCAAAATATAATTTTAAAAAATAACGAAACTAAAAATCGACACATCCAACTCATATAGCATTTAGTACGAGACTGAATAAAAAATATAATAACATTAACAAATAAATGACAATTGACACAAACAATACCCAAAATCAAATTGTATCGCATACTTGCCGAACATAATATTCGTTTGCCTTTTTACTACATTTGCTGCATGCATTTCATGAAACCGTGTGATCCGGATCCGCTTAAATTTTACATGCAAATTAAGATCCAACTTTGTTTTTGGATCCCAAATCATGATCTAAAAATTAGTTCATGTTTGAAAATGTGGGTGAAAAAATATTTTGTATTTTGTAATTGGTATAATAAAAAAAACAGCAAATTCAAAAGCCAAACGCATCTACAACTGATATAAATAAAAATTATAAATAAAAAACTAATAAATTTAATTTAAAAAGTTTATTCACAAAAAATCATTTGGGATGTTCACCAAAATGGTTACAAAAATTGAATGTAAAGAAATGTAAAACAAAATTAATGATGTATAAAAAATAATAGAATATGATTTTGAGTAGTCTTAAAATTATTACTTCAATGTAATTTTGAGTAGTACTTTTAGGCAATTATTATACCAACCTGACTCACCCCTTATTACAATTTTGTGCCGTTTCATGAAACATGACCTGATCTGGATCAGATCATGCGTCAAGAAATGCTACTATTGTTGTATGAATTTCTTCTTTATTTTATTTATTTTTTTTTTTTTTCAAAATTTTACTTCCGTTCAAAAAATTGTAATATTACGCCTGAAGATGTTTTACTTAAAAAAATAAACAAAAATTAAAAAAATAAATAAAAAAAATAAATATAGAAATAAATAAATGACCCAAAAAACGAATAGATAAAATTAACTAATAATAAGTATATAAATTAATAAACACAAAATAATTATGTTAAAACTAAGTAACTCAGCAAATGAAACCAAAAGTATAACTCTGGAGTTCCACTCCAAGTTCAAAATTTGATTTTTTAAATACAAATTTAATACAATAGAGAAAAATAAACTTACAATATTTCTTAGATGTGTTATAAAATGCTTGAAACGAAAGTTAGATTATGTAATTGGTACAATTTTAACCAATTTCGTTTTCCATAACCTCCATTTATACTTTATGAGATTCAATAGCAAAGAAAAACTGAATCTCTGTTTAAAAATCTACAAACGACAATCTTACATGCGGCATTATTTGGTTTTTTGTTTCGTAAAAAAATGGATAAAAAATATAAAACTCAACACAAATTTTCTAATTAGTTTTTCCTAATTAGGTTTGATAATATACTTTTCAAACGATGTTGACTCGTGTATTGCAAATTAAAAGTACTTTAATCAAAATCTATCCCCTTTTAAAACTAACTTTAAGCAAATCTCTTCAGTAATCAAATACCAAAACGTTGCTTTGTTTTACCTCTATTTGAATAAAATAAAATTTTAACATTTTCTCTTTTGTATAAATAAAATTTTCAATTTTCAAGTAAAAAAAAAGCAAAAACAAATCCTATTGTAATTCTATATCATTAAAAAATGTTTTGCACCATCTTCGTTATTTTCAGTTTAAATTAAATTAATTAAACTAAAATTTTCTAGCTTCAACTCTACACTTATAACAGATGACAATTTACGTAACAAAACAAAATAATTTCACATTACATAAGCAAAGGCAGCCAGGAGCACAAAAAATTATCAAACAAAACATAAAATTTTCGTTATAAGAAAATAAATATAAACAAAATATTCAAATCATAAGACAATCAATATTGAAGAAACGATAAAACTGTATATGCCTGCCTTTGCCTCCTATCTGTACGAGTAGTCTGTTATATCGTTTCTGTTTTCCGACGATGTAATATTTATTCTGTGTTTTATTGAAAAAAATTTGAATTTTATTTGATATATAATATAAAGTTTTATTATAATTACACGGGGTACACGAGAAGCTCTTTATGAGATGGAATAAATATTGATATCAATTGTTTTCACTAACATTTTCTTTATGGAAAGAATTCATTAATTCTGTATCAGAGGTACGTCTGCTTAAATCAGAGAAAAGATCACCATCAAGAATTCTGGACAAACTTTAAACATAAAACTTTTATTAATTTTTTATTTTTTATTTGTTTTTCAAATTTCACTCACGTAATTTCAAAAACTATATAAAAGAAAAATTAACCAAACTGGAAAATAATTCAAGCCGTCATAGACAAGAAATAAATAAAATAAAAACAGTTGATGAAAAGATGAACATTTCGTTTTGTTTCGTCTAATATTAAAATCAAATAAAAAAATTAAATATTTTGATGGTGACGCCAAGTTATTTTATCGTTTGAAAACAAGAATAAATTTAAAATTCGTTAAAAGTTCGTTTTTAATACTATTCAATTATGAAAAAGTTCACGTTCCAACTTCCACTACAACACATTTTGACAATTTATCGATCTCATTAGTTTGTTTATATTTAAATAAATGTATAACACAAAATAAGCTTTTGATAAGGAAAGACTTTTAACGATATTAAATTTGAATTTCAGAAAAGTTAATTTCATTTAATTAATTTTGTGTTATTAGTTGATGACATTAGTTGATGAAATGACAGAGTTGATGACATTTTTCATTGAAATTGATGTTTAAATTGATCTGCTAAGAAAATAATTAAAGAGAGATAATGTTGTAAAACTAATGTCAGCTATTTTATACTTCTATATTACAATTTTGCTGGATAATAATGAATAATAATGAAACAAAAACAGTTTAGAAGGGAAATTTTAAATATTGATGGAAAATCAAATTTTCGATTTTCTTGGAACTGACTAGTTTTAACACAGGGTGACTCAAAATTTGCTGAGAAATTTAGAGACAAAGAAAGTTTAAAGTTAAATTGTGTCCGAAATCGGTTCACATTTTAATAAAAAAAATTCTGTGTGAAAGACACTAAGTAAGGTTTTTTAAAAATATTACGCTGCTAAGAAAATTATATTTTTAAATGATTTTCTTATTTTCATTTTTCAAACATGGCCTTTTTGGCCTTTTTTCTTTTCTTTTTTTGTTATATTTCAAAGATATATTAGTTTAAATTATCAAGTTATAAAAAATGAAAAAATCCAGATATATCTTTTGCTAGTAAATATTGAAATGGATTTTTCTCGTTAACAACACAAACGTCTGTTCAATTTAGAAATTATCTGGCATGAAAGTTAAAATATGGTTCGTCATCGCCGCTGTAGCTAAGATAAGATGTGTAAGATGTGTGTAAGACACACGGGATTTGAACATGTGTCTCTGATGAATGTGAGTTCGAATCCTGGCACGAAACACAAAAAATTTTTCTAAAGGAATTTTAGAGAAAATGAAAAGTTATTTCGAATTGCAAAACTCAAGTGATTTCCAATATGTACTTAAGCTTAATTTTTCACAAAAAAGGGGTAAAATATGTACTATATTTTAGGGTAGCGAAAGCCGAAGTTCGACGTCTGCTTCGTGCTGCCTTGGTAATGCTGACAGAATTGGGTTGGTGTATTGGCAGAGTAAAAACTGCTTAGTCAATGACTCTACATCACGGTGAATTGGCCTCTTGAAACCAATGCGACTCAAGCGTCTGTTCTCCATGTCAGGGGCGGCTTTGATCGGGCGTCTGTCTTGGATCAAGCGGCTCGCTATATAAACGTGTAAAAAGGTTGTTTCTGGTAACCTTAAGATGCAGAACGAATCCATTCACGACAATTTGTGTTGGGCCTAAGCATAGTTGGTTTATTTTAAACACTTTTATTTTAAACACTGTTTAAAACAGTGAACAAATTGTTTTTTTTTTAAACAAGTTTAAAACAAAAATTGATTTTTTTTAAATATTGCAATGTTACTTATTTGCTATCCAATATAACGTTGTACACTGTCGTATTTTATCGTTTTTAATACATTTATCAAATTAAAGCCTCCCTCCTTATTCGGTATCAGAGTTACCAAAATAATGACACCCACCACCATGATGCCTGGCCATTATTTTTGTGGAACAAGGCAGAAAGTTGGATTACCTTCCTGGAGATGCGTGAAATCGGTCAAATTGATAGAACTCATCACCAAAATTTTAAGAAAATAGAACTAAAAATCAGTGTTGTGCAAATTCTTAACAAAAAGTAATTTACGTAATTCTTTACATGTAAAGAATTCATTCTTTACAAGTCCAAAAATCATTGTAAAGAATGTAAAGAATGTAAATAATGCTAAAAAAAATTAAAAAGATGTGCCAATTTTCTCATTAGGTTAATATATAATTTAAAATGAAACTCAAACTCCTAAACAATCATAGTTTTTAAGTCAGTCTTAAGTTATATATATCATTTGAATACTGATTATTATAGCTCCTTTAAGAATTAAGACAAAACTTGTGCCCAATTCCAACAATGGTAATACAAATTTTGAGTTGAAAAGAATTACGAATTTCAGTCTCTATAAAATATTTTCCCGCTTTAATCATAGAAAAAGCAAGGATTGGAAATCATAGATTATGTATTATGTATTATGTATAAAATTTAAAACTTATTACAATAAAATTAACAATTTAACTACAGTAACATCAATTTGTTGAATACGACACATAACAAGCTTGATTTACAATAGCAATTATTTTCAGTATACAAATTATCAAAGACAGGCTTTACCTGTCAATTGATAAAATGAAGAATGTCCGAACCCAAGTTTTCAACCATTCATCTTTAGAATTTAGATTAAAGAACACATGTTATTTTTAAAATTTTAGTTGTGCAAACAAATGATTGATTTCACAAATTCGATATTTCTGGTGTCGTGAAATTTTTTAATTATATTGTAACAAGTTTTGGTTTGAGTCGACACTAAAAATAAATTTTAAATTTAATCTCAAACTTGTTAAAATATAAATAAACAATTTCACGATACCAGAAATATCGAATTTGTGAAATCAATCATTTGTTTGTACAACTAAAATTTTAAAAATAACATTTGTTTTTGAATACAAAGATAGCTTATATATGTAACATCTCAACAAACATTTTCTTTAATCTAAATTCTTAGGTTGAAAGGTTGAAAACTTGGGTTCGGACATTCTTCATTTTATCAATTGACAGGTAAAGCCTGTCTTTGATAATTTGTATACTGAAAATAATTGCTATAGTATATCAATCTTGTTATATGTGTCGTATTCAACAAATTGATGTTATTGTAGTTAAATTGTTAATTTTATTGTAATAAGTTTTAAATTTTAATACCTAATTTATGATTTTCAATCTTTGCTTTTTCTATGATTAAAGCGGGAAAATATTTTATAGATACCCAAATTCATAATTCCTTTCAATTCAAAATTCGTATTACCATTGTTGGAATTAAGCACAAGTTTTGTCTTTTTAAAGGAGCTGTAAAAATCACTTGAAGGTAAAATTCTTTACATTTATTAATCATTCTTTACATTCTTTACGTAAAAATATATTCATTAATAATTCTTTACATAAAAAGGTAAAGAATTATTCTTTACATGAAAATTCACAACTCTGCTAAAAATTAGAGATTTACAATTTTGGGTTGAAAAGGGATTGGGATTGGGTCAAAAATATACATATCCCAACTGGAGGAATCAATTACTATCATGAATTATTAATGAGTCAGATAAAAAAATGGCACAGTTAGTATACAATTCTGGAAAATAGAAACACAACAAAAACTGTTAAGGATGATCTAGTTTTAATGAAAAATTTCTTAATCGTTGTTTTACAACCCGTGAATAAATTAGAAAAACATAAATTATGAATCCTTCCACTAAATTCAATCGTTTTGAATAACCCTAAAAACCTTGTTGGCCGTTTTTGTTCTACTATGCATACAGAGCGCGTGGGAGGGAGTGGTTTATGGAATTCCTTTGTCCTTGCCTTTCATACTAGTTTGCCACCCTTTTCTTCCTGCTTAATCATTGGAACAATATTAAAATCTTCTTGGTGATTTTCCCTATAATTCAGTCATCTTTCTATTTCTCATCAAGATACAGTAGTAGTAGTGTATTAACAGTAGTAACAACAAAGTTTGCATTTTACCATGTGATACAGACGGCTTAAACTAGAGTGGTTGCCTAAGTTTGTGTAATTGACTAAGTCAAAAGAGTGTTCATTGAGAAAAACGAAAACTTGAACATTGAAGAACCACCAACTCAGTACTAAATCATCAGAACCAACCATAAAAATAACTATATAGATATATTCGCTGCATCGAGAAAATCGAAGAACAATTGTGAGGGATTGAAGTCACTTGCTCCTATCTTAAACTCTTGGCCTGGGTTGTGGTTAAAATAAAGCGAAAAAAGTTCATTAAATGGAAAAGGCGGAATTACCCTATATCACTCACACCTTTCAAAAACACTAACACTTATTTGGGTTCTTAAAACAGACACAAAAAAAATGAAAAAGCTTATAAAAACGAACAATTAATTTACTATAATAATAATACAAATGTTAATGAAAATAATACTTGAAAATAACACAATACGTTCACTGTTTATTGACATCATTCCATGAGCAGGGGTCTGCTAGCCATAACCATGGGACGCAGTTGATGACATATTGAAGAATAACTAACAGCAGGCTAATCGATTCAACTTTTTATTATTTTTCCTTGCGATAATATTATATTATCAGTATTTAGTTGAAATTCATATATAATTTCAATACTTTTTTGTTAATTTTTTACAATATAAAGCTCTAAATATAATATTTTTATATGATGTTATATATGTTTTTCGTAATAATATTTATCATAATATTTTTATGCTATATTATTTGGCACACAAAACACGACTACTTTAATTTATTTTTAATTATTTTATTTATTTAATTTTGTTTTCTTAAAACTTTTTAAAAAGCAATAGTAAATCTGCAAATATGTTTCACCATATATACTAAAGGAAATCAAAGAAAAGAATTTAGATTTAGGCATGTAAAATAATTTAAGAAGTTGATGCAAATAAAATTTAAGGTGATTAATTATTAGGAATGTTCAAATTTCAATTTGTCGTAGATATCACGGGACCATCCACAGTTTTGGGGACGATTTACACCCTGAAAACATCTCTAAGCCGGACTCTGAGGTTTGTGAGCAAGAGGACGCCTCTTACACGTCACTAAGACTTTATGTCTTTAGCATGAAAGATCCTAAGCATTATTCCAGCTTCATCAGTCACCTAGTACGTATTTCCGTAGCATCACTATGAGAAAAAAATCAAACAAAAACGTTTGCATTGGTTTTCGGATGTGGGAGCGTAGCAAGCTCAGCAATTGATTTGCGAAGATGTTCGATTAAACCGTATTGTTAGAAATAATCAAAAGTGATTAATTATTAGGAATGTTCAAATTTGTGACAATGAATATGAGAAAGATTTCTATTTCGCCGCCATACATGACATATCTATGTCAAATGCTTTTTACCCTGCAATCTAACATGCCTCTAGTGGAACTATTAACCACATATCTAGTGGAACTATTAACCACAGTTTTTATGAAAATATTCGACGCATTCCACGATAGCCGACAATTATTTCGGGTAACACAGTGTTTTGACTGGTTAGCATTTTGAAGAAATCTGCTATCACTATTTCTGGCACATCATTTTGTTCCAGTGCTCCTTCTATACACAAACTGTACGTTAAGTAAAGAGTGCAAGAATTTATAGTGACACAATTTTTCTAATATTCCTTACATAACCTCTTTTTACGTATATAATCTCTTTTTACGGAGTCTATACAGATGAAAGAATATAGCTACGTTTTCTTAAGTGACTTCAACGAAATGTTAAACCATTTACTAAAAGTTTAGTCATAGAAAAAACTACAACAATTCAATTCTAAGAAATAAAAAAACATCTGCGAAAACCAACTTTCAACAAAACAGATTTTAAACGAAATGCAAAGTGACATGCAAAGATAAGTTTTGAGGTTATACTACTACTTTTATTATTTAATACGATACTATCGTAAAAAAGTCATCAAAGTTCGTTTCAAAAAAACTTTCATTTAACATTTTTTTTAACTTGCACAAGAACAAACAAAAAATATTTCGCTTCTGCACTAACAATAGTATTATTTCAACACATAAAACTTTAAAGCTTTGAAGCTTTACAAACATATGAGATGGTATAAAAATAATAATTCATAACCGCATTTTCATAAAAATTTAATTAAAATTTTAATCGACAAGAAATCCCAAATCTGCCGTAGTTTTTTTTTAATCCGGTAATAGTTTATGAGTTTTATTTTATGTTTAGTATAAATTTTTCAAAATATATTAGATTTTACTTAAATTTACATAATATTTTTCAAATTTATTATGCATAAAGTAAGTGTTACAGCCAAATCAAAACTTAAAACGTCAACCGCATAATGTTATAACAAATTAGAAAAATAAAATATGCATATTTTTCATTTTTAATAAAATGTGTTATGTAGTAGGCATTACAATTTGTGTCACAACCACACATAATAGTTATTTACAAAAGTGTAAGGTTATAAATTAAGCCCGACTGAGATTTTGTAGACAACTCGCGAGAGCTGAAATTAACTGTACGCTTGTGCAACATGTTCTGTACTTCCTATTATTTATTAATTTTATGAGACCACAATAACATGGGTTCAGAGATGTTGATGAACACTAACTTTTGTTTGTTTTTGTTTTTTCATATTTTTTTAAAAAATAAATTAGTTTTCCATAAATTACATAATAACAAAACTAAAATACAGTAGCATATTCTTTAACCATTTAACGCACGGTCTTCCAAGTATTTTTTAAGAAGAATAAAAATTTTCAATAATTGATGTGAAATTTTATCTCAATAATATTACATACATTATTTTATCTTAATAATGAATAATAAATGTATAAACATTTTGGGAAAATGACCGTCACAAACCGATTTAAAAATTTGGATAACTTTATTGAAACAAATCACATGAGAAATGAGGAAAGATCCTCTATTACAAAATTGATCCACCAATTCAATGATATATTCTACTTACCTGGTGATCATTTAACCACAACAAATGTTAGATGTTATTCAATATCTTTAGTTCGCAATTCACAACCAGAAGATGTTAAACCTTATCGTCTCCCTCATTCATCTAAAACCGAAATTAATGCACAAGTAGAAAAAATTCTTCAAAGTGATATGATAAAAAATAGTTGCAGCCTATTTAATTCGCCTTCACTTGTAGTACCAAAAAAATCCGATGATGAAACTAAAAGGTGAAGGGTTGTCGTTGATTTTCGACGTCTATATAATATAACAGTAAACAACAACTTTCCATTACCTAACATCATCGAAATTCTAAAACAACTTGGGGATGCTGTTTACTTTTTTATTTAAGACCTGGCCGAGGGCTACCAATTACCATTAAATACCATAAAGTGAAGAAGACAAAGAAAAGACTGCCTTTAGCACACTAACCAGGTCATTACCATTTCAAGATGATGCCTTTTGAGAGGTGTTACGTCCACATTTCAACGTATTATGAATAATTTTTTGTCAGGATTAAACGGTCTTAAATATTTCGTATTCTTTGATAATTAACTGAAGCTTTTGAAAATTTCCGAAAATATAATTTAAAGTTACAACCTTCAAAATGTCATTTTCTTCGGAAAAAAATGTGCTATTTGGGACACATTATTAAACTGACCTTAGAATTAAGGCATCCAAATTACTCGGATTTGCGGCTACCCGAATGGTGGAGCATTAATTTTCGAAATACACGGGTTACCCGGGTACCATGATCGTATTTATCATTCCGTCCAATATTGTACTACAGATTATGTATTTTCTTACAATATCAGACACGCAGGTAAAAGATTTTGGTTGAAAAGAATAAAATTTAGCTTATTTCTCAAATGCTGTTCACTCAACCTGAATTGCATAAATTTACTTTTGACTGATAATTTGTTTAATAAAAATGTGTTGTATTATAGGACTTACAATATGAATCACAACAACACATAGAATCCTCTTAAGACCTAGATCCCATTAAGTCTTAAAAAGTCCTAAGTTCTACGTCTATTTAAACTTAGGGATCTTTTGATTGTTTGTTGAAAATCAAAATATTATAGTCGCTCAAATTACCCGGGTAGTTAACTAAGATACCCGTATAGTCGAGTATGTTGAAAAAGCCGAAAATACCCGGGCAATCGACATTGGATGCCTTGCTTGGAATTAAACATGACCTTTCAAAAATTGACGCAATTCAATACCATGCTATACCAAAAAATGCAAAAGAAATAAAATCTTTTCTCAGATAATTTCATTGAAAATTTTTCACAACTGGAACGGCGGAAAAAGAGTTGCTCGCCATAGTGTTTGCTTTAAAAACCTTGACATACTGATTCTTGTATTATAATTTATTAACTTCAATTTTGCAACATTGATGGATTATAATTACATTTGCTGCAAAACAGCATTTTCTGCTAGCGTTTGATAATACGTGTAAGTACATTTTCTAAGTGATATGTGATACCAAGCATGATGTGATGATAATGATTGGCTAAATACTCATCACATGATTTTCTTGATTAATTAAACGGACGGGTGAAAGTTTTCGATTGCGAAGTCGGAAAAGGAATTTTGAAGTGGACGTATGTTCCACTTAAATTCAATTTCTTTTGGTTGGGTTATTTGTTTTAGGTTCAAATCAGTATTTTTAATATTTTTAGTAAGTTCAGTATTTTAAGTATTTTTAATTTTATTTTATTAACCTATTTTGAGTTTTTGAGTGAATTTGGATTTTGGAAAAATAAACTATTAAATATCGATGAAATTTTGAATTTCGAAACATGTCGTAAAGATTACTTTTAAATAAAATTAAATTATTACAAATATTTGGAGTGAATGTGGATTCTACAATTACAAAAAAAAATATGGAGGGGCTGAAATCTCCCCGCTCTGAGATATCAAGACTTCGGTCTGGGTTAAAGATTTTGATATAGTTTTCGGCAAAAAACTTTTATTAGGACATGGTTTTTAGTATTGGTCAGCGATATACACCTATTTTCAAGCGAAGCTTTTTTGTAAATAAAATGGTACTGGATCATCCGATTTTAAATCGGTTTTCAGTTTTAAATAGCTGAATATTGGTGGAGTATTTTGGTATATAATTTGTTATTTTATTTCAACTAAATCATTAAAAAATTTAATTTAAAGTTTGATATAAGTTTTTTAATAGAAAAAAATCAAAAAAAAATCAGAAAATAATAGAATTTTTATTTTTATTTGATAAATAATTGACTAAATTGTTTAAAAATATTTGATAATTTGATTAATTCATTACATTTAATTAACATAATATAAAGTTAATATCGGATGTGACCGCCTTGTAAATTGATAAAATATTGGCGCCAATCAACGCCTCTCGTCATGTTGTGCGCTCTCACAATGGCATCCCAGACCTTATCATTACTGTGAAACACTTGGTGTTCACTCTTAGCTTTGCCTTTGATCTCTGACCCAACATTCTCAACTGGATTTATCTCTGGATAGAGACTGAAAATACAAAAAAAAAATGTATGGCTTCAAAAAGTTCTCCAAATAGTCAATGTACAATTCAACTTTTTGCAAATTAAATTCACTATTTTGTAAATCAAATTCAATTTCTTGTAAATCAAATTGAAGAGCAAAACATTGAATTTGATTTGGAAAAAGTTGAATTCGATTTGCAAAATATTAAATTTGATTTGCAAAAAGTTGAATTTGACTTGAAAAAAGTTGAATTTGATTTGCAAAAGTTGAATTTGATTTGTAAAATGTTGAATTTGAACTGCAAAACCTGTACATTGACTATTTGGAGAACTCTTTTCGGGTAACACAGTGTTTTGACTGGTTAGCATTTTGAAGAAATCTGCTATCACTATTTCTGGCACATCATTTTGTTCCAGTGCTCCTTCTATACACAAACTGTACGTTAAGTAAAGAGTGCAAGAATTTATAGTGACACAATTTTTCTAATATTCCTAACATAACCTCTTTTTACGTATATAATCTCTTTTTACGGAGTCTATACAGATGAAAGAATATAGCTACGTTTTCTTAAGTGACTTCAACGAAATGTTAAACCATTTACTAAAAGTTTAGTCATAGAAAAAACTACAACAATTTTGTAGACAACTCGCGAGAGCTGAAATTAACTGTACGCTTGTGCAACATGTTCTGTACTTCCTATTATTTATTAATTTTATGAGACCACAATAACATGGGTTCAGAGATGTTGATGAACACTAACTTTTGTTTGTTTTTGTTTTTTCATATTTTTTTAAAAAATAAATTAGTTTTCCATAAATTACATAATAACAAAACTAAAATACAGTAGCATATTCTTTAACCATTTAACGCACGGTCTTCCAAGTATTTTTTAAGAAGAATAAAAATTTTCAATAATTGATGTGAAATTTTATCTCAATAATATTACATACATTATTTTATCTTAATAATGAATAATAAATGTATAAACATTTTGGGAAAATGACCGTCACAAACCGATTTAAAAATTTGGATAACTTTATTGAAACAAATCACATGAGAAATGAGGAAAGATCCTCTATTACAAAATTGATCCACCAATTCAATGATATATTCTACTTACCCGGTGATCATTTAACCACAACAAATGTTAGATGTTATTCAATATCTTTAGTTCGCAATTCACAACCAGAAGATGTTAAACCTTATCGTCTCCCTCATTCATCTAAAACCGAAATTAATGCACAAGTAGAAAAAATTCTTCAAAGTGATATGATAAAAAATAGTTGCAGCCTATTTAATTCGCCTTCACTTGGAGTACCAAAAAAATCCGATGATGAAACTAAAAGGTGTAGGGTTGTCGTTGATTTTCGACGTCTATATAATATAACAGTAAACAACAACTTTCCATTACCTAACATCATCGAAATTCTAAAACAACTTGGGGATGCTGTTTACTTTTTTATTTAAGACCTGGCCGAGGGCTACCAATTACCATTAAATACCATAAAGTGAAGAAGACAAAGAAAAGACTGCCTTTAGCACACTAACCAGGTCATTACCATTTCAAGATGATGCCTTTTGAGAGGTGTTACGTCCACATTTCAACGTATTATGAATAATTTTTTGTCAGGATTAAACGGTCTTAAATATTTCGTATTCTTTGATAATTAACTGAAGCTTTTGAAAATTTCCGAAAATATAATTTAAAGTTACAACCTTCAAAATGTCATTTTCTTCGGAAAAAAATGTGCTATTTGGGACACATTATTAAACTGACCTTAGAATTAAGGCATCCAAATTACTCGGATTTGCGGCTACCCGAATGGTGGAGCATTAATTTTCGAAATACACGGGTTACCCGGGTACCATGATCGTATTTATCATTCCGTCCAATATTGTACTACAGATTATGTATTTTCTTACAATATCAGACACGCAGGTAAAAGATTTTGGTTGAAAAGAATAAAATTTAGCTTATTTCTCAAATGCTGTTCACTCAACCTGAATTGCATAAATTTACTTTTGACTGATAATTTGTTTAATAAAAATGTGTTGTATTATAGGACTTACAATATGAATCACAACAACACATAGAATCCTCTTAAGACCTAGATCCCATTAAGTCTTAAAAAGTCCTAAGTTCTACGTCTATTTAAACTTAGGGATCTTTTGATTGTTTGTTGAAAATCAAAATATTATAGTCGCTCAAATTACCCGGGTAGTTAACTAAGATACCCGTATAGTCGAGTATTTTGAAAAAGCCGAAAATACCCGGGCAATCGACATTGGATGCCTTGCTTGGAATTAAACATGACCTTTCAAAAATTGACGCAATTCAATACCATGCTATACCAAAAAATGCAAAAGAAATAAAATCTTTTCTCAGATAATTTCATTGAAAATTTTTCACAACTGGAACGGCGGAAAAAGAGTTGCTCGCCATAGTGTTTGCTTTAAAAACCTTGACATACTGATTCTTGTATTATAATTTATTAACTTCAATTTTGCAACATTGATGGATTATAATTACATTTGCTGCAAAACAGCATTTTCTGCTAGCGTTTGATAATACGTGTAAGTACATTTTCTAAGTGATATGTGATACCAAGCATGATGTGATGATAATGATTGGCTAAATACTCATCACATGATTTTCTTGATTAATTAAACGGACGGGTGAAAGTTTTCGATTGCGAAGTCGGAAAAGGAATTTTGAAGTGGACGTATGTTCCACTTAAATTCAATTTCTTTTGGTTGGGTTATTTGTTTTAGGTTCAAATCAGTATTTTTAATATTTTTAGTAAGTTCAGTATTTTAAGTATTTTTAATTTTATTTTATTAACCTATTTTGAGTTTTTGAGTGAATTTGGATTTTGGAAAAATAAACTATTAAATATCGATGAAATTTTGAATTTCGAAACATGTCGTAAAGATTACTTTTAAATAAAATTAAATTATTACAAATATTTAGGGTGAATGTGGATTCTACAATTACAAAAAAAAATATGGAGGGGCTGAAATCTCACCGCTCTGAGATATCAGAGCTAACAGTGTTGAATTCAACACAAGTAAAACTCAAGTTTGTCATTTTTCTAGGTTATCAACACCTAATCCGTTTTTATTAAAGTTTGATTCAAATGATCTTCAAGAGAAAGAATCTATTAAACTTCTAGGAGTTGAGATTGAAAATAATATGAAATGGAATTCTCATATTTTTAACCTAGCTAAGAACGCTGTTCAAAAATTAGGATTCTTGGGTCGTTGTCGTAAGGTTTTTAATAGCGAACAGCTTCTTTTAATATATAAATCATTTATTCGTCCCTGCATGGAGTATTGCTCTCACATATGGGGTGGAGCCTACATAAGTAGCTTAAAATGTCTTGATTCTATACAACGGAGAGCTGTTAAATTGATCGGCAACTCGACTCTTACTAACGAGCTTGATTCCTTGCAACATAGAAGAGACGTCGCTGATTTGACGGTATTTTACAAGTATATTATGGACGAACGGGCGTCTACGGAGATCAAATCGATTTTGCCTGAACCAGCAAACTTTGCGCGTTTCACCAGAGCATCAATAGCAGCCCATCCTTTTACGGTTCAAGTGACAAGGTGTAGAACTGTCGCTTTTCAACGCGATTTTTTTAACAGAGTTTCTCATCTCTGGAATGCCTTACCGGCGTGGGTCTTTCCTGATAATTTTAATCCTCAAAACTTTAAGATCAACGTTAATAAATTCCTGAAAGAAAATTAAATAATACTTTCGAACCCTAGTTCCCTAGTTAGCATGGTATCTTCGGATATTCAGAGACGTTGATCTATATTGGTTAACACTAAACATGCCTAACATTGAATAAAAAAAAAAAAAAAAAAAAAAAATCAAGACTTCGGTCTGGGTTAAAGATTTTGATATAGTTTTCGGCAAAAAACTTTTATTAGGACATGGTTTTTAGTATTGGTCAGCGATATACACCTATTTTCAAGCGAAGCTTTTTTGTAAATAAAATGGTACTGGATCATCCGATTTTAAATCGGTTTTCAGTTTTAAATAGCTGAATATTGGTGGAGTATTTTGGTATATAATTTGTTATTTTATTTCAACTAAATCATTAAAAAATTTAATTTAAAGTTTGATATAAGTTTTTTAATAGAAAAAAATCAAAAAAAAATCAGAAAATAATAGAATTTTTATTTTTATTTGATAAATAATTGACTAAATTGTTTAAAAATATTTGATAATTTGATTAATTCATTACATTTAATTAACATAATATAAAGTTAATATCGGATGTGACCGCCTTGTAAATTGATAAAATATTGGCGCCAATCAACGCCTCTCGTCATGTTGTGCGCTCTCACAATGGCATCCCAGACCTTATCATTACTGTGAAACACTTGGTGTTCACTCTTAGCTTTGCCTTTGATCTCTGACCCAACATTCTCAACTGGATTTATCTCTGGAGAGAGACTGAAAATACAAAAAAAAATGTATGGCTTCAAAAAGTTCTCCAAATAGTCAATGTACAATTCAACTTTTTGCAAATTAAATTCACTATTTTGCAAATCAAATTCAATTTCTTGTAAATCAAATTGAAGAGCAAAACATTGAATTTGATTTGGAAAAAGTTGAATTCGATTTGCAAAATATTAAATTTGATTTGCAAAAAGTTGAATTTGATTTGAAAAAAGTTGAAATTGATTTGCAAAAGTTGAATTTGATTTGTAAAATGTTGAATTTCAACTGCAAAACCTGTACATTGACTATTTAGAGAACTCTTTGAAGCCATACATTTTTTTTTGTATTTTCAGTCTCTCTTCAGAGATAAATCCAGTTGAGAATGTCGGGTCAGAGATCAAAGGCAAAGATAGGAGTGAACACCAAGTGTTTCACAGTAATGATGAGGTCTGAGATGCCATTGTGAGAGCGCACAACATGATGAGAGGCGTTGGTTGGCGCCAATATTTCATCAATTTATTAAATTCATTGCCTAATAGAATGCGCGAAATTATTGCAGCACAAGGTGGTCATATTATATTAATGGTTATATTATATTAATTATATTTAATGAATTAATCAAATTATCAAATATTTTTAAACAGTTTAGTCAATTATTTATCAAATAAAAATAAAAATTCTATTATTTTCTGATTTTCTTTTGATTTTTTTCTATTAAAAAACTTATATCAAATTTTAAATTAAAATTTTTTAATGATAAAGTTGAAATAAAACAACAAACTATAAACCTAAATACTCCACCAATATTCAGCTATTTAAAACTGAAAACCGATTTAAAATCGGATGATCCAGTACCATTTTATTTACAAAAAACCAACAGTAGTTTCGCTTGAAAATAGGTGTATATCAAACATAACTCTTTGTTAAAGTACATTGTATTTTTATCACTGTATCACTTTATTACAAAACTAACACGAAACATCAATACATTAACGGAAAAATATAACAGATCATAAATTATCATAAATAAGTCAAAAGATGATACACTCAGCAAGCCGCTCAAAAACTTCTCCATTTAGCGTTGCGAGAAAATATTACAAAATCACAAATTCATATTTCTTTCGAAATTCCAAAAATATTTTAAAATGAAACAAAATCAAATTTTTTTCAAAATTCCAAAAATTAGAATAAAATCAAATATTTAAACTTTTTCTAAATTCCAATAATATTCCAAAAATTCTTAAAAATTCAAACTTTTCCAAAATTCTAAAAATATTGCAAATATTATTAGAAAATCAAAAATTCAAATTTTTTTTAAAATTCCAAAAATTATAATAAAATCAAAAATTTTAAATTTTTCAAAATTCTAAATATATTCCATAAATTCTTGCAAAATTAAAAATGGAAACTTTTTTCAAAATTCTAAAAATATATATAAAATTCAAAAACTCTGTTTCTTCAAAATTCTAAAAATATTTCAAAAATTATAACAAAATCAAAAATTGAAACTTTTTTCAAAATTCCAAAAATATTTCAAAAATTAGAATAAAATCAAATATTTAAACTTTTTCTAAATTCCAATAATATTCCAAAAATTCTTCAAAATTCAAACTTTTTCCAAAATTCTAAAAATATTGCAAAAATTATTACAAAATCAAAAATTGAAATTTTTTTCAAAATTCCCAGAAGTATAATAAAATCAAAAATATAAATTTTTTCAAAATTCTAAAAATATTCGAAAAATTCTTACAAAATAAAAAATTTAAACTTTTACCATAATACTAAAAATATTGCAAAAATTATTACAAAATCAAATATACAAACTTTTTTCAAAATTCCAAAAATATTTCAAAAACTATAACAAATTCCGAAATTTCCATGTCCAATTTCATTTGCAATAACATATACGTCATCAAAACAGCTACATTTTTTTCCCAAAAAATTTGCTAAAAAAATAAATGAAATTATTTTTTGACACACTTGACATTATTTTTTGAGAAACTTATAATGCCATAATTCTCAATAATAACAAAAAAAATTCATTTCAAACAGATAATTAATTCTATTTTTTTCCAAAAAATTGGGTAAAAAATAAATAAAAATCTTTCTTTTGACACACTTTACAACATTTTTTTGACAAACTTATAATGCAATAATTCTCAATAATAATAATAAAAATATGGAGGTGCTGAAATCTCACAGCTCTGAGATATCAAGACTTCGGTCTTGGTTAAGGATTTTGATATAGTTTTCGGCAAAAAACTTTTATGAGGACATGGTTTTTAGTTTTGGGGAGCGATGGAAATCAAACATAGCTCTTTGTTAAAGTACAAGTATTTTTTTATCTCTGTTTAAAAATTTATTACAATATTAACACGAAACATCAATACGATGCCAGAAAATTATAACAGATCATAAATTAACATAATTTAGTGAAAAGATGATACAATGAGCAAACTACTCAAAAACCTTTCCATTTAGCGTTGCGAGAAAATATTACAAAATCACAAATTCATATTTCTTTCAAAATTCCAAAAAAAATTAAAAAAAAAAAGTAAAAGTGTTGTAAAAATTAAATAAAATCAAACTTTTTTCAGAATTCCAAAAATTATAATAAAATCAAAAATTAAAAATTTTTCAAAATTCTAAAAATATTCCAAAAATTCTTACAAAATCAAAAATTAAAACTTTCTTTCCAATTTCGTTTTCAATTACATTTACGTCATAAAAACAACTACATTTTTTTTCCAAAAAATTGGCTAAAAAATAAATGAAATCATTTTTTGACACACTTGACATTACTTTTTTGACATATAAGTTTGTCATACATAATTCTCAATAGTAATAATAAAATTTCATTTCAAACAAATAATTAATTTTATTTGTTTCCGAAAATTGGGTAAAAAAACAAATAAAAATCTTTCTTTTGACACACTTCACAACATTTTTTTGACAAACTTATTTATGCCATAATTCTCAATAATAATAATAAAATTTCATTACAAACAAACAATTTTATTTTTTTCCAAAAAATTGGGTAAAACAATAAATAAAAATCTTTCTTTTGACACACTTGACAACATTTTTTTGACAAACTTATAATGCAATAATCTAGTTTTTGATCTCACATACCATCAAGATTTCTCCAAATTTAATGTTTCTACTCGTAATCACTTAAAATAAACGTTTCTTAAGCCAAAAATATGAAAGTTTGCTATTTTTGACACATATAATGATTTTTTTGACACACTTCCGGTACAGTTATCGAACACAGCGTCCTTTGGGACCTGTCCCTTGAGTATACCTATTTTTAAAAAAAAAATGTTTAATCCCTCCAGCGGTTTTCCCTGCAGCGTAGGTAACGACGGACGGCCGACAGACAGACATACATTTTTTTTTGCGCTTTTTTAGAATCAGTAGGTCCTAAAACGTCAAGAAATGCCAAAAACGTGGAGGTAAGAATTTCATTTTGAGCTCATGAATGTTATACTTAAGTCTTTCAGACCGAAGTATTATTATGTCTCGCTCAAGTCTCTCCGGACAAAGTTTTACTGTAATCAAATGAAAATCTAATTTTAAGATCAAAATTAGAACTAATGTTAGTAAACTAATAAATGCATTTTGAAAAAATAGCTACAGCTTGCATCAAGAAACGACGGTTGTAAAAAGGTAAAAGATTATTATTATTATATTGTTATTAATATTTTTTAGATACAAAACGATCAACTTTGATTGTGTATGTTTTGCTGTGTGCCTCACACCAATTTTTGGGCTAAATCAGTGACTTTTCATTGCATACCCAAGTTGCGGTATTGACCACCAGGCGGCGGACGAAAAGTCTCCTCGTCAGCTTGCTATTCAATTTAGTTGTCAATTCATTGAATATCAATATATTTAAATATATTTCAATATTTAAATATATATGTCAATATATTTAAAAACAGTTATTTAAAAAAAATGGAAAATAATTCAAATTTATACAAAAGAAAATATTCGGTATGATGTAAGTATTTTAAAAAAACAAGCTCCCAAATACATTTACATTATCATCCTCCATTATGACAATGTTTACAAATTTCGACATTTAAAAAGATTTTAATTTAAATATGAGGTCAGGCACAGGTTGTACGTTTGATACGAGTGACATCTATAAATAGCATATGTGCACTAGCAATTAATTTAGAAAAGTCAGTGATCTAGCAAAAAATACTAGTGTGAGGCACACAGCATTTGTATCAGTTGTTTGGTTTGTTGACTAAATTTGTTTTAATATGTGCTTGTTTTTTTTAAATAGTGTGAGTGAGTTGTCCTGATTCCCTCGGGTTCCTTTATGACTTCTAAAGATCGTGTTGTTTGGTATTTTAAATAGATGTCCCTCTATTAGTATTGTATTTAAATTAATTTCTTAAAAATCAGTCCTATGCCACAACGAGGAAAACCACGACCCAGGCTGAGAGCTTAAGACCGGAGCAAGTGAGTGCTACCTTACAGTTGTCCTTCGATTTTTTTTTCGGATACAGCGGATATTTTTTCAGTTCAAATTTCTACTTTAGTTTTAGTCTTATCCACCTGTATCAATATACAGCGTATATCTAATTTTATTTTCTCTTTATTTAACAATTCTTGTAAAATATGGAGGGGCTGAATTCTCACAGCTCTGAGATATCAGGACTTCGGTCTGGGTTAAGGGTTTTGATATAGTTTTCGACAAAAAACTTTCACGAGGACATAGTTTTTAGTTTTGGGCAGCGATGTATATCAAACATAACTCTTTGTTAAAGTACAACTATTTTTTATCTCTGTTTAAAAATTTATTACAAAACTAACACGAAACATCAATACGTTGCCGCAAAATTATAATCAAAATTCCAAAAATATTGTTAAATTAAATAAAATCAAACTTTTTCAAAATTCCAAAAATATTCCAAAAATTAGAATGAAATCAAATATTTAAATTTTTTCTAAATTCCAATAATATTTCAAAAATTCTTAAAAATCCAAACTTTTTCCATAATTCTAAAAATATTGCAAAAATTATTACAAAATCAAAAATTGGAAATTTTTTCAAAATTCCAAAAATTACAATAAAATCAAAAATTTAAAATTTTTCAAAATTCTAAAAATATTCCAAAAATTCTTACAATATCAAAAATTAAAACTTTTTCCGAAATTTTAAAAATATTGCAAAAATTATTACAAAATCACAAATACAAACTTTTTCACAATTCCAAAAATGTTTCAAAAACTATAACAAATTCAAAAATTTCTGATGTCCAATTTCATTTTAGATTACATTTACGTCATAAAACAGCAACATTTTTTTTCCCAAAAAATTGCCAAAAAAAATCAATGAAATCATTTTTTGACACACTTGACATTATTTTTTGAAAAACTTATAATGCCATAATTCTCAATAATAATAATAATAAAATTTCATTTCAAACAAACAGTTTTATTTTTTTCCAAAAAATTGGGTAAAAAACTAAATAAAAATCTTTTGACACACTTGACAACATTTTTTTGACAAACTTATAATGCCATTATTCTCAATAATAATAATAAAATTTCATTTCAAACAAACAATTTTATATTTTTCCAAAAATTGGGTAAAAAACTAAATAAAAATCTTTTGACACACTTCACAACATTTTTTTGACAAACTTATAATGCAATGATCTAGTTTTTAATCTCACATACCAATCCCAACCATCAAGATTTCTCCAAATTTAATAATCCTACTCGTAATCACCTAAAATGAACGTTTTTTAAGCCAAAAATATGAAAATATGCTATTTTTGACACACATAATGATTTTTTTGACACACTTCCGGTACAGTTATCGAGCACAGTTATCGGTCCTTTCGGACCTGTCCCTTGTGAATACCTATTTTTAGAAAAAAAAAATTTTGAAATCCCTCCAGCCGTTTTCCCTACAGCGTAGGTAATGACGGACGGCCGGGCCGGCGTACAGACAGACACACATTTTTTTTTTGCTTTTTTAGAATCAGTAGGTCCTAAAACGTCGAGAAATGCCAAAAAAAGTGGGGGTAAGAATTTCACTTTGAGCTCATGAATGTTATACTTAGGTCTTTCAGACCGAAGTAAAATAGTACATTATGATGCTAGGGCGTCAAGCTAAAGATATTGGACGGATGTGGCGTTTGCAAATCGAGACGCCAGCCGAGATTTGCACCCATATTAAGTCCAAAATAGCTTACGTCCGTGCATCATATTCTATTTTTTATTCGCCGCAAGCAAAATATTTAAAAAAAATTGTTTATTCTAAATTAAAATTATAAATTTGCATTAATTTTGAAATAAAAATATGTGGAACAATTAACCTTTGACAACATATTTGTTATTTTTTCCAAAGTATTGTATAGCTATGGCAACAAATGATAACAACTATTTTAATTGGATAATGAAATTTTGAATTTAAAGGTTGCTTTGATAAAAAAACCTATTTTTTTTAGAATTTAAACAAATACAAATGCTTTTTACTTTTTTGGACATAACTATGACAACAAAATATATGGTTTAAAAGTGACACTTTAAGGCCGCAGATCACAGTAATAATAGTACATTATGATGCTAGGACGTAAAGCTAAAGATTTTGGACGGATGTGGAGTTTGCCGGCCGGGCCGTACGGACGGCCGGGCCGGCGTACAGACAGACACACATTTTTTTTTTGCTTTTTTAGAATCAGTAGGTCCTAAAACGTCGAGAAATGCCAAAAAAAGTGGGGGTAAGAATTTCACTTTGAGCTCATGAATGTTATACTTAGGTCTTTCAGACCGAAGTAAAATAGTACATTATGATGCTAGGGCGTCAAGCTAAAGATATTGGACGGATGTGGCGTTTGCAAATCGAGACGCCAGCCGAGATTTGCACCCACATTAAGTCCAAAATAGCTTACGTCCGTGCATCATATACTATTTTTTATTCGCCGCAAGCAAAATATTTTAAGAAAAGTTGTTTATTCTAAATTAAAATTATAAATTTTCATAAATTTTAAAATAAAAATATGTGGAACAAGTAACCTTTGAAAAAATATTTATTATTTTTTCCAAATTCTATGACAACAAATGATAACAACTATTTTAATTGGATAATGAAATTTTGAATTTGAGGGTTGCTTTGATAAAAAAATTTATTTTTCATAGAATTTAAACAAATACAAATGCTTTTTGCTTTTTTGGACGTAGCTATGACGACAAAATAAATAGTTGAAAAGTGATACTTTAAAGCCGCAAATCACAGTAATAAAGTAACACTTTAATATATAGGCAAATAAAAAAGTAGTTTGCGTTAGTTATACAAATACACAAAATTAGTTGTACAAATACATATATACTGAAAATACGCAAAGTTTAGACAATATATTGTTAATTATATTATTGATTTAACAAATATATAAACAAATTTAAGAAATTTAAATGCAAACTATAGCACGCCATCGTCATTGTAAGCTTTGAACCCAAAATTCTTACTAATAGTAGAAATTCCAACTTCGACCTTAATAAAAAGTTGACTAATTTGATTAAGCAAGTTTAGTATTATTTAGCAAGTTTTGGAACAAAGTCTTAGTAACACATTTTAATACAAATTTTACGATAAAAATGGCGTACTTAAACAATTAGATTAAAATTTTTGTTAAAAAAATTTTGATGTGAAACATTTAGTTTTCGCGTGCAATAAATATTTGCACAGAAGGATTCTACTTGGAAGAATAAAACTATTTTGTAGATGTATGTGTAACCAATACATTTTTGGATTGTTTTATTACAAAACAAAATATAATATTTTTTTTAGTATTAGCTCCGAAAAATGATTACTTTTAGAACTGTTTAGAGTCCGCAAAATTGTATTTTAGCGGCCTAGTACTTAAAGTCGTTATGACAACACTTTAGCGGATTCAAAATTTGTTTTCATTTTATATTATAACTATTTTCAAATTATAATCACAATTGCTTTGATAAGTTTTGTTCAAAAATCAAATTTTTAGGTACGCAAGCATACAAATTAAGCAATAAATTAGAAAAAAAATCCTAAGAGCTAATACTAAAACACGTTGTATGCAACACGTACGCAAATGACTTTAGCAGACTCATCTTCATATTACAGACTCGACTGGCGCCTCGTCTGGAAACCTTACGATTCGTCCGCTAAAACCATATTTTGCGTACTTGTTACATAAACTACTATTATGACTGTGTTAAGTCAAAGGAATATATTTTTAAAGCTCAAATAAATAAAAAAATATATCTCATTAGTAGGGTAAAGCTTTGGAATAATTTTTGTTAAACAAAATTAGTTGGGATAGAAAATAATAATTTTTAAAAACGCCAACACATTTCCGGAAGTTTTGTATTAAATTTCTGGAAAATGTAATATGTGTGAATACATTGAATGGGAATAATTATATTATGTTAACATCCTATATAATATTGTTGAAACACGTAAATAGATCAATCAATCGTCGTCATATGCAACTTTCATACGTATTAGACAAAGCAAAGAGAAATTACTATCAATAAATTTTGTGTGGAGCTGACCAGTGACCGATGTTACATTTTCAAATCAGTCATTTTCGATTTTTGAAATTCATTCCTTAAGAACAACTCTGTCATCATGACTTGATGATTTTGATAATTTGGAAATTGATAATTTTGATTTTATGTAGATTAAAGATCAATAATATTTTCACATCATTGCCAGTTTGTTATTATCCTAAAAACACTTGTTCACCCCATAATTCAAATAAAACTGACAGTTCAATGAATTATGAATATTATACACAAGTTATATGAAAAAACAAACATACATAGATACAGGACATGTGCTACAGTTATGTGTTATCGGTATTTTAATATTATTGTTTTTTCTCCTTAACACATTAAACAAATGTATATAATCCAAAACGTTTATGTTACACGGGGCTCAAATTTTTTCATTTTTATGGCAATGTTTTTATAATAAATCTAATGAAATATATGTCTACAGAATGTTGTTATTGTATATAAGACAAATACGTTTATTTTATCCTATCGATTTTTTTCCCGCTTGAGTTAAATCTGTAATATAATTTTATGTAAATACGAGTTATCGTTTACAGAAAATTGGAAAATTTGAATATTGATTATCGTTGGATTTGTTTGAGAAAATAGATAGCTGGGATTTGGTGGAACAGAATTTTTATTTATATTCTTTTAATAATAAGCAAGAAACGAGTTGTTATCTTATATGTAACATTTAATATTTTAAATATATTAAAATTTCCTTAACACATATATTATTATGATGATTTTTTTTATGCGTTGACATACAAATTTCATATCGACCACTGGTTCCAATAAATTTTGTCAACAAAAAAATTTCAATCCAAAATTTCAGGTCGAGCCAAACCATAAAATTTTCTTAAACTAATAATAAATAGAAATATTTTTATACCATCACAAAACCTTTTTTGTATTATTAGATAAATTATTTTTTGTTGGTTCTATTTCTGAAAGAAAATGTTTGGCTACTTTCTTAGCATTTTGGGTGATTTAATATCAAATAAATTTATTTGGGAGATAGAGAAAAAGAGGCTAGAGAGAGTAAAAAAATGAAACTAGCTAGCTAAAGAGAAGTTTTCCTACCAGACTTGTCTGATCCATGTGTTAAAAACCACAATAGAATGTCATCTGCCTTATCTTAATAGATGCAAGCACAGAAATTAAAATGAAATGATTAAAAATAAGATTTAAAACCTCGCTCGGTGACCCTAGGCCTATCGACAAGCTTAGAACCTTGATATGAAAATAATCTAAATTTGTGTAAGTATGGTAACAATCTCTATGAACCTCTTAAATCGCAAAGTAAATACCATACATATTTATTAATGTTGATACGGTGAATAAATTCTCAGATTTTTAATAACTTTTCAATGCACATGAAAGTATTCTAATTTTAATTTCATTTAATAAAGACAATTTTGATTTTACATGAATTTTTCAACAAACAAGGGTTTTGATTTAGACAGGAAACTCTGCTTATAAATGGAGGGATCAATCTTTGTTGATTTGTAATTTTTTTTAATTTTTAGTTTATTGACAAAGGAATTAACGTGAGATATAACATACCACTGGCAATAATTCTATTTATTCAGCAGTGCCCTCAGTCGTAGCGATATATTCCTTGATCATTATCTATTGCTTGCTCGAAAAACCTTTATATAATTCTATATCTGGGCTTTAATGATTGAGAAAGGCGTTTCACCACATAATCATGAAATATGGAAATATTTTTTTATTTTTATTTCCTTTATCCTGTCATAAAGTATTGACCTATGTCATATTTTATATTTGTGATAGAATTTATTGCTAGTTAAATATTCTAAAAAAAAATACAACAAATTTTTAGTTGATAATGAAGAATTGATAGTGAGTGATACAGAAAACCATAAATAAAAAGAATTTTGTTCTGTTGTGTATAGGTGATAAAATAGTTTTTAATGGATTGAAATCTTCTTCGCTCAAACTACACTAATTTGTTTTACATTAAACTCTGCATTGATTGCATTTTTGAATCAATTACTTAATTTCTTTAGATTAAATTTAGATAATGTAAAAAATTTAATAAAAATTTCAGTTACGGTTTGTGTGAAAAAATATTCACAGACGGACACTCTAGCTACAATCTAATTGATCAATTAATCTTGTAAAGAACTTTAATAAATCACCTCAATTTTAAGGCCACATTAAAATTTCTGTGTTGGAATATTTTTAACAGAAAAATTTATTTTATTTTTATTTAAGTTTTATTTTTATTTTTAATGTGTCACAATAAAAACCACACGCTAAATAAAAAATAAGCAGAAAAAAACAATGACATTGCAATTTAATTTGCAAACCATCATTCAACATAAAACCACAATAAAAAAGCCAAGCCGGAAAATCAGTTTAATATTTGAACTTGTAAAATCATTGTTATCAAAACCAATGACAAACGATTTTATTACAACCAACAGTAATAATAAATTCAAGAAGATAATAATCCCTTATGCACAATAACCGGTAATAAATTTCCAAAACAAAACCATTTAAAAAGTCATAAAAATAAATTCACCACAAATAACACTGTGTACGTTGTTCGAAGAAAATCCAATTTTTTTTTAATAAGTCGAACACGTCGAATCAGTAATTTATTCATTCAATTATTCTCGGTAAAAATCTAATAAATATAAAAAAATTTACACACCATTTATTTTGTTATCCTTCTGCTTCAGGACTCGTTTTCTTACTTATAATGCAGAAACCTATTAATTATGATTAAAGTTTTTCAATTTTATCTTTAAAACGGCTTCACAAAGCACGCAAATTTTATCAAACCAATTTTTCAATTTATAGATTTAACACACAATAATTTTTCACAATTCACCGAATAAATTTTATTTTTCCTCTTTTTTCAATTTTCCTTTTACTTCAAATAAATTTCAATTTTCACAATACACAAATTGTTACACTAATTTTATTTATTTGTCATTGTTAAAAATTTTTCACAAAATCAAATAAATTATTTTTTTCCGTAATTGTATCACAAACAAAATTCCAGATTGCCGCACAAACAACAAAAACAATACAAAATTAATAAACAAATTCAAATTGAACACAAATTTTTCCAACGAATCACGAAAAACAAATCAATTTTCTCGAACTAAATAAATTTCCACTCAGTTTAATTGTTTTTGAAATTTTTATTGAAACATAAAATTCATTAATTTTTGAGTAGAATCGAGAAAAAAATTTTTTTTATTAAATTTTTTTCGAAAGGAAACAAGAACGATGTAATCGTTACCGAATGAAATTGTTAACTGACAAGAAAATTCAACAGAATTTGGTAACAAGACAAATCTCTGTTAGTCTATTCGATTTTCTTTTTTCTTTTTTGATTCAGCTTCTATATTTTCTTTCTTATTAAAGTTCAGAGGAAAACAAAATTTAGTTTTATTTTATCTTAGTTTTTCTTTGTTTTGTTGGCTTCGTATTTTTCTGTGGGAGTTAGTTTTCTATTATGAATTTAAAAGAAATTTGTTTTCGTTAGTTTTTGAAAATTGAATTTCACAGAAAAATGTGCGTTTTTAACCGAGAGAAATTCTTGTTGTTGTTTTTGAGGAGATAATTAATTAAATATATTTTTTCGGATGGAGTAGGATTGAAAAACTATTATTCGGTTTGGCGCATGCAATCTAAATTAGACGAAAAAATAATTATTTCTTTTCCGATTTTTGTTTGAATGTGAAGAGATGAAATTCTGTTTTTAATTAAGCAAATAGAATTACAATTTATGAGACCAATTTGCAAATGACTTAGTTACACCACTCTAGAGTGAACAACAAATAATTAGTTTAATTTTGCTAAGAGATTTTGTTAAGTGATTTAGGATTACAAAAGTGAACAGTATTGTTCATATATTCTTCTTTTTCGGATCACTTAGACATTCAAGGTAAATGGTTAACTAGAACACTAGAAAATTTATTCGTGTATTTATTTATCTGTAGATAAAATCAATGTGAAAATGTTTGTAATAAGTATCTAGACAAATTTATATAATGTAACAAATTTGAACCAAAGAACAAAGATTTTTTGACGCAGATATTCGATATTTTAAAACTTATACGGTGATCTGAAACATTATGCTCTATAGTTTAAGTATTGTCAGTTTTTAAGGCAAACCATGTGTCGATTAAAAGTTAGGTAATTTATGAACTGAATGTGAGCTAGAGACTAGTTTTTTTCACTACTTTGGTGGTTGCCAACCATTTTTTGGTTCTCACAAAATTGTCCTAAGCATAAACCCGTTGTTTCTTAGAGTATATTTCGTCGCTTTAATAATGAAACAACGTATGCTATTTATACGTTGTTTTTATATAATAGGTGCGCTGCATTCCCCATAAGGGTATCTTTGAATTGGCATTTTTACATTTTCGAATTGTTTTATGACTGGGGGTAAGAATTAATAAATTATAAATTAACGTCCATGCAAATGCATGCGCACATCAAACTTTAAACTCAAATATCTCGAAACTATACTTTTGCGTATACGTCATTTCATTATTAAAGCGACGATTTAATAGTATTAAACAGTTTATTGCGTAGCAAATTCAACTATATTTAAAGGTAGAGTTGTATAAGAGGAAAAGAAATGCTTGAAAATTGATAACAAATTGTTATAACTCTACCCAATTATTGATCACGTTTTTTAGTTGTTTGTAAAAGTTTACTAAAGCTTTTGTAATGCGTCCGCTATTTCTTGAAAATTTGTAGTTTTAGGACAGTGGGTGGTATGGATTTATATTTATAAACTACTAAAAGCTTCCAAAACAGAATAAGGAAGTAAACGTAGGATGAATATAAACAAAGAGAAGCAAGAATTAGTTTTCGAGAAGCTGTAACAGACGACGCATTAAGCACAGAAAATAAGTATTTGTAGTTCTTTTTTAAACAAATCTTAGCAGCTCAGTAAAATAAAAACTCGGTATTAAAAATGAAAAATCTATTACTACCTAAAAACTTCATTTGAACTGTTTTAATCACCGCTTTTAATCATATTTTATGGAAGCATTAGCCAACAGCTAGAAGTTAGAAACCATATATGAAGAAAGCTAGAAACCATATATATATATAATATATACGTTACGTATACAAATACATTTATAATATGTACTTTTTTTTTGTATTAATTAGTTAGACATGTTAAGCACACTAAATATACAGACTCTTTGAATATCCGAAGATACCATGTCAACTATAAAAGAAGGAGATGAGGAAAATGGAAGGAATGAGGATATAGGGATAACTATACTAAAATAATATGTATATTATGTATAATATGTATAATATGTATAATATGTATAATATGTATAATATGTATAATATGTATAATATGTATAATATGTATAATATGTATAATATGTATAATATGTATAATATGTATAATATGTATAATATGTATAATATGTATAATATGTATAATATGTATAATATGTATAATATGTATAATATGTATAATATGTATAATATGTATAATATGTATAATATGTATAATATGTATAATATGTATAATATGTATAATATGTATAATATGTATAATATGTATAATATGTATAATATGTATAATATGTGTAATATGTATAATATGTATAATATGTATAATATGTATAATATGTATAATATGTATAATATGTATAATATGTATAATATGTATAATATGTATAATATGTATAATATGTATAATATGTATAATATGTATAATATGTATAATATGTATAATACGTATAATATGTATAATATGTATATGTATAACATGTATAATATGTATAATATGTATAATATGTGTAATATGTATAATATGTATAATATGTATAATATGTATAATATGTATAATATGTATAATATGTATAATATGTATAATATGTATAATATGTATAATATGTATAATATGTATAATATGTATAATATGTATAATATGTATAATATGTATATGTATAATATGTATAATAAGTATAATATGTATAATATGTATAATATGTATAATATGTATAATATGTATAATATGTATAATATGTATAATATGTATAATATGTATAATATGTATAATATGTATACTATGTATAATATGTATAATATGTATAATATGTATAATATGTATAATATGTATAATATGTATAATATGTATAATATGTATAATATGTATAATATGTATAATATGTATAATATGTATAATATATATAATATGTATAATATGTATAATATGTATAATAAGTATAATATGTATAATATGTATAATATGTATAATATGTATAATATGTATAATATGTACAATATCTATAATATGTATATGTTTTATACGCATAATATCTATAATATGTATAATATGCATAATATGTATAATATGTTTATATGCCACATGTTTAATATGTATAATAACCGTATATATAATATATATGAATACATGTATAATATATTGCTTTCTAATAAAAAAACAAAAGTTCATATCTATTAGGATATGTTACAAGCCATCAATGGCAGCATAACTGCCAGCAACGACAAAATATTGCTTATTTATTAAACGAGTTAAAATTAAACGAGTTAAAAATAAATCAAAACAGAAATGTGGCGACTTCTATCCAGGTTAAATGGAAAAATAGTTCATCGAACAGAAAAGACCAAATTAATGAAAATTCAACGTTTAAAACCAAACCTGCAAAATTTCATGAAGCAACTTCAGGACACGGCATCGAAAAAAGTGGCAATGCGAGTCATTTCTTAAAACTACGAATAATTTATTTATTTATTACTCCATTAACAATTCAATACTGAATATCCCAAAGATGAAGTTCCCAAAGATTTCCAATTTACTCGATTTTTCGCTTTTCGTCGCCAAAAACAGCTCGCATGTTGAACAATGTTGTCCTTCCATCTTCTTTTAGGTTGACTCCTACTTCTCTTGCTTGTTGGTGTCCAAGCCTCTATAATTGATGGTATTCGGTCTGGAAGATACCTTGCAACATGGCCAGCCCAGTTCCATTTCAACTCATTCGTGGTAGATACAACGTCTTTCACTTTGGTTTTCCTTCGTATTTTCTGATTGCTTATTTTGTCTGATATTCTTATCTTCAGCATAGATCTCTCCATATTCCTCTATTTCAACAGCTAGTTTGTTCTTATCATCTTCAGTTAAAGCCCATGTTTGAGAGTCCTAAGTGAACACGGGAAGGATACAAAGGTCATATAATCTTTTTTTGTAGTAAATTGGAAGTTGACTTTTGAAAAAAAAACTTCTTTAAACTCCAAAACGAACGCCATGCTTTTGATATTCGGTCATCGATTTGTTTTTCTTGTCTGTTTTTGAAAGATTGCACTTGGCCCAAATGTACGTAATCTTCAACCGCTTCGTATTCAATGTTTTCGATTTGAATTGAGTCAACATTTTGGTTATTCATCTTAGTTTTCATTACATTTTGAGTCAATCCAGCTTTTTTAGACTCTTGAAAAAGACTTTTCATCATCTCAGTCAACCCATTCATTGTTTCGGAAAAAATCGAAGCGTCATCGGCGAATCTAAGTTCACTTAGAGTATAATCATCAATTTTCAGACCGTGATTTGACCAATCGATTTTGGTGAATATTTTTTGTAATGCTGAGTTGAAAGATTTTGGTGAAAACGGATCTCCTTGTTTAATACCACGATTTATTTTGAACCATCTACTGTACTTCTCTAGCTTGATTCTAACCTTTGAGTTGTCGTAGATTTTCTTTATAATGCTGATGTACTTCTTGTTGATACCGTCTTCTTTCAAAGAATTCCACAAAAATAGATGGACAATACTATCAAATGCCTTGTTGTAGTCAATGAATGCACAAAAAAGATGTTTGTTGTATTCTTTGCATTTCTCTATAATCTGGTTGACTACAAATAAATGATCAGTAGTTGAAACCCCTTTCCGAAACCCTGCTTGATTCGTTGTTTGGTTATCATCCATCTTTTGATCGAGTCGATTAAGAAGAAGTTTCATAAACAACTTATAAAAGTGTGACGCAATTGTGATAGGCCTGTAGTTTATGTCTTTTCTATCACCTTTTTTATGAATGAGAATAACCGTCGATTCATACCATTGCTCAGGAATTTCCTCAGTCCTTAAAAATTCGGTAAATAACTCAAGAACTTTATCGATTCAAGTATTATCGCAAATCTTCAATAGATCAGATGATATATTATCTTCTCCTGTTGCTTTTGAATTCTTCATTGAGTAAAGGGCCATCACAAGTTCATACTTTTTGAAGTTTTTTATGTTTTGATCAGGAACTCCATCAAATAGACCATTGTTTAAGTTCTGATGTTCTTCATCTGTGAGAGAGCTTTTAAAAAGCTTTTCATAAAAACTATAGCTGCTAGTTCTAGAACATCGACTCCATAAAATTTTACGTTTCTGTTTTCATCAGCAAGCTGTGGTATCCAAGAGATTGAAGAAGAAGCATCATTTCTTGAATTTTTGTAAGTCTTTCCTGAATCAATTGCGTTTTGTAGCTCTTTGATATTCCTATTATAAACGCCACGTCTAATGCATCTGATTGCTTTCTTCCTTTGCTTTTTGAATTTTATTTCAGATGATTCATCGACATATCTTCTCTTTTTCATCAATTCCCTTTTTTCGATTTCATTTCTTGTCGACTGTGAAATGTTTACTTCTCTTTTTGTTTTCGAGTGAAATGGCTCAGCGCTATTTATAAAAGATCTAGTGAAGATGTCATAAGCTTTAGGTACGTTGTTTGGCTTATCCTCTCTGGAAATTGCTTCTTCTAAATTCTGATTGAACTTAATAACTTTTGTTTCATCTCTATCAATTAGTTTCCTTGGCGTAACTTGGTAAAAAGTTTTAATAGCTCTAATTTTCAACTAAAAAAAATTTTTTAATAACTCTAATTTTATAATAATTATAAACAACATATAACGTTACAACACGGTTGCCATATTTAAATTCCGATTTGAGTTCGATTTAATTTCCTATTCAATGAAACTCAAATGAAGATCAAACTAGCCAATGTCACAATATATATAGAGAATTTAATAGATATCCGATTATAATGAATAACTCAATTTAAAGAATATTTAGGTTTCGAAGATGATATTGACAAAGACAACAGCTTTATCACTTTGTATACGGCTGCCACATGCTCGTGATAGCTGTTGTGGGACCAACATATGGAGTTAAACACTAAAGAAAATCATCACAGAAATAAATATAACGAATAATTCTCATAAACAAGAGGTTCTTAGGTAACAAACCTCTAAGCCCTTAGTTAATATTTTGACGTTAAATATTGTCACGTATACGTATACGTGTCACGTGTACGTGACAATATTTAACGTCAAAATCTTAACTAAGGGCTTGGAGGTTTGTTACCTAAGAACCTCTTGTTTATGAGAATTATTCGTTATATTTATTTCTGTGAGGATTTTCTTTAGTGTTTAACTCCATATGTTAGTCCCACAACAGCCATCACGAGCATGTGAGTGATGGCTGTATACAAAGTGATAAAGCTGCTGTTACTCTCAATATAATCTTCGAAACCTAAGTATTCTTTAACTTGAGTCATTCATTATAATCGGATATCATTATTAAATATTATAACATTCATAAAATATTTAGTCAAATTTATGTCAAAATTTAATTCACCCAAAACTAATAGAGGAAAATTAAAATAAAAAATTGTTTCTAATAATAAATGTTTTGTGGTAACTGTGTAAATTGATAAATGGTCAAATTAGTGTTTACCTTTTTATTTAAAAACTTTGAACGGGTTTTGAAAAAAATTCAATGTTTTTGTTCTAAAACGTCAAAATCTGGTACTAATGGGCGGAGTTTTACTGTAATTCTATAATTTCAATAAGAAATATTCTACTTATCATTTTGCCTGCTTAGTTTTTACACTGTAAATAGACGTGAAAAATGAATTTTTTTTAAACTTATTTATTAAAAGCACTTTTTTGTAGCTGTTCGACCACTTGATGACGATTCAATGATACTAATCTTGATAAAATCATATTGTTTTGACTAATCCAATTTAAATCAGTGTAATAATTTGCATTAATCATTTAATTTATTTTATGAATATGTAATTGTTTAACAATTTGTTTTTTTTTGTTGGTATGAAAATTTTTAGTATCTTTTACTACCAACTTTGAATAACTTTAGTATATTTAGTATAATATTAAATTTAAAAAAATTAGAAACTTATCAGAATAGCAACATTTATTTAATTACTGAATAACAACATATAACAAACATTATGACGGTTGTCAAAACTATACTATATGATGAACGTCAATATATTTCCTCATATATTGAAAAAAAAAATAATTTATAGTAGACTCTATCTGCGATCTGCCGATAAACAGTTTTTGAATAATAAATCATTGGAAAATGCTGGAAGTGGAGACAAACTCTTTAAAATAAAGAAGGACCAATATCTGAGAAATATATATTGAGGTCTATCAAACCAACATTTCAATTTTGTTGTGAAAAGCTAAGGCAGCAAGTTGTGTTTTATTTTATTAAGTTAACTTGAAATTGTGAAGTAAAATGTGATACAAAAATATGGTTTATTAGTTTTAATTAAAAGAAGATTATCTGTTGTTTTAATAACATTAATAGGATCGAAAAAAATATTCTTACTGTTACTATGGTTAGAAATAATATTTAAAGTTGTTAATAATGAAACAAATAAAAGAACTAAATGAAAGAAAATGCTTTATTGTGAGTGAAACAAAATTCACGATCAAGTTTATTCATGATTAATAAATGAAGCTTAAAAAAACTTTAAAAATTAGAGGTTACACATCCTTATTAGTAACCAAATTAGGTAGGGTGGTAGCCAGGGTTGTAATTGGTTTAAGCAAACAGAAAAAGAAGAAGACATAACAGCATCAACAAAAAAACACAAAATTCTAAAAGGAATAATCTACACAATATCACAATATCTAAGAGGAACCTGACACGGGATTGTGGAAGGCTTAACTCACAACAAGATTATGTTTTTCCGTTTTTCTAAATTAAACTCTTAATATAAATTTTACCTTAAGTAACTATTAGCTATCAGACGTGAAAGCGCTTCTACCCTTTAGAGGTTCCCAAATTTTTCTTAAATGTTAAATCTTACACAATAATTCTTTTGGTTAACAAATCCTTGCAAGCTGAAGCAATCACGAATAATTTCTAGGTATGAGAAACTCGAATATTGTCCAACAAAAGTGGCGCTGAAACAGGGATCTGACGGAGAGCTGGATTGTTTTTTTCTTTTCAAAAATAAGTTTTTTTGAAAAACTTTTTTGAATAACTTTTGTTTTGAACAACTTCTTCTGGTTTTGGACTTGTTTTTTTTTTTGCTGAAATATTTTGGTTATTTATTGGAAATATTTAAGTTATAAATGTATGAATGCTTCGAGCCGGAACTATAGCCGCTTAGAGTTGGTGATCGCTTAGAAGGCGGTTGAGTTTGATCGCCTCTCCCTACTCTCAAAATTTTTTCCATTGGTCTTCGTGAAACTTTTTAGAGAGTGGACCATTTTGTGTAGTTCGTGTGCGAGCGTAGTGCATGAAGCGATGACAACCTATCATCCAGGTATAATGACAGAGATCGTGACAACAATATTTTCTAATTCACATTCTCGCTGGTAGGTGGACTTGCCCATATCAATTTTTACAAATAAGTTGATTGACGGTGCTCGCTCAACGCAGAGATGCGGTGAGATATCGATGAACCGACACCTGGCTAATACTTAAAACAGGGTCATACCACCTCTGTCATTTGTATCAGTTGTGACTCCCACAAGCAAACCACTCCCACGCCGCCATACTTTTCAATTCAAATCAACATTCAGGTACTTCTCTTCAAACCAAAAGCAGCCGAAACTGCTTTGTTGTCGGAGCAAGCTCACTATCACGTCAAGATCACTTTCATATAAATTAAACAAATTAAATTAATTAAATAAAGATATTAATTAAAAATAAGTTAAACAAAACAATTTTACAATTATACTATGAATAAATTTAAACAGAAAAGTTTTGCTAAAGAAAAATTAAAATATAAGAATTTTGCTGTAATGTAACGTTCCTACACAAATAATGTGCTAACGTCGAAGTCAAGAGTCAGTAGCGAAAAGCTATGCTAACATTTAATCTGGTGAAGTAATTGGTCGTACGTATTTTATAACCTAATAGTTAAAATTCATTTATTACGCTGGTAGTATAGTTTCAGCTAGTTTATAACACAATCATTAGATTCTATATCAAACAAAGCATTTTGTTTAATAGATTGTTTAAAAAATATAGATTTTTCTGACAGAAGTTCTGACAATAGCACTGTACTGCTTCTTTTAGGTAGATTTCATAGAAAAATCTACCTCTTTTTATTTTTGAATAACACATTTCTAAATAGAGGAAAAGAAAACAATTCAATAATCTTTAAATATTCTAACAAAAATATTAATAATTCATATATATTTCCCTAACATGTTCTTTCACCGTACTAGAAATTAAGTTATGATAAACTAAATTTCTGTAAAAATTTCAAGGTACATAATATATAAATCAACTAAGGTAAACAGTGTGTGGAACAAAATGTTTTTTCGTAAAAAGTAAGCAACATTTGTTTGTTACCAGCTTGATCTAAATTTAGTATTAACTGTTGCTATATAAAAACTTAAAGTACCGAATATCTTCGAGTTATACGAGTTAACGTGCTACATCACACATCACTGGAAATAGCAGTGACATATCACTAGCCAAGATCGTATCTTTAGGGTGTTGGGGAATGAACTGAATTCAGTCAACGGTAGCAATCTCAATCTTAGCTGTGGAATATACCTCTTGAAGATGGTACGCTATTGTTTGCTCTGAGAAATGAGCTTGTTGAAACAAATTTGCTTTTTATTTATTTTATTTGAATTTTTTTTTATCTTATCCTGAAATATTGTCCTATGCCCTATTTCATATGGGATAGAATTTAATGTTTAGTTATCCATTCTTTAAAATAAAATAAATAAAAGATTTTACCTCAGAACGCATGTTGTTGTAGGACCTAGGGCTTGAAAGATTTTTAAATGTCGTTGTGACACAAATTGTAATTCCCACTACACATAACTGATAACACAGTACATTTATTTAGGAAAAAATACAATACTCGCCTAAATGTTAAGCGAAATAAAATCACATAGAACTTTCACAGAAAAAGATAATTTTATATAAGTGGTGATCTCACTCCATACCATTAATTTTATGTATGACAAGGAACAAAAACAAGAAATTAATTGCAATCATATCTCATCATATTAGGTTATTATGTAGGTTGTTTGGGAAGAAATTTTAAAAAATCAATAGGCTTAAGCATAATTAGTGCCTTACATTCTATTTAATATATGTTATTATAGTTATTGGTATTGAAAAATTTCATTCTAGAATCGAATCAACTTCGTTATCATGTTATGGAACACTATATGGAAATGAGTTTATTTACAGCCTTAAATCTTTTTTCGTGGAAAATCATTCCCCAAAGAAATTTTTGGAAAAAACACAAACTATTGAATTAAATATATTCTAAAAACCGGTGTCTGAAATTTAATTGTTTTGATATTTCATATAGTTTATAAATTATTTAAGTTATGTAGGAATTATAAAAACTGAAATATTTTTCTATTATAATATAATTTTATTGAAAATATTATAGGAAAACAGGTAGAATAATGAATTGTTCTTCGACCACTTTGTGTTGAAGTGTAATATACTGATCTACTTTCCAAATTTAAATGAAAATTGGTTAGGTTACTTGGAGATAGCTACTTACCAGTTGAAGTTTGTGGTAGCTTACATGTTTGTAAATTTAAAAATATGGAGGGGCTGAAATCTCACAGCTCTGAGATATCAAGACTTCGGTCTGGGTTAAGGATTTGTATATAGTTTTCGGCAAAAAACTTTTATGAGGACATGGTTTTTAGTTTTGGGCAGCGATGTATATCAAACATAACTCTTTGTTAAAGTACAAGTATTTTTTATCGCTGTTTAAAAATTTATTACAAAACTAACACGAAACATCAATACGTTGCCGGAAAATTATAATCAAAATTCCAAAAATATTGTTAAATTAAATAAAATCAAACTTTTTCAAAATTCCAAAAATATTCCAAAAATTAGAATAAAATCAAATATTTAAACTTTTTCTAAATTCCAATAATATTTCAAAAATTCTTAAAAATTCAAACTTTTTCCTAAATTCTAAAAATATTGCAAAAATTATTACAAAATCAAAAAGTGAAAATTTTTTCAAAATTCCAAAAATTATAATAAAATCAAAAATTAAAAATTTCTCAATATTCTAAAAATATTCCGAAAATTCTTACAAAATCCAAAATTAACACTTTTTCCGAAATTCTAAAAATATTGCAAAAATTATTACAAAATCAAAAATATAAACTTTTTCAAAATTCCAAAAATATTTCAAAAACTATTACAAATTCAAAAATTTCCATATCCAATTTCATTTTAAATTACATTTACGTCATAAAAACAGCTACATTTTTTTTCCAAAAAATTGGCTAAAAAAATAAATGAAATCATTTTTTGACACACTTAACATTATTTTTTGTCAAACTTATAATGTCATAATTCTCTATAATAATAATAAAATATCATGTCATACAAACTATTAATTTTATTTTTTTCCAAAAAAATTGGGTAAAAAATAAATAAAAACCTTCCTTTTGACACACTTGACAACATTTTTTGACAAACTTATAATGCCATAATTCTCAATAATAATAATAAAATTTCATTTCAAACAAATAATTCATTTTATTTTTTTTTTTCCAAAAAATTAGGTAAAAAAATAAATAAAACTCTTTCTTTTGACACACTTGACAACATTTTTTTGACAAACTTATAATGCAATAATCTAGTTTTTGATCTCACATACCAATCCCGACCATCTAGATTTCTCCAAATTTAATGTTCCTACTCGTAATCACTTGAAATGAACGTTTTTTAAGCCAAAAATATGAAAATTTGCTATTTTTGACACACATAATGATTTTTTTGACACAGGTCTTTCAGACCGAAGTAATGTGAAAATTTGCAATTTTTGACACACATAATGATTTTTTGACACACTTCCGGTACAGTTATCGAACACAGCGTCCTTTCAGGCCTGTCCCTTGAGTATACCTATTTTTAGAAAAAAAAATTTTGAATTCCCTCCAGCGGTTTTCCCTGCAGCGTAGGTAACAACGGCCGGACGGCAGACAGACATACATTTTTTTTTGATTTTTTAGAATCAGTAGGTCCTAAAACGTCGAGAAATGCCAAAAAAGTGGGGGTAAGAATTTCACTTTTGGCTCATGAATGTAATTCTTAGGTCTTTCAGACCGAAGTAATAATAGTTTTGCATCGAAAAGCTTTTGAATACGTTTCTAACTTTGAAGGTGTAAGATATTAAAATAAATTGGTGGCAGTTGTTTTCGATAAAGATTGATAACTCTAAAAACTCCAAATTATGAAACACGAAAAACCTTTCAGATTTGTTACATAGGGTAGAATTTAAATAATCTTATTTTCTGTTTCTTCTTTGTTGATAACGTTTGCCTTCAGTCATCCCGGTTTTGGTACTATATTTCAGTTTTTCATATTATATTGGAAAATGAATTGAATTTTAAATTAATCTTTGTTTTTTTAATTCTTCCTATCATTTTTTGCTTACATCTCCTACAAACGAAATTGTATTCTGCAGGGGAATAAAGAATGAATAAAAAATATTTAACTACCAGTATGGGGAAATATTTTCATTTCTCAGTTACATTTGAACAGACTAAAACGTCTATGAACAATAAAAGATAATTTAAAATTCAAAAGTTGGTACGAGCAAATTTTTACCAACAACTTGAGAACTGAGACATAAGTTTAGGTCATTCAATGCTTTTTTTAAAGTAAAATTTCGACTCTCGACTGCCGACGTTGTACAAAAAAAGAGAAATTTAGTTCATTGACCAAATTCATTGACCAAAAGCTTGAAAAGCTTCAACAAATACACATTTTTCATGATTATCAAAGGTTACTATTAGAAAAAAAGTTTGTCTTCACATTGTCCTTAAAAACGTTTTGATTTAGTTTTATCGAACCGTCTATAAGCTCAACCGAAAATTTAAAATTTAAGATCCATGATTAATGCTTATTTCGGTTTATATTATAAATAATATTCTTACTTCCAGACATTGTTTCCACTTAAAGTTTATATATAGTTTACTGGAACATAAAGTCCATAAATCAATTTAATCTATTAGAACTTAAAATGAAAATAAATTGCTATGAGTCATAATATAACTATAAATCACAGAACAATGAGGCTATGTTTTTACAATTCTTAAAGACCTGGCACTAAAGGAATAATTATAGCTTCTTTTATCATTGTTTTTCTGGACTATTTAATATTTTTGGTCTTTGAATATAGTATATTTTCCTACAAGAGATGAAAACATTGTTTTTTTCGTGAGCAAACATTTGTTCACGAGACGCGCTAGCGTCGAGTGAGACATGTTTACGAACGAAAGAAGTTTTTATCTCGCGTAGTAAATGCAATTTTTTCTATGATAGTAATATATAATCGATATTTACTATAAATTATAAAGTTAGAAATCGACAACAAAACATTCAAAATTCATATTCTATTTTTTCATAGTTACGTTGTTTAAAATACTTTGGAAAATTATATGAAAAACCATAGCAACTATAATTTGTTATTCTTTTTCACTAGTGAGTTTACTTTTCGCATAGAAAAAGATTTTTTTTGCCTTTGTTTATCTTACATTTGTATGTCATATCGTTTTTTAAAAAAAAGTTACTCAAAAACAAAACAAAAATACCGTTTTCAACATTTTTTTACGTTTTTGTCTATCTTATACTTTATAGTACCACGGAATTTTCTCCACATTTCGTTATATTCTTTCCACTTGCATGATGTCAAATGCGCAGGACTGCGTCTGTCTTCGTAATAACGGTTTCCACATTTTTGGAATGCAACAAGTAGCTGTAACATAACATACAATATTAAATTCTGCTCCAATGAAAATTATTTCATTTTTACGTTTTACAAAGATATTTTTACATAAACATTTTAATATCTAGTTTCTTTAGGGTAGGGTGAGTGAAATATCAAGTAAACATTCAAAACAGTTTTGAAAACAATTATGTAACACAACGACAGTAATAATTTAATTTAGTCAGTAGTTATGAAATGAGTTAAGTCATAAAGTTATACTAAAAAATGATGAGGGGTCAGATAGGGAGCAAAGATAGGAAGCTACAATACAAGTAGAGCTTAAAAATATTTAAGATACTTGGGTCACTTATTTTAAAAATCTTCTTAACGTTAGTTCAAACTTTATTGATGCGTCAAAAGTACATGTAGAGGAACTCATAGAAAAGGAATTCGATGCAGTGCTGCCAAAACAGTTTAATGTCTTCGCTGCGTATAAATCAGTATTATGTCGCTGGCTGGAGCCTCTACAACAATTTGAACTCGTTTTAAAGCCTAAATATTTTTCGCTGAACTAATTTACTTACTATCCCAAAAACTCAGATCATTTTTATTGGATCTCTCAAATTTATAGTTCTTTGACATTCCTCTGTAGAGTAGAATTGCATACAGAAACTTTTAAATTTGTTTTGAATTTTGAATAAGTTTTGAACCTAATAATTCAAAACTTATTCAAAATTTTTTGTGGGCACTTAAATTTAACTCAAGTAATTAAGGAAATCATTTGAAGTTTTCAATTCGAAAGTAGCTATAGTTTTGCATTTTTCTCAGAAAAAATTTTCTTAATAATTCAAAAGTTATTTAAAATTTAAATCCAGTGCATTAAAAAAATTGGAATTGAATTGAATTTATCTTCTGCATCCGAAAATTCACCATACTGGTCGTCAAATTTGTAACAAATTTAGAATTTATGTTTTTGTGACATTATAAAATTAAGGATCCGAGAATATAGAACTAGAATATAGATTTTTTATCAAATTTCACATTTTTAATTACCTTATTCGTTTTCAGAACTATCCCCGCACTGCAAAGCCAAGCATTCACATACAACAGAACAGAATTTCGTACAAATTTGGCATCAAAAAATTATGTTGCTGTAAAACTTTTATATGGGATTCTGTTTCTGTTTCTGTTGTATGTGATTTTCAGCCTTACGAGTTACATGGCTGATCCGTCATTTATTTTTATTTGTGACGCTTCTAGCATAGTAGGAGGGTTTCGCTCGGGTCATGTACTCCATCTGGAGTTAAAATTCTATTATTTTTCTTGACAAATATAATTCCAATACTATATTTGGGTCTTAAAATCAACCAAGGACTTATTTTCCGAGAGTGGGGGATTGAACAGTTCATAGAATTGTTCGTCACACTATTTTGCACCTAATTTTTTTTAATAAAAAGTGTTGTGTAATAGAAATTACAATATGGGTCACAACACATAGATATCTTGTAATGAACTGTGTGCCTATTTAATCCGAAAAGCTTCAGTCATGTGAATTCAAGTAGGAATATCCCCCATTGACCAGTACAAATGAACAGATATGCACGCAAAAGAGACTCTAATCAGCATACAAAAACCAAGGAAACCAATGGAATGAAGAAAAGGGACTCTGGTGACCTCAAAGGCCAAAGAGACCAAGATCCTCACACCATAAAACCATAATTATTACAACATTTAGTAAATTAACATATTTTCACTCACCCCATGATTCATACGGATCCACTCTCTATCCCTCGAAGCCCCAGCTAACACATCTTATTCACCAACTTAGGCATCGAAATAACGTTAACAATGAAATGAATGATGCATTAACAAATATATAGGCGGCACTTATTGGAATTTAATAAAATTATATTAGTCGAGGTACTCGGCACTCTTTATTTATCTGTATACTAATTGCAACTTGTAGTCAGTAAAAAAAACTTAAACACTTTCGTTATTTAGCTAGTCACTTTTTTAGCACCTGAAGGTTTATTCAAGGGCTGGTAAAAATGATATTAAGCTCAAGTAAAGTTAGCGTCCTTGTACACATACCACTACTCATACTTTTTACAACACATAAGAGTTGTTTTCTTTCTGCTTGTGTGCAGTTATGTATTTTAATTTTATTAAACCACGAATTTCATAAAGTTTATTAAATTAAATTAAATTAAATTAACTACCAATGAGATCATTGTACAAACAAAATGTTACTTTTTATACTTAACAAAACACAACATGTACATTGCTCTAATTAAGTTCTCAAGATTTTCTTTCTGTCATTTTTACACATCTTAAATCTTTTTTATATCACAGTACCAGATAATTTTCCTCTCCTCTACCTTTAAGTCTATCCACCGAACTAAATTTAAGAAAAATGATCATCAAAATGAATTGTTTTACGTTAGCACAATCATCGTTTCTCACCAAGTAACTAAATGTACAAAATGTACAAGTAAACATAGAGAAACGAACCAACATTTCCCGAATGAACAGAAAATAAAAATACAATAGCAAATCAAAAAAATATATCATTCAGGGCAGCATTAGAAGAAAAAAAAACAAGAAAAAACGATTAGTTGTGTGTCTCGGATAAGTTGTTTGGACGCATTTATTTTTAAAGAATGAGATAAATCGCATTATACGCTTTGGTTCATGAATAATATAGTATTTCAACAAATGAACCTTCATGAGGTAAACAACTTCGTTGCAACCGTTTGTTCAAGGTCACACAACAATATCTGTTCTGAGGTGTTGTTGGACGCATTTTGAAATGTTTGTGGATTGAATTCACTCAAAACTATTGCTTCGGGCAAAGCATTCTATTTGTACCATGAAAGGACAAAGAAGTTCCGTTGCATTTTGTCACTATATCAATGGGTGATCTCAACAGCTTGGCTGTTTGCACAAACCGATTAACGAGTGGAACGTGGGAAAAAAAACTTTAGTCATGATGGATCTGATTTCACCCGAGGACTGATGGTGACGATATTTATCAATCATTTCATTTTAAGACTGAACTAAACATTATATTTATTATATAGATTACAAATAAATATATTTTGAGATTAAAAAAATACCAAAATTATTACACACTGTGGAGCAAATTTTCTAAGACTACATGTTGAATATACAGTCTTGATTAGCCTTAAAAGGCTAAAATATAGTTTTGATGGGCCTTACTAGCCTGACCGAAGGCTGTGGTGTATAGACACAAGAATAATGTTTAAAAAATTCGGAAACGGGACGGTTGAGAGGCACTGTTTTCTTAGAATATATTATAATTGTGTTTGACAACTGTGTTCACGCCAAAGTCGTGAAAGATATTTCATAGAAACTGAAAAAGTCACGAACGTAATTTAAGAAATCATATCCTGTAAGCATTAATTATATCGAAAGGAGAATAAACTACAATACAATAAAAATCCGGATTAAATCATCAAAGAATCAAATTAGTTCACACATTAAATTCGAATTAAATTCTCAAAATTTCAAATTAGCTCAATTTTATGACTATCATCAAAAAATCAAAAATTAGTTCATACATTAAATTCGAATTAAATTCTAAAATTTCATATTAGCTCAATTTTATGAGTTCGGGATATCATTAATTGAATTACTTACAGGATCTGACAATGGAAACGATGGCGCCTTGTCACAAAATTGCATTATATAACTAATGACAGCCATTGAGACCATCTCATTATTATTAATTCTAATTGTCATTCAACACATTTAAGTGGTCAAATTTCGGTATTTTGTTAATGTGAACATGTTAAAGTTATAATTTTAAAGAAAAGAAAAATCACATGTGACTTTTTCATGTCAATATATTGTAAATTCAGTTCGTTATAATTATTCCATTATAAAATGTTAAATTTCCTTAGTTCAGCTAGTCCATTAAAAGTAGTGAAATATAGTTCATAGAAATTTAAGAAATCATATTGATCGAACCATATGGAGTTCATCATAAAAAATTGTACATTTGTTTTTTAATTAAAATCTGATTCAGATGTGTTTTCAATTCCTGTTGTTTCTTTTAGGTAGATTTCACATAAAAATCTACCTGTTGCAATGGGCTTCATCTCGGAATTTCAGGAAATTTTTTGTGCCAAACGACTATATATGATAAGCGAAAACGAAAAAATAAAAAAAAAAATTTATATATCTTTATATATATAATTCTACTGTACGTGTGTATGACTGTGAACTCCTTCTAAACGGCTGGACTGATTTGAATGAATTTTTTTGTGTGCGTTTGGGTGGCGCCAAGAATGGTTTAGATTCATAAATCAGCCCGGCAGAGGCGCTGCAGTCGGTATTGTCACTGAACTCCTCCTAAACGGCTGGACTGATTTGAATGAATTTTTTTGTGTGCGTTTGGGTGGCGCCCAGAATGGTTTAAATTTATAAACCAGCCCGGCAGAGGCGCTGCAGTCGGTATTGTCACTGAACTCCTCCTAAACGGCTGGACCGATTTGAATGAATTTTGTGTGCGTTTGAGTGGCGCCCCGAATGGTTTAAATTTATAAATCAGCCCGGCAGAGGCGCTGCAGTCGGTATTGTCACTAAACATCTCCTAAACGGCTGGACAGATTTGAATGAATTTTTTTGTGTGCATTTGGGTAGCGCCCCGAATGGTTTAAATTTATAAATCAGCCCGGCAGAGGCGCTGCAGTCGGTATTGTCACTGAGCTCCTCCTAAACGGCTGAACCGATTTAATGAATTTTTTTGTATGTGTTTGGTTAGCGCCCAGGATCGTTTAGACTTACAAATCAGCCCGGCAGATGGCGTTGAAGTCGATATTGTTACCGAACTCCTCCTAAACGGCTGGACCGATTTGAATGATATTTTTTGCATGTGTTTGGGTGGCACCCTGAATGGTTTAGATTCACAAATCAGCTCTGCAGATGGCGCTACAGTCGGTATTGTCACTGAACTCCTCCTAACCGGCTGGACCGATTTTAATGAATTTTTTTGTATGTGTTTGGGTGACGCTCTGGATGGTTTAGATTCACAAATCAACCCGGCAGATGGTGCTGCTAATTATATTAATCATGGGTGGCTTCGTGAACGAGCTATTTTAGCCACAAAAAATATCGATGTTAACGCTATTAACTTCAAAATACAATAGTCATTACCCGGCAATGAGATATTGTTCAAATCGATCGACACTGTTACCGATCCTGACGAAGCAGTCAACTATCCTGTTGAACTTTTTAATTCGCTGGATTTACCAGGAATGCCACCACATAACTTGCGATTAAAAATTGGCTCACCAATCATTTTGCTTCGGAATTTAAATCCACCTAAGCTATGCAACGGTACAAGATTAGTCATAAAAACAACTTTGGGCAATGTTCTTGAAGCTACAATTTTGAACGGCTAATTTGAAGGTGGAGTTGTTCTTCTGCCACGAATCCAAATGATCCCTTCATACTCACCCATTCCGTTCAGACGTCTTCAATTTCCAATTCGCTTTGAGTTTGCCATGACTATTAATAAGTCACAAGGTCAAACAATGTCGATTTGTGGGTTGGATCTTGAAAATCCGGTCTTTTCACATGGCCAATTATATGTGCCGTGTTATCGCGTTGGAAAACTATCAAATTTATTCATTTATGCTCCTCAGGAATTGACTAAAATTATTGTTCATCAACTTGCATTAAGATAAAATTAAACAAACAATATTGATTATAACGAATTGTTTTTAGAAAAATTGATGTTATTTCAAAATAAAGAATAATGAAATTATTATATTATTTGTCTTTCATTTCATACTTTGTTTAATATCCTAATCGCTTGAAATATCATGCAGGACAACGTCTGTCGGAATGATGTCTCTGATCAGTATAAGCTCAATCCCGACCCGACAATAATTACTTATTGTCGGGAATATTACTTTCAACAATTACTTTAAGCTTAATCACTCACAAAACTCCAAAAAATTAATATTCCCTTAATGTTGTCTATATATAGCAATATATTGACTGTGTGTCAGATATTAGTTTCGCATTGATTTGCAACAACCAATAATGACTACAATGACTCAGAGTGTTAACTAAATAGAAATATTTCTCATCCTATCAATCTACTGCCTTGAAGTTTAATACAAAACTCCAAAATAAAATTTTAATTCTTTTTGCATCGTTATCTTCTATTTATAAAAATTAATGTGTGTATGTTTAAAATTTGTAAATGTGTTTGTATTCACCTTCATCGAATGTATTGTCACTATTCTAACTGCCCTTGCTGACGATTACAATTTTTTTGTAACTTTTTTAATAACCTACCAGTAAAGAAAGCGTATATTAAACGGCATGAACACTGTGAACATTTTTGAATCTATATTTGTTCCGTATAATGTTCAATATAGAGACACACCTGAAACCTTACACGCCTGAAAACTTATTTGATCGCGTATTTTTATATATCCTTTGTTTTATATATAATACTATAGCCGATCCGTTTACATTCATATTTAAAAAAAATAGAAAATCATTTCTCATTACTACTCTTTGAAATTATTGCTACTACGTCAACAAAATGTATACACACAAACTTTATTTATAGGCGTAGCAAAGCACGCCGGGTCCCGCTAGTATATATATATATATATATGTATATATATAAACGATATAAGATATAACGCAAACGACCGGCACTCTCACGGTCGGATTTGTTGAGGTAGATCAAAAAAATTTTCTATACATGTGTGTTCTATTAATATCTCAGACGAGTTTGTGAATCAGCGAAATCCGACACGTAGTTAAGGAACTAGAGCCTTTTTTCTAAAAAAAATTTGTTTTTTAAAACTGTTATAACGGCCGTTTGGATACTAATATTTTTAAAAAGTTACCAATTTTAGAATCTTTGGAATCTTTTTTATAAATTTGTTTTAAAAATAGATCTCTGCAGTTAGAGGCTCCTGAGCGAGCGGCTCCAACAAAAAAAATTGCAAAAAAATTTTTTTTTTGAAACAACTGGCACTCTCACGGTCGCATTTGTAAAGCCAGATCAAAAAACCTTTTAAAATAAATTTAATAATTTTTTTGCTTTAACAACTTTTTTATAATATTTTGTTACATGTTTCAACCATAAATGGTCATTCTCAAACATTTGAAAATATTATAATATTATTTAATATTTTCAAATGTTTGAGAATGACCATTTATGGTTGAAACATGTAACAAAATATTATAAAAAAGTTGTTAAAGCAAAAAAATTATTAAATTTATTTTAAATTAATTTAAACAACTGGAAACCAAACCATCATTATTTTAAGTTAATTAACCAACTTAAAATTTTTTAAAATGTCAAAAAACCTTTTCTAAAAATGTGCGTTTTATTAATATCTTGGACAAGTTCTTGAATCAGCTAAATCCGACACATGGTTAAGAAAGTTAAGAAACTGGTTAAGAAACAAGAGGCTTTGTGCTAGAAAAAACTCTGTTTTTTAGGTCCGTTATAACGGCCGTTTAGATTCTAATATTTTTAAAAACTTCATAAATTTGGAATCTTTAAAACCTTTTTAATCAGCTTCTTTAAAAAAAAAGACCTCTGCAGTAGGAGGTTTCTGAGTGAGCGGCTCCATACAAAAAAGCTTTTAAAACACCAAATGCGTTTGAATCAACCGGCACTCTCACGATCGCATTTGTGGAGCCAGATCAAAAAACCTTCCGTAAACATGTGTGTTTTATTAATATCTTGGACAAGTTCGCAAATCAGAAAAATCTGACACATGGTTAAATAACTAGAGGCTTTATACTAGAAAAAAAATTCGTTTTTTTAATCCGTTATAACGTCTAACGGATACTAATATTTTTAAAAACTTCGTAAGTTTAGAATCTGTGGAAACATTTTAATCCGTTTCTTATAAATATAAACCTCTGCAGCTAGAGGTTTTTGACTTATTGGCTTCAACAAAAAAGTTTGCAACAATCCATAACTACAATTTCCAAAAACCTTATAACAGTCAATGAAAAAAAAATAAAAAGGTTTGAATAGAAGAAATAAATTATTTTTCTTAGAAATAAACTATTTTGATATTTTGCAGTAATTGGACGACATATGATATAGCGTAGGTATGTGTCATAAATTGTCACACACATGTTCTGTGGTAGATTTGATATTTGTTTGTTGCAAGGATAGATATAGTTTTGCTTATATGTAGCTAATTTTCTTTTTAAAATTTGTTCGATATCTGTTTGAAATTAGTTTGTGTTGTTTAAACTAATCTGATACATCAGATTCTACTGGCACTGTCTGATCTCGAAATCTACCTATTTCTAGCGGATATACGTGCGCTTGGACTTTTTATAATTTGTTTGATTCTTGTGTAAAAATAGTATTGTACATTTTGTGTAATATAAATCAAAGTGAAGGAATTGTAATTTTGTCAAGTTGGAAATAAAACTGGACGTGTGTGCTGATATTGATTACAAGTTGGGTTTGTTATTGACTTGATGGTTTTCTAAATTGTTGTTCTCGTTATAGGCAGTAGATCTAAGCATATGATCGTCGAAATACATCTATTAGTTTGATTCACATTAACATTATTCATCGTCTGTATTTATACATACTCAACTATAGTCGTCATTGATGATGTGCCGAAATGATTTAACAAAAATTACATAGTCATCGTTATTATTCAGAAGCATATGATCGTCGAAATACATTTATTAGTTTGATTCACATTAACATTATTCATCGTCTGCCTTTATACATACTCAATTTTCGGCCATTAATGATATGCCGAAATGATCATCGATTTAACAAAATTACACAGTCATTATTAGTATTCTGAGGCATATATGATCGTCGAAATATACATTTATCAGTTTGATTTATATTAATTTTAATCATCGTCTGCAACTTTTGTTACTCAACGAGTAGCTCGAAGCAGTTGTTTATCACATACACAATGGTTATAAGCATACATTCGTGCAATCATCGAAGTCAACATACATTCATCGAACTTTCGTTACTCAACGGGTGGTTTGAAGCAGTTGGTCATCGCAATTTCTGCTCATATACTGTCTATGAGAGTACATTCGTACAGTCATCGAAATTATAATTACATTCAACGTCATCTCTGAAATCGTGTTGCGGAGGCAAATTCAAAGTCACATACAGTGTTGACTCTCGAATCGGTTGATGTTTTATTAGTTGATGTTTTATTAATCAGAAAAAAAATACAATATGTGTTTTTCTGTTGGTTTCTAATTAAAGAGTGATTTTTATTTTTAAACATAATTCATAAAAACTATCAAACAAATTGTAATTTTCATATGTAAGTTAATAAATTTGATGATGACATCAAAATAATTTACTTCTATACCACTTTGTTAACCTTGAAAAACAGTACAATTAAATTGTACTGAATTGCATAAATGATTCAACAATATATATAATTATGAGTATAGAAATAAATATTTAGAATTAAGTAGATAGAATATATTTACGCCATGTCAAATCTGTGCATTGACATTCTGGGCCGCTAAAAACATGACATGGTTTTACCTTAAATTAGTTCACTGGGTCGATCGTTTCTCGCTATGGCTGTTGGATTGGGCAATGATATTGTATGTTTATGTTGAATGTTGTTGTTTCGTCGACGATGATATTTGATACAATAGACGGTTATTATTAGAGCTACGACAGCGATTGATGTATATGCAACTGTATACTGATGTATATCATGACCCGTTAATTTGATGTTATTTTCATTGGGTCGCTGCTCATCAATTTGCTTTTGTAGATGTTCCAAATGATTCTGTATTTTATTGGATTGAGTAACCGTTTCAACGGTATTTGTTGGCATATATTCCGTTAAGTTTAATTTTGGAAACAGTACTCCCTTGATCTTTGTTGTAACCTTGCTCGTTGCTCTTAGAACCATTGTGCTACTCTTAGCTATGCATTGAGAATCCATTTGTAATATTCCTGTTTTGTTGATCTTGATGGTTGCTTGGTAACGATCACAAACAATGGTTAGTATCTTCTCTGCTGGCAGTGTATAAACCCAAGTATTGTTGTTAATGTAGGTCCATTTTTCAGCTGCAGGTTCCCTCAATAATATACAAACGTTTTCGTTTGTTGGAAGTGATTGTAATATCATCAGTTCGCACATTGTATCGCCGACAGTTGTAGTCCTATGTATTGGCCCCTTCAGATAGCAGATGTATTCCAGGTGTTGCGCTCGAATGCATTGACTGAAATCCTGGTCTGTGAGGTAGTAATACTGGTCCTTGTGTGCATTTATAACCATATAGTCCATTTGAGGTTGAATATGTACCATTTCCTTTTCTCTCATTACTGGCAATGGAAATGGTTTAAAGATGTTGAATCTCTCAATATCCAATAATGGCAAAGATACTTTAAATATGGCTAAATTATCTACTATACGGGCTTCACAAGTCTTTATATGGTATAAGCTTCGAATTTCTTCTGGATTATTGCCAGTTGGTAATGTTACTCCATCAGGTAAATGTGGTTGAATTTTGTCTAATTCTTGTTTTAGTTGGTCCGGCAGAATCAAATTAGGATTCACTTTCTGCCCCTTGCTCTCTAATAATGTGTCAAGCAAGATATCCTGTGTTCGTTGAAAATTTGTCATTAGTGTATTTGATAGTGTTACTAATGAGAAAAATGCAGTAGCATCTGTTAGTTTACTCTTAATTATTTCATTTTCGTGAGTAAACTCCTTCCATTAGTCGACAATTTCTGCTTGTTGAGTTCTCAGAATATTTGTGGTTGTATCTGCAATTGATGTTGAGTTTTTATCATGTTGACTATATGTTCTTCATTTGTTGCAAGCTGATTGATTCGATTATTAAACTCTTTAGCTGATTTGTCATCGAGAACTCCAAATAGATCATTTAGTAGATTTCCAATAAATGGTAATGGTGCATCTCTTTTCATTCGATGATTAGAATTTGAAATTAGTAAATTCCGTTGTTCGATTTCATCAAGTGCATGTTTTAGTAATTTTATCTCGCTAATATAATTTGGTATATCCCTCGTTGAATTAAAATTTGTCAATGTCGTTAAATGCTGCACGCATGATCTAAAGTTGTTTAGTTGATCCCAATAGCTGCTCATATTTATATATACAATAATATTCCATTCATTAGTTGAAAAATGTAAGTTTCCCATTTCATGAAAATATAAACCAGGTGAGTCGGCATATTGTTTGATGGTATATGGTTCGTTTGCATTGACACTTGTAATCCCAATCAAACCTGTCATGGCTAGTAGTAATATCATAGCAATCCTTACGCTTCTGGGTGATTTGCGTTGTTTGGGCTCATCCTTAATGATTGCATCTGGACTGCTATTATTGGCTATTTCATTTTCTACGTTGTTCGTAGCGCTAATCATGTTATTATCAATTGGTAGTATACATATCTTATGAATTGGTCTTTGCACGCTTTTGTTCCCGTTGCATTTTAGCGTCACTACTCTAACATGGCCATCAGTTCCTGGATGTGTTTCAGAAATTCTGGCTAGCAACCATTGTGTTGGTGGCAAATTATTGTCCTTTATTATGACGATGTCTCCAATTTTCACATTTGGCATTTGTTTCTTCCACTTCATTCTTTGTTGTAGTGAAGTAAGATATTCCAATGACCATCTTTTCCAAAAATCTTGATATAATTTTTGAACCCGTTTCCATCGTTTGGTGATTGTTATTGCTTCCTCAGTAATATTTGGCTCTGATGGTGCGACCAATGGTTCTCCTACTAGAAAATGCCCTGGTGTTAGTGCTTCAATATCGTTTATGTCTGACGAGATTGGACATATAGGTCTAGAATTAAGACAAGCTTCGATTTGGGCGAGTGTAGTAGACATCTCTTCATAAGTTAGTGATGCTTCGCCCAATATTCTTCTCAAATGATGTTTAATTGATTTTACTCCAGCTTCCCACAAACCTCCTTGTTGAGGACTTGCGGGGGCGTTGAAATGGAATGTGATGCCGTCATTGTTAATATTATTCAATATTCCCGGCATGCATTCTTTATTGAAATTTTTGAAATCATCTCTCAATACCTTACTGGCTCCTTTAAAATTGATGCCACAATCGCTGTAAATGTGACGACAGCACCCTCTTCGGGCCGTGAAACGCTTTAGTGCTGCTATGAATGTTTGCGTTGTTAGATCACTAACTACTTCTATGTGAATAGCTTTTGTGGCCAGACAAACAAATAGCGCTATATATCCTTTATGCGTTTTTTGGCCTCGTCCTCTCGATGTTCTTAAGTGAATGGGTCCTGCGTAGTCAACCCCTGTGTGTGTAAATGGACGTGATGGTTGCACTCTTGCTGTTGGCAGATTTCCCATCAATTGTTCTGATTCCTTGGCTTTGTACCGGAAACATCGTATGCATTTGTGGACTACTTGTCGCGTGATGTCCCTTGCGTTTATAATCCAGTAGTTTCTTCTAATGAAGCTAAGTGTCAGTTGTGTTCCTCCATGTAGTGTTCTGCAATGCGCATCTTCGATTATTAGTTTTGTCACATAATGATGTTTTGGTAGTATGATTGGATGTTTTGTTTCATACATTAATAGTGAATGCTTTAATCTTCCTCCAACTCTCATAATCCCACCTTCGTCAATAAACGGATTTAGTTGAAGAAGAGATTTTCGTGTTGGTAACGTTTGCCCTTTCCTTAGGATTTTCAGCTCATCAGGAAAACTGACTTCTTGAAGAGTTTTTACAATAGTTTTTCTACTATCCCATAATTCAAATGTTTTCAACGGACCTGTTAATTTTTCATCTTTTTTCGTGCAGTTGTTTACAAAACGCTTTGCATAAGCTATTATTCTTAATAGCTTATTTAGTGATGAATATTTATTCAAAAAATCCTTTTCGTATGATGTTGTTAAAAAGGCTGCTAATTTCATTTTCTTCAAATCTTGTTCGGTCTCAAATTGTTTGAGCGGTGTGTTCTTCGTACCTGTAGTTTTTAGCCAAACTGGTCCTGACCACCATTGTTGATGTTGTTGTATTTCTTCTGGACCTACGCCTCGTGATGCGCAATCTGCAGGATTATCTTCAGATTTTACATGAGACCAGCATTTTGCTGGTATGGCATTTTGTATTTCTGTGACTCGATTCCCGACGAATGTTTTCCATTTATTCGGATGGCCTTGTATCCATGCAAGCGTAATAGTGGAATCGGTATAGGCAAAAATTGTACAATCGATCATTAATGCTTGTTGAACGTATTTTATCAATTTGGCAAGAAGTGTAGCTCCGCATAGCTCTAAACGTGGTAAACTGATTTTTTTTAGCGGCGCTACTTTTGTTTTGGCTGTAAGTAGCGTGATGTGAATGGTACCATTAACATCTATAACTTTGCTGTATATAACAGCAGAATATGCATCCTCAGATGCATCACAGAATCCGTGTAATTCCAATCTTCCGGATCCATCGAAATTTATCCATCGTGGAATTTTAATATTTTGTATAGATGGTAGTTGTTGTTCGAATTTTTCCCAATAACTATTCAAATTTTTTGGGATTTCTTCATCCCAATCAATTCCTGTCACCCATATTTTTTGCATGAAAATTTTTGCAGATACGGTTACTGGTGCTAGCCACCCTAGTGGATCAAAAATTTTTGCGATGTTTGAGAGCACTCTCCGCTTGGTGTTAGGTTTTCTGAAGTCAGGAGTTTCCGTTGTCTTAAAACTGAATGTATCTGATAAAGGACTCCAATATATGCCTAATGTTTTTATAGTGGCACTATCCTTTATTTCTAAGTTTTTTATTTCTCTGCGGTCATTTGGAATATTTTCCAAAATTTCATTGCTGTTGCTGGACCATTTTCTGAGGTTGAATCCCCCGCGTTTTAGTAGATCTATCAGTTCTTGTTGTAATTTTACTGCATCTTTTATGCTATCTGATCCTGACAAGACGTCATCTATGTAAAACTGTTCCTTGAGAACTTCAATTGTTTTTGGTTGGAATGAATCTTTTTCATCGTTAGCTAATTGTTGTAACGTTTTTGTGGCTAAATATGGTGCTGATGCGGTCCCGTATGTGATTGTTGTTAATTTATACTCTTTTACTGGCTTACTCGGTTCATTTCTCCACAATATTCTCTGCAAATCCTGATGTTCTTCTGCTACTTTGATTTGACGATACATTTTCTCAATATCAGCAGTGAAAACGTATTTGTAAATTCTCCATCTCAACACAATTGAGAATAAGTCTTGTTGTAAAGTCGGGCCGATCAGTTGTAGATCGTTAAAGCTCAATCCTGATGTAGTCTTCATCGACGCGTCGAAGACCACACGTACCTTTGTTGTTGAACTGGATTCTTTGACAACGGCATGGTGTGGTAAATAATTTTTTTCTAGTTGATTTGCTGATGTTTTTGCAGGTATCATGTGTCCTAATTGTATATATTCGTTCATAAATGCGTGATAGTTCTGCTTTAGCTTTAGGTTTCGTTCCAACCGCTTTTCAACTTGTATCAACCTCGCCATGGCTTGCTTTTTTGAATCACCCAGTATTCCTTCTTCCTTTAGAGGTAACTTTACTTCATAACATCCATTGACTAATCTTTTCTTAGAATTCTCGTACATTTCTTCACATTTTTTTTCTTCTAATGAAAGTTGTTTTTTGGGATCTATTTCTTCAATTTCCCAAAATCGATTTAATTCTTCGCTGCAATCTAAATGAACCATCATATTTATGGTATCATGTGATCTTGATGTTGATGATGGCCCACTGATGGTCCACCCTAAATTCGTCTGTTGAGCGAACCATTTATTTTTATTTGTTACAATCCCAGGAAGAATAATTTCTCCGTAATAATTTGCTCCAATCAATATATCGATTGGTCCAGAGTTATAATATGTTGGGTCTGCCAATATTGTGTTGTTGTTGAATTCCAGTTCTTGTATTGATGTTTGTGGCATATCGGCCGATATTACGGTCATTACTTGTGCTTCTGCATTTAAAATGAATGTTGAAGTGTACCGAGGCTTAATCGTGAGATAAACCTTGTGATGTGACTGTCCTGACTTGGCGTTTGCTATACCAGATACAGACACGTTACTTTTGTATTTTCGTAGCCTTAGTTGTTGTACAGCTGCTTCCGTTATAAATGTTCCTTGGGCACAAGGGTCAATCAAAGCTCTAAACAATTCAAAATGTCCATCGCTTGCCAGAACTTTTATAAGTGCTGTGGCTAACAATACGTTTTCTTCATTTTTTGTTAAGGCTGCAATAATTTCATTTCGATGTAAAATTGTGTGATGGTTTTTATTGCAAATTTTACAGTTATTTTTTGATGTGCATTTTGTATCTGTATAATGATGTAAGCAGACTTTGCATAGTTCTACTTTAGATACAAACTCCACTCGTGCTTTTGCTGACATGTTAAGAAAATTTTGACATTCCGTAATGAAATGCTCTCTTTTGCAATATCGGCAATGGATACTGATTTGCGTATTGTATCCCTGGAGACTTTTTCGTTGATGTTGAAATTTTGAAATGGTTTGGCTCGCCTGATGTGGTTTAAAATCCTTTGCAATGCCATCTCTCTTGTATTTGTATTCCTTAATTAGTTCTAAAGATTGGAATCTTTTCTCTAAAAAGGTGAATAAATGTTCTAATGAAGGGATTTCTTTCGGATCGTCCAAGCTTTGTTCATATAGTTTGTGTGTTTCCGTATCTAATTTTGGCAATAATAGTTCTAATACCAAAGGTCTCCATGCATCAGTGTCGATACCAAGATTTTTAATGCATTGTAGAGATTCTTTTGCGGTGTCTACCAATTTTCTAATCGATGATGATGCTTCATTTTGGATTGTTCCAAAGTTTAATAGCCTCTTGATGTGTGATGAGACTAATATTCGCTTGTTGTTATATCTTGCGTTAAGCGTTGCCCATGCTGTTTGGTAGTTGTCTTCTGATGTGGTGAAGTGTTTTAACAAATCAGCTGCTTGATCTATTACATGCGTTTTTAGGTGGTGCATTTTTGTGGCATTTCCAATTTCCTGGCTATCATGTATCACTTGTGTAAAAATGTCTCTAAATGTTGTCCATTGTAAATAATTTCCATTGAACGTAGGAATTGTTATTGCTGGCGTTTGACTTCTCGGCTGAACTTGTTGTGTTGCGTGAAAAAAGGATTTTCCTAATTTTTCGATTTCCTCTTCCATTGTTTGTGTTATATCGAAGAACTCACTTTCCCAGTATTCGAATTCTTGGTTGTAGATCTGGTCAGTGTCTTCCACGATGATGTCTTCATGAAGAATGGATATATTTTCCCATTTGCGAGTGAGATATTTAATCTTCTGATTATAATATGACTTTGTTCTGATGTTTGCTTGTGTGTCATCTTTAATTGTTTTAATGTTCCGCAACAATTCTTTTGCTCTGATCCTCTGTTTTTGTATCAGAGCCGCCGTGTTTGGGTTCAGTGTTAGATGATCTTGATCTGGCGTACGTGCTATTTCTGCAGGTATTGAGTTGTCTTGTGCTGCTGCTTCCATATTTTGAATTTCTTGCTCCAGATACGATTGGAAATCATTTTTAGCTGTATACAATTCTTCTCTTGATTTCCAGTAAGCCTCTTCCTTAGTTTGCTCAAAAAAGGCTTGCAGTTTATTGTCGTTAGCTTTGAATTTTTCCCAAAGAGTGTGGATCTCTGCCAGGCGTTTTTTAAAATATTCTTTGGTTGTCTTGCGCTCCTTGCCATCCTTTTTGGTGTTCCTTTGCACAGTTTTCAATCTTTCGGAAATCTGTGTTTGTGCTTGAACCAAGCCTTGGTAATCCGCCATATTTTAAAATTGGTGTTTTGTTCTTGGGGTTTTTTAAGACTGGTTTGAACAATCAAATGTTTATGTAGTTATACGTAGCCTAGATTTCAATACGTAGCTGCGTCTTGATGTTGATGATCGCTGCTTCAGCTTTATTGATGTTTTGAAAAACCCAGTGATCACGGTTTGAAAGACCGAATGTTTATGATGATCAAATGATGATGTAGATCCACTGGTGCTGTATCTTCTTTAGCTCGAAGGACCAAATGGTGATGTAAATCCAAACTGGTATCTTGTTTAGCTCGAAGGACCAAATGTTGACTCTCGAATCGGTTGATGTTTTATTAGTTGATGTTTTATTAATCAGAAAAAAAATACAATATGTGTTTTTCTGTTGGTTTCTAATTAAAGAGTGATTTTTATTTTTAAACATAATTCATAAAAACTATCAAACAAATTGTAATTTTCATATGTAAGTTAATAAATTTGATGATGACATCAAAATAATTTACTTCTATACCACTTTGTTAACCTTGAAAAACAGTACAATTAAATTGTACTGAATTGCATAAATGATTCAACAATATATATAATTATGAGTATAGAAATAATTATTTAGAATTAAGTAAATAGAAGATATTTACGCCATGTCAAATCTGTGCATTGACATACAGTCCACCACGTCGCTCAACCATCAGCCGCATCAAACTGAATTCAGCAAAAAATATTAAAAAACCAATGAACTAGTGGACGATCATATATCGCATATGCTGTTAATGATCAGCATTTAGTGCGAAGTAAAGCAATTTATTTTATATGCTCTGCTCCTTAACAATACACATATTTTACAGGCAGCTGACTTAAGCGTATTTGAACTATTAAAAAATTATTGTTGAACGCGTACTGTTCGAGAATTTTTGTTTAAACAAGAAAACTGTTATTCCACAGTCACTAAAACTAATTTTTGTTCATTGCTCGGTGAAACATTAAAACGCCAAAGTATGTCTGATAATATTACAAACGGATTTAAACGATACGGTTTTATCTATTTATTCCTAATAGACCTGATTATACCAAATCGAAATACTTTGGAAAATATGATATCTATCGAAAACCGAACATCGAGCACATATACAAATCAGTCCAATATAGAAACAACTAAAAAAGTTTTGAACAGCTTGAGAGCAAGGTTTAAAGTATGGAGGGGCTGAAATATCACAGCTCTGAGATATCAAGACTTCGGTCTGGGTTAAGGATTTTGATATAGCTTACGGCAAAAAACTTTTATGAGGACATGGATTTTAATAATGAGCAGCGATGTATAGCAAACATAACTCTTTGTTAAAGTACAAGTATTTTTTATCTCTGTTTAGAAATTTATTACAAAACTAACACGAAACATCAATACGTTGCCGGAAAATTATAACAGATCATAAATTAACATAATTTAGTGAAAAGATTATACACTCAGCAAACTACTCAAAAGCCTCTCGATTTAGCGTTTCGAAAAATATTACAAAATCACAAACTCATATTTCTTTCAAAATTCCCAAAATATTGCAAAAATTAAATAAAATCAAACTTTTTTCAAAATTCCAAAAATTAGAATAAAATCAAATATTTAAAATTTTTTTAAGTTCCAATAATATTCCAAAAATTCTTAAAAATTCAAATTTTTTCCGAAATTCTAAAAATATTGCAAAAATTATTACTAATTAAATATACAAACTTTTTTCAAATTCCAAAAATATTTCAAAAACTATTACAAATTCAAAAATTTCCATGTGCAATTTAATTTTCAATTACATTTACGTTATACAAACAGCTACATTTTTTTTCCAAAAAATTGGCTAAAAAATAAATGAAATCATTTTTTGACACACTTGACAACATTTTTTTGACAAACTTATAATGCCATAATTCTCTATATTAATAATAAAATTTCATGTCAGACAAATAATTAATTATATTTTTTTCCAAAAAATTGGGTAAAAAAGAAATAAAAATCTTTCTTTTGACACACTTGACAACATTTTTTTGACAAACTTATAATGCCATAATTCTCAATAATAATAATAAAATTTCATTTCAAACAAATAATTCATTTTATTTTTTTTTCAAAAAATTGGGTAAAAAAATAAATAAAACTCTTTCTTTTGACACACTTGACAACATTTTTTTGACAAACTTATAATGCAATAATCTAGATTTTGATCTCACATACCAATCCCGACCATCAAGATTTCTCCAAATTCAATGTTCCTACTCGTAATCACTTAAAATGAACGTTTTTAAGCCAAAAATATGAAAATTTGCTGTTTTTGACACACTTAATGACTTTTTTGACACACTTCCGGTACAGTTATCGAGCACATCGTCCTTTCGGACCTGTCCCTTGAGTATACCCATTTTAAAAAAAAAAAAAATTTGATATCCCTCCAGCGGTTTTCCCTGCAGTGTAGGTAATGACGGCCGGACGGCCGGCCGTCAGACAGACAAACATTTTTTTTTTGCTTTTTTAGAATCAGTAAGTCCTAAAACGTCGAGAAATGCCAAAAAAAGTGGGGGGCAAGAATTTCACTTTTGGCTCATGAATGTAAGGTCTTTCAGACCGAAGTAATATCAATACAAAACAATATAGACATTATTATAAAGAAGTTAAATGTTTTGCAAAAATCAACGAATGGCCAATAAAATAAAATCGAGAAAAAGAGCAAATAATAAACGAAATAGTGGACGCAATAAAAAAAAACTAGAAAGAAAAGAATAACAAAATAATAAAAGAAAAAGAAAATCAAAAGACAAACAAAGCTCAACAGAAAGGAAAATAGAGAACAAAAACTTTAAAAGGTACAGTAAATAGTGATTTGTTAGACACTGGCTCTCACAATAAAAATGTGGCTTTAATTATTGCAAAATTGGAATTTAATTAGGGCATTCTGCACACTTTTAATAAAATGTGCAGAATGCTATAATAGATTAATTTTCTATGTAGATTGTAGACGACGATAAAAAAAACATAAATGGTATCATCTAAAATGCAAACAATTCGCCGGACTTGTTATTTTTGTGATTACTATACCAAATACTATACTCTAAATTGAAAATTAAATTGTTAGTTTTTGTTTTTTTTTTCAAGCACTCAAATGACAAGATTAAAAATTTTTTTGTTTACTTTATTGCATTCCTGCATAACAATAAAATGTTTTTTTACAATCACAAAATTAATTCATTTAAAAAGATGAATTAATTTTGTGATTGTAAAAGAACTTTTTATTGTTATGCAGAAATGTAATAAAATGAACAAAAAAAAGTCAAACAAGTGTAAATAAAATTCGCTCGCCAAGGGTGCCGTGAATGTAAAAGAACACATTATCAAAAATAATTGACAAAAAGTTGTGTTGTAATGTCTTTATAATATTGCCAGACCATAGACGCATAACAAAATAAATGTTTAATCGTAAATGCCAATAGTTAATTACAATCACATATATTGATCAAAAATGACACAAAAATGTTGCTTCAGGTTAAATCTTATCCATAGCTGTTTATGGTAACTACCATAAACTACCATAAAAATAGCTACGTTATGGTTTATGGTAGTTTATGGTATTCAATTACACCAGCTTGTAAGTGGTTTAAATTTGATTTTTTTATCAGTCAATCAAGCGTCGAAATTTAGGGGGGGTGGAGAGACTACATACTAAAAATATTTTTTTTACAATAACATAAAAACTGTGCATTGCAAAATTCTAAAAAAGATTGTAATGTTTCTTATATTAAGTGCTCCTTCATATGACACGCCACTCATTTGGGTCAAAAATGGTATTTTTTACTCTCCGTACCCATCCCCTAAACACACATAATTATTTAATTATATAATTAATATATAATTATATAGCGAAGTCTTCGCTATGATTTTCATTCAAAATTTGCCAATCTTCCTGCCTCTGTGAATTTTTTCAAAGTTTCCTGTCAATCATCGTCGAAACGTAGGGGGCGGAACGGTCTGAAAGTTGCACTTTTTTGACCATAACTCAAAAACTGTGCACCGCAAAAAAAATTTGCTATGATTTCTAAATTAGGTGCTATTCAAATGACACCCCACTTTTAAATAGTGTTTTTACTCCTCCTCATTTCCACCCCTTAATAAATATAATTATGAGCTTTTATATATTTTTTATTAAAAACTGACAAATTTTTCTATCATTTCAAATACATTTGAAGATTTTCAATCAGTTAAGTTCGGTGCTTATCGAGCCTCGTGGTAAGAAAACACGAAGAAATCGTCATTATTCAAAATTATACAAGAAATTGTGAGGTGGGAGATTCCAAAATAAATTTTTAAGGAATACTGAAATGAAACCCTTTCATATGATATCCTACTTGAATCTATAAAAAAATGTATTTTCTCAAAGATCTCGCATCGTAGCCCTGTAAACCAAACCAAAACAACTTTTGTTTTATTTGTAGCTGTCTTCTTATGTGGACAGGTTAGTTTTATACGCATCTCAAATTTCAGGACCTAGCATTTATAGTTTACAAGATAATCAATATAATGTGAAAAACTCGTTTTACTCTCACCAATAGGGTTCGTTATAAAAAACGGAACCCTAAAAATATGATCTTGTCTCTTGATTGCTTGCATAGTTTTCTCGAATAAAATCCACGTCAAAATCCTTGTTAATGGTCAAAAACTATGTATTAGGTAAACGAAAAAGGTTTTTTTGGTCGAAAACTGACAAAATCGCCATCTTCCGGTTTATATAAATAAATTTCAAATAGAATATTATATTATATTTGAAATTTATTTATATATATTTATATTGTTGATATATATTTATATATAGTTATATTGACCACCACCGGTCTATTTAGTGACGTTCTCAAGTTTGGGGTACAGAAAACATATGATTTTATCATAATTTTTATTACAAAGATATTAGAATACGTCGACTATTACAATAGACGAATTATATTTTTACCCAATTTTTTGGAAAAATAAAATTAATTATTTGTACGACATGAAATTTTATTATTATTATTGAGAATTATTGTAAGTTAGTCAAAAAAATAATTTTATTTTATTTTATTTTATTTTAAGACGATTACAAGACGGATTACAATCCAATTTATGCAATATGTATAATTTAATTTTTTGTTATATATTAGTTAGTTTTTAATATTATATTGTTACTATTATTACTATTTGTTTTTTATCTTTTTTACCTTGTTTTGTTTATTTAATTTTATTCTATTTAGTAATAATAATAATGTCAAGTGTGTCAAAAGAATGATTTTCATTTATTTTTTTAGAAAAAAATAAAATTAGTTATTTGTACAAAATGAAATGTATAATGAACATGAAATTATTATTATTTTATTGGATTATAAGTTTGTCAAAAAAATATTGTCAAGTGTGTCAAAAAAAAAATGATATCATTTATTTTTTTAGATAATTTTTTGGAAAAAAAAATTTAGCTGTTTGCTTACGTAAATATAATTGAACATGGAAATTTTTGAATTTGTTATAGTTTTTGAAATATTTTTGGAATTTTGAAAAAGTTTCAATTTTTGATTTTGTAAGAATTTTTGGAATATTTTTAGAATTTTAAAAAATTTTTAAGTTTTGATTTTATTATAATTTTTATAATTCTGGAAAAGGTTTCAAATTTTGATATTGTTATAATTTTTGCAATATTTTTAGAATTTTGGAAAAAGTTTGAATTTTTGAATTTTTAAGAATTTGTGGAATATTATTAGAATTTAGAAAAAGTTTAAATATTTTATTTTATTCTAATTTTTGGAACACTTTTAGAATTTTTAAGATTAGTTAATGAATTTATATTAATTTATATATTTTTAGAATTTGGAAAAAAGATTCAATTTTTGATTTTGTAAGAATTTTTTGAATATTTTTAGAATTATGAAAAATTTTGAATTTTTGATTTTATTATAATTTTGGAAAAAATTTCAATTTTTGATTTTGTTATAATTTTTGCTATTTTTAGAATTTTGGAAAAAGTTTGAATTTTTAAGAATTTTTGGGATATTATTAGAATTTAGAACAAGTTTAAATATTTGATTTTATTCCCATTTTTGGAATATTTTTAGAATTTTGAAAAAAAAAAATTTGAATTTTATATATATTTTCAGAATTTTGAAAAAAGTTTCAAATTTTTGATTTTGTAAGAAAATTTTGGAATGCTTTTAGAATTTTGAAAAGTTTTTAATTTTTGATATTATTATAATTTTGAAAAAACTTTCAATTTTTGATATTGTTATAATTTTTGCAATATTTTAGAATTTTGAAGCAAATAAAATTTTTGAATTTTAATATATTTTTAGAATTTTGGAAAAAGTTTCAAATTTTGATTTTGTAAGAATTTTTGGAATATTTTGAGAATTTTGAAAAATTTTAAATTTTTGATTTTATTATAATTTTTATAATTTTGGAAAAAGTTACAATTTTTGATTTTGTTGTAATTTATGCAATATTTTTAGAATTTTTGAAAAAAGTTTTAATCTTTGATTTTGTAATAATTTTTGAAATATTTTTAAAATTTTGTTTGAAAAAAGTTTGAATTTTTGATTTTATTTAGTTTTTACAATATTTTTGGAATTTTGAAAGAAATATGAATTTGCGATTTTGAAATATTTTCTCGAAACGCTAAATAGAGAGGTTTTTGAGTAGGTTGCTGATTGTATTATTTTGTCACTAAATTATGTTAATTTATGATCTGTTATAATTTTCCGACAATTAAGTTTGAGTAAATAAAAAAAATTTGTTTTAAATTAAAGAAAACAAAAAAATTTATATAACCTGAAAAGAATTTTACTGTGGATTTATAAATTAACTGCTGCGTTTTTTTGTGTACTATAATAGTGACGCTAGTTTTAAAAACTAAGACATAGTTAATATTTGCTTGATTTGATATTTGATGGTTTTCATTAAATAATTAAACAAGTTAAAAATTAATTATAGTACATAATTAACAAAAATAGTACTTTGTTGTGTTCCATTGATATATGTTTTATAAACGGTGTAAAATGAGAATAAAGTAAATTAAGAAAAAAAAAAACTCAAAAGTAAATAAAATACCGCTTTTTTTAAAAATTTACACCGCTAGTTTAACCCGTATTCCTTTGTTTTTCGTTTCATTAATCATAATCGTGATATTTTTTTGGGGAATCACAATATTCAGCGATCTCCTTTTATTGGTACAACCAATGTCCAATCTAATAGTTATATAATTTATTCAACTGCTCATTTTTGCACAACGATTTGAGTATATAAGAGGATTCAACAACCAACTGCTCATTTTTTGCTACAGGAATTTATAACAATATTCAACAACCATCTGTTTATTTCGATGTATCGAAGGTTTTATGCTTTCTGTATTTGGATGACTTCATGCAACGGACTCCTGTTTAAATCAATTGATGATATGGAGTTAGATTTAGCTCAGTATGAAGAGTGGGATCAGGACAAAACATGGAGTAAGTTTTATTAATAAAAAATTAAAATAATCTTGTTGGATGTACTTGTGGGAATGGACTATGTCCTTCATTAGTTTTTTATGGGATCATCGGAGTCCCTTTATTGTACCTTTACTTCAGTCCTCTTGTTTAAATTTACCGTGCATTTCAGCATTTGTAGTGAGCTAAGGATTAAATTCACCGAATCCACGAGCTGAGACTGATCGAAACCCAATCAAAGCACGCGTATCATCAGAGCGTCAGTATTGTTTGTGGTAATCCTCGCCTCTAACAGTCGCTCGTCATACTTGTGGCATATTCCTTGATCATATGATGCAGTCCTCGTAAAGGATTTTAGCCCACATATAGAGATATATGAAGGTTCGTTTCTTCGATACAAGCAATAACGTGCCATCATAAATAAATATTCCATAGCTATGGTTGAGGGTGCTACCTTTGACCGATTAGAGCTCATTTTACTGCTACAGTCAGCAGGAACTGAGGTACGCGGGTTATCACACCCGTAGATCAAAAGTATAAAAAATTTACAAATCAAATTTGATTGATCCCCAAACGGAAATAGTCTAATTTGGAATGAAGTATGCTGAGACACCGTAAAAAACAAGAATATTTAATAATAAGGCATTTAATTATCCAAATGATATTATCAGTGAGGCGTTTATGTAGGGTAACATCGCATGATATCTGAAATCATCATAAAGTTTTGTTGACACTAAGAGGACAAGTGCAGTTGTTAAGTTTTATTCTGTCAACGCAGCATGACCATCTCCTCTGTTATCTTGATTCTATGCCATTTTTCAAAATAATTCATTCTTCTGAGAAGTTAAGTAGTTTTTCTGCACTTTTATGGAAAGCAAAAGCTTTACTATCGAAATCAGATATAACATGAAAACTTGATTTTCTGTTTCTAAAACAAAGAACATTATTAAACCGAAATTAAAAATCGTCAATATTTGTTTATTCAAAGTTATTCGAATTTCTTCGACAGAATTTTTCTATATTTTTTTTTCTTCCTATACCGTGGTTTTATTTTTATGCGATTTCTTTTAAACAAAAAATCTTCTATATTGTCTCGAATTTTCATTCGTTTTCCGCAATAAAAAAGAATCGAAATTATACACACTAAAATATATTTCATTATTATTTTTTTCACCATTATTTTGTTGTGTTCGAATAATAAAAGAAATGAGCAGCAACAACAAAAAGTTATAACAGGATAACAGTGGAAATGTAATAAGGAACAAGGAAATGATTTACTCTACTTAATTTTTTTGTTATTATTCCCATAGAATTTTTATTTACTTTACTGTATCTTAATCTTATCTGTTCTAATTTGGTCCATATATTTGTGCGATCAATTTGATTGAACAAATAATAGGAAGCAAACACAACAATAAATTCAATGAGTCTAATTTGATATAGGTTTAAATAAGTTTTCATTGGGATGGTCATAATAACAACGATATGGGCGATCCCACACTTAATATTGTAAATTAAAAGAAAGACAGATGATGGCTTTGTATCGAAATTCTAAATTAGTTGAAATGATTAATGAGAGCTATTATGCTAGACGCTTACGTGTCTGGTTAAATTTAATTGATTTTTTGTTGTGTTTTTATTTATGTGAGAAAATTGTGACAGTTAATTAAATGGGTTTTATGATCTAGTGGTTGAACTGATGTGTAATAAATAAATACATACTAACAAATATTGATTTTTATGTTATATGAAAGAGCAATTTACAAGTTGACAAGTTTAAAATAATTTTAATTTTTCATTTGACTTTTAAACGACGAAGCAATTAACGTTAATGGTATTTAACAGTTTGGTTATTAAGTCTGGTATGAATCGAACTGGTAAGTGGTAACACCAATAATGTAGTTGTTGTTTATTTATTGGGTTTATTTATTTGCCGCCTTCATTTGAGTTTTGTAGAATTACAATATATAAAATACGAAGGCGCTGAAATCTCAATGCTCTGGGTTAAAGATTTTGATATAGTTTTCGGCAAAAACTTTTATGTGGACATTGTTTTTAGTTTTGGGTAGCGATGTACATCAAACATAAAACTCTTTGTTAAAGAACAAGTCCTTTTTATCTCTGTTTAGAAATTTATTACAAAACTAACACGAAACATCAATACGATGGCCGAAAATTATAACAAATCATGAAGAAACCTAATTTAGTGAAAAGATGATACAATCACCAAACTACTCAAAAACCTCCCATTTAGCGTTTCGAGAAAATATTGCAAAATCAAAACGAAGTAAATCCACATTTCTTTCAAAATTCCAAAAATATTCTACAAATTAAATAAAATTAAAAATTTAAACTTTTTTCAAAAATTCTAAAAATATTGCAAAAATTATAACAAAATCAAAAAATTAAATTTTTTAAAAAATTCTTAATATATTGTAAAATTATATCAAAATCAAAAATACAAACATTTTTCAAAATTCTAAAAATATTCAAAAATTTAAACTTTTCCCGAAGAATATTGCAAAAATTATAACAACATCAAAAATTAAAACTTTTTCCAATATTCTTAAAATATTGCAAAAATTATTACAAAATCAAAAATACAAACTTTTTCAAAATTCAAAATCCAAAAATATTTCAAAAACTATAACAAATTCAAAAATATGTTTAATTATTTTAGCCGATTTTTTGGAAAAAAAAATTTAGCTGTTTGTATGACGTAAATGTACGTCATACAAATAGCTAAATTTTTTTTTCCAAAAAATTGGCTAAAATAATAAATGAAATCATTTTTTGACATACTTGATAATATTTTTTTGACAAACTTATAATGCAATAATCTAGTTTTTGATCTCACATACCAATCCCGACCATCAAAATTTCTCCACATTCTTTGTTCCTACTCATTATCACTTAAAATGAGCGTTTTTTAAGCAAAACATATGCATATTTCCTTGTTTTGACACACTTCCGGTACAGTTATCGAACACATCGTCCTTTCGGCTCTTACCATTGAGTATCTCTATTTTTAGAAATTTTTTAGATCCCTTAAGCAGTTTTCTAGATTTCGCTGGTTGTGACGGCCAGTAGACAGACATACTTTGTTTTTGCTTTTTTGGAATCGTTATGACCTAAAACGTCAATAAATGCCAAAAAAACCATAATGCCACCATCACTATTAAAATATTTCGGGTGTAGTATTATTTCATCAAGGTGGTTTATACTATGTAACATCAACGATTACTGTAATTTCGTAATTCAATTACCAACATCGTTTAATATATTTAATTCCAATCATATTGTGATATTACAAAATGTGTCACAAGAACATATAAAACCTCTTAAAACCTAGATCGCACTCCAAAATGTGTTCTGGGGTTTTGATGGACGCAAATTGTTTTGACTATATGTTTGATTGAAAAGAATGATTAACAAATCAATACACCATATCATATATAAAATATAGAGAGATAAACAGAGAAATTAATAGAGAAATTAAAATTAAATAAGAAGAAAAAAGCAAATTTGTTTAACATAGTAACAGGAACACAACTAAAATTGGGACACAACTAAAAGTCCAGCTAGTGGCATTTTCCTTGATCATGTGACGCATTGTCTTTCTCAAACATGGAAGCCCAGATATAGCTATATGAAAGCTCGTTTCTTCGAACAAGCTACAACGTGCCATATAATCAATAAATATTACATAGGTAAAATAGAAGGTGCTATCTTTGACTGCGTATAGTTCATCCACCAACACCCCTAAGATATCACCTTGGCAAGTGATATCTCACTGCTATTTTCAGTGGTATGATATGTTGTCTCAAACGCAGATCCAAATTTTAAAATGAATTACAAATAAACAAATATTAAAATTAATAAAATTTATTTTTGAAATTAGTCGTTTTTGAATTTTTTTTTTGAATTGCTGTTTTTATTTTTGATCGCGATTATTGGTCTATTGTGGTCTATCTATTGTGTTCATATTCTAAGGTAATTAATAACTAAACAATTAAGTCTAACACAAAATAAAATATAACAAACGTCAATATTTCATGACAGTATAAAATATAATATGATATGAAATGAAATGAGATATGAAATAATATGATGAATGAATTATGATAAATCAATATTAGGGACTATTGTAAGCACTTTAACTCAAGTATCATATTTCTAGATGGCACTTTGTGTAAATTTATTGGAATATGAATTCACACAAAGTACCATCTAGAAATATAATACGAAAGATACCCAAATATGTTTTCATATATATTTTTAACTATTTTAGACTGTTAGTTATTTATTTATTTACTGAAAGTACTTATATCAGTCTTTTATTTTTTATTAAAGCTACATATTGCTGCATGATTAGCAAACGTTTTGCATTTTTGAAAGGATTTATTTCCAAATTTACAAGCTAATTACACTAATCATGCGTGGCTACGTATGCAAAAACTATACATGTCGAGCAAACAATTTTAAAATACAAGTTATTGGCTGGCAATGAAATATCATTCAAAGCGATTAACTCTGTTTTCAATCCTGAGGGATGTTCATCTATCCTGTTGAACTCTTGAATTCATTGGATTTAACTAGAATGCCACCACATAGTTTTCGATTGAAGATTGGTTCATCAATTACTTTGCTTAGAAATTTCAATACCATTTTAAACGGCAAGTTTCAAGGTGAAATTGTTATTTTGATTGTAATTTTGCCAATGATTCCTTTAGACCCGCGCATCCTGTTTCAACGTTTATAACTTCCAATTCGATTGGTATTTGTAATGGCTATTAATAAGTAACAACGTCAAACAATGTGAATTTGTGAGCTGAATCTAGAAACCCCGTGCTTTTCGCATAGTCAATTATATGTTGCGTGTTTGAAGGTTGAAAAACCTTCAAGTTTGTTCGTGTATTCCACTCAGGAATTAGCAAAAAATATTGTTCATCATATCGCGTTAAGATAAAATTAAAAAAATTGTATTCCTGTTTAATAATAAATGTATATAATAATAAATAATAGTTTCGTTTAATAGCCAAATAAAATTCCAACCAAACTATGCAGCCACTATTATTAATCTGAATGAATTGGAGGTAGAATGTCGATTAGGATTGACAATCGCTGATCAAAAGTTATCTACAAATAAATTGTAGGGGGTACGAAGTTCACCGGGTCTGCTAGTCTATCTATAAAAACTAAATTCAATCGGCATCAAAACACTAATAAAAATGCAACGCTGCCTCTCGGTCTATATACTGTCATGAAAATATTGACGTTTGTTATACATATTTTATTTTGTGTTAGACTCAATTGTTTATTAATTAATTAACTTAGAATGCTTAGAATGCATGTTGTTGTGGGGCCTTGGTCTTAAAAGGTTTTTATGTGTTTATTTATATGACACATATTGTAATTGCTACTACACAACACATTTTATTTAAAAAAGAATAATTAAAACAAAACAACTTAATTAAACAATCAGATTTACTTTTGGCAATCAAAGCGTGAAACCAGATGATGAAGCGTGTAAGAAATTATGGCGTGAAACCAAATAGTTAAAATATGTAAATTGTAAATTAAAGAATTATATGGAAAATTAAATGATACGAGAAATTTATTTTTTTATTTAACGTAGAATGTATTTATTAAAAGTCTTCGATTTGACAAAAGTAACTGTGTTATCTAAAACAAATAAACTGAATGCAATTGTTGTTTTTAAACAAATTCAATTATTTTAGTTAAATCGGACGCTTCTAATATTAAAAAGAATAAATAAAAGTATGTGCTTCATAGCAATTTTCTAAATCTCTATAGAAAAGAAATGTATGTGTAATGTTGCATTCATGTTAAATCGGTTAAAACTCTAAACTCACACTTTTGTATTCCCTTGCACTTATAAATAGTAAATAGTTTTATTAACTCTTAAATTAAACAAAACAAAAAAATATTTTTTTAATTTAAAAACATTTGTCATAAATGGCAACAAACATCCCCTTAACACGATCTAGTAAATTACATATATTGTATACCAAATTTGTGTTAAAATAAAAACAATAAAAGTTTATGTGAAAAACAAATTCATAACTTTTAAAACAAATAACACATAAAAGCTTATTGTAGTAATTTTTTTTTATTTTCAAAAAACAAAACAAACGAGCGCAAAAAAATAACAATACAAATTCAATACAATTTAAAACTGTTTTTGAAACATTAATAAATATTTCAATTGATTTGTTTATGTATTTTATAAACGAGGGTGAATTAAAAATCAAATATGAAGGGGCTAAAAACTCACAGCTCTGAGATATCAAGACTTCGGTTTTGGTTGAGGATTTTGATATAGTTTTCGGCATAAAACTTTTATGAGGACACTGTGTTTAGTTATCGGCAGCGATGTACATATATCAAACATAAAACTATTGGTATAAGTACAAGTATTTTATCTCTGTTTAGAAATTTATTACAAAACTAACACGAAAAATCAATTCGTTGCCGGAAAATTATAACAGATCATATAATAACATTATATAGTGAAAAGATGATACACTACACCGAGAGAAATTTTTATATTCTATTAACGAAGGTACATTCATTAAAAATATGTTAAGGAAATTCATTATATTTATTAATAAAGTTTTGTAGTAGAGAACTTTTTTCAATATTCTACAATTTTCTTTAAAGTGTTGATCAGTTTTTCATGAATTTGGCATAGACCCAACGCAAAAAAATTACTTAAACTCAAATTCAAATCTTTAAGGAACTATTATGTTAAAGCTATGATTATTCTTCAAATATAATAATATTTATGAATCTTATAATAACTAAATAAAAAATGTTTCATTAATAAAAAAAATGTTTTTTAAGCCATAAAATCCAAACTTTATGATTTAAAAATATTGCATATCTTTAATGAACTCATATTAATATTAATGAAATTTAATTAAAGCTTCAAATGTCGAACAACGATATAATTTCATTGAATAAACGTTATGAAATTTGTCGATCAAATTTAAAAAAGTAACGGTCAGTTTTATATGATTCATTTTTAATAATATAATTTTAACGTATTAGTCAGGTAGTGTTAAATTAATTTCGCTTAACCTCTGGTTTTGTACCTACTAACAGACACCTGCCCAATAATTTGTATTAATAAATAAGAAAGACTCTGGAATTTAACATAGTAAATTAGCTATTAAAACCGTTCGCTTTGCGACATCAATGTAAATTAAGTTTATAGTTTTAAATGTATTTAACAGATATATACTTTTAAAACTAAAAATTGAGTGTAGCTTTTTATTAATTGATTTTTATTGACCTATTATTTTAAAATGAACACAACACGATGGTATCTTTTCGTTAAATTTATACCTTATCGTTAATTTATGCATTCGGTAAACTCATATTAGTATACATACATATCTGTACAGAAACGCAAATTACTTAAACTTTTAGCAAATCTGCTACATGGTACACATAGGCCCGAAAGATGTTTTATTCCTCAATTCTCCATATTTTAATCATAGAACCCCATTACAAGAATTTCGAACAAACAATTTTAAAGATGCATTATAAAGTTTAAACAAGCAACGTTATTCATTTCAAATTTGGTAAATAAATTTTATCATATTAATTATAATTCATAAAATTTGATGCCTACATAATATACTAATATTCTTTATATTAATTAAAAAATAATACATTTTAAAAAAATTAATAAAATCTATTAAAATTCGTCATGTTATAATGAAATATTAATTGGTTTAAGTAATATTCTTTAACCAAATTAACATTCTTCACATTTAAAGAACAAATAATGAATTTTTCGTCGTAATTTTTAGCCGAATATCTCAGAACGCTCTCAAATGTCTAGTGGTTAAGTTGAAATAAATTATATACTTACAATTTTAATTTTTTTTTTCTGTGTTATGGATTTCTTGTACAATTGTAGTCAATTTGTTAAAAGAGTGGAATATTGCGGAAACAATTATCCAAAAATTCAAAGGTAAGTAACATGTTTATTTATGGAAAATCTAAAGGAATACTTTTTTAATATTCCTTACAAAGTGTGTGTCTTCGTGTAAATTAACTATAACGTTTCATAAAAATAACGGCATCTAAAACCATTTTTTCTTATTATTCATGGTGCTCTTATTATGTTTTAACAGTAGTACATGTATTGTGGAAGGATATACTAATAACGAATGTATAAAATAGAAGGTGAATATTACAAGTGCATTTATTTAACTTTTTTTCCAAGATAATAATATCGACCAAGAAGCGCTATTTCTTTTAAAAACAGAAGACATCACTAAATTACTTTTGGGGGAATCACTAGGGACACGCATAAAAATTGAAAAAACAATTTCGGACTGGAAATTAAAACAGGCATAATTATTTTTATTGTATGTACTTTATGTTCATAGTTTAGCATGATTATAGTTATCACCACTTATCAAATCTACAACTACAAACATTCAATTTATAAAACTTTGGAATATTGTCGTTTTAGGATATTTTGTTTAGTTAATTGCTTATTAACAAATTTATCAAAATTATTCAAATCATTATCTTTATTTATTTTTTTTTTTCAATTTATTTTATTTTGTCCATATATTTCGACTTCTTAGTCATTTTCAGTGGATCATACATATAGCTTAATATAATAAATTATTAAATTATAAGTAAATTATTATTACATAGTTCAACTTAAAAATGTATACACTTTATTAACATACAAACATATAAAAAAGAAATTGCAAAAATTGAACTTTCAAGTTTTCAAGCTTTAAAATAATAATGATAATAACAAGCTATTAATTAAACCAAAACTATTTTTAAAGTAATTAAATGTAATTATAAATCAATTTTGATTTAAATAATATAAATATTTAGAACATTTTTTTTTGTTGTTCGTCTCTGTTACAGAAGCATAGAAATCGTCACTGCTGCCAAACCTAAACGTTTCAGACGGTCTGAAGAACCCTTAATTGAAAATAATTTGAACGGTAAAGTTGAATCACATTAAAGATTGTAATAGTTATATGTACTTAGCAATATTGTTTTATTATAGTATTGAATACCATAGATGAGGATGTCGCACGTGATATTTGCCTAAATTTAAAGTATAATAGGGACGACAACAATCTAGAAGATATTCTAGGAAAATGGGTATCGTCAGCTAAATATAGATTGAAATGGATTAAAAATGTGAGCGACAAAAATATCAACGCGATTGTTAATGAATGGCCAGCTTACGCGCAATTATATAGTCCTCGTCTTTTAGATATGGATTTCCTGGAAATGTATCCAAACTCTGGAAATATTTTACTTCAGTTTGATCGGTTCTGTAACGACATAATCTCAATAATGGATACCAGAATTGTGGAGCCCCTTTCGAAAAAAATGTTTATTGAATATAAACAACGAAAAATGTTTCGCCAGGTAATATACTACTGTGCATTTATTTGTTTCTACATAAAATTTATAATACGTATTTATTTATAATTAATTACAGAAGCCCGATCTTGTGTGATTTTGTTGTTGTTACATGCATTGATTAAACCTACGACAAAAAAGAAGACATCGAATAATCAGTTCAAGAAGTTCACTATCAAAGACGCGCAAAATTCGTTTTTGATACTCTTGCCAACAACGCAGGATGTTGATAAACATATTGAATCCCAAGTAAACCTTAAATGTAAGATTCAACCGTTTTTGTTTGTAGTCGGCGTAAACTGTTATACCAAAAATCAGTACTTCGTGTACTGTGATTCAATTAGATACAAATACGCAAGCCCTTTAACTGCCTTGGATTGTGTATTTAAATTATTTCAAGTGTTTGACTTGGAATATCCACCACAATCAAAATCAGTTTGGCAGTTCATTCAACAATTCTTCTATAATATAGAGACTAAGTATGACGATGCATTCCCGGCGGTCAATTTATTAATAGCTAAGTTAAAAAATAAAAATCTATTAGTATTTAATATTTTGTTATTTAGTTTCTGATCTAGAAATTTATGAATTTTTATAATTTTATATTTAAAAAAAAATCTTAATTTTGAAATATAAAACTTTATCTTCATTTTAAATTATAAATTTGTGTTTCATTTTCAAATATGTATAAAATACTTTGAATAATAACTCATAGATGGCATTGGGCAACGAAAGGAGAATGCAAATAAGAAAATTCATTAATTCTAATTTGTATGGTTAATTAATTTAGTTAATTAAATTTATTAAATATAATTAACGATAGTTTTTGTTTTCAATGAAAACATAATTACTTTAAATAAACTTCGTTAAACAATTAATTTTAACTTAAGTAACTTTCGTTATTATAACGAATGCTACATAAACTTATCTTTAATAAATATTCTTTAAAATAAAACAAAGTTAACAAGGTCCTGAATTATAGTTTGAAGAAATTTATTTTAATTTAAAAAGGTTTCATTAAAACAATTTTTGATGTTTGATTAACCCACGTATATTTTATTAATGAATTATTCGAGAGCTAAATACGAAATAATGTTTCTTAGCGCCAATGCAAGAATTCGTTAATTATATACAATTATTTTTCTCGGTGTAAGCAAACTACTCAAAAACCTCTCCATTTAGCGTTTCGAGAAGTATTGCATAATCGGAAATTAAGATTTCTTTCAGAAATCCAAAAATATTCCAAAAATTATAATAAAATCAAAAATTTAATTTTTTTCAAAACTCTAAAAATATTCCGAAAATTCAAAAATTAAAACTTGTTCATCAACTTGTTCAATGTTCATCACATTTCAATTTCCATGTCATACAAATAATTAAATTTATTTTTTCTTCACAAAAATTGGGTAAAAAAATAAATGAAAATCATTCTTTTGACCAGAGATGGAAACCAAAGTTTTTTTTCAGTTGGTTCGGTTTTGGTTTAATAACAAATTTTTATTATGGTTTTTGGTTTGGTTTTGGTTTCTTGATATTTCAAAACTTGGTTTTGGTTTGGTTTTGGTTCAAGTTAAGAATTTAAATTCACATTTGTATTCTTAATTAATTTTCGGTATTCAAATAAAAACAGCTGTATTCCCCTAATAAGTCGTATACCTTATATATACCTTAAAGGTCCTACCTCATCTACGAAAAGATTTTCGTCTTCAGGGATTCAAGACAAGCTTCTTCAAAACGAACACAGGTGGCGAGCAGATCAAACTACAATTTTTTTGTTTGAAAGAGACAAACAGTTGATTGCGTTTATTTACGAATCATTTACTATTCATATCTATTGTTTTTAAAAGGAAATAAGTATTTGTTTTAACTTTTTTATGTTTCCCCCAACTAACACACTTTTTTTATGTTTTACATAAAAATTCAAAATATTGTCAAAGTGGCAAAAAATCAACAAAAAAAACTACAATAAAAAATATAAAGCGGGAATGTATTTTAAAAATATTTTGTAAAAAAAATTATTTTAAATTAGAATCAATTATATTACTTAATGAAAACATGTAATAAACTGGAAATTTAATTTATTTCGGCTTTTTTCAATAAAAAATATCGTCAAGAAAATATGCGGTTGAGATTTGCCGAAGATAAATTGTTGCAGTTAATTGGTTTACTGATTAATTCTGAAAAAAATTTCGTCATTATTCTTGCAGTTTTGAATTTTTTCGTCAAATTTCCAGCAGTTTATATATTTCTCGCATGACATGCTCTCCTTTTTTTCTCTTGCAAACGGGTATGGGTGACGAACATAAGAAATGAATCCCTGAAGACGAAAAACTTTTCGTAGATGAGGTAAGACCTTTAAAGAGACTGTTTTTGTGAATTTCATTAAATTCGAAAATAAAAGAATAATTTCACGCTTTATTCCGCTTAATAAACTAAAAACCTAAGAATTGTGTCAAAACAAAAAATACCTGTAATTTAAATTTGAATATAAAAATGTAGTAGCCGTGAAAAAATAATGTAGTAGTTTCAAAAAGAAACTAATAGATTTTTCCAATTTATATAGGTACTAGACCAAATTTTCTACTATAAAACCGAACCGTGAACCAAACAGAAAAACATTGGTTTATGGTTCGGTTCAACTATTATTTAAAAAACTGGTTTGGTTTTGGTTTGGTTTTGGTTCGGTAAAATTTCGTTGGTTCAGTGGTTTTGGTTTGGTTCAAACGAACCGGCTTCCGTCCCTGCTTTTGACACACTTGACAATAACTTTTTGACAAACTTATAATGCAATAATCTAGATTTTGGTCTCACATACCAATCCCGACTATCGAGTTTTCTTTAAATTTAAGATTACTAGTCATTATCACGTTTTTATAGCAAAAAATATGCAAATTTCATTGTTTTGACACACTTGACGATTATTTTTTGACACACTTCCGCTACAGTTATCGTACACATCGTCCTTTCGGCTCTTCCCATTGAGTATATCTATTTTTAGAAAAAAAAATTTTTGAAATCCTTCCACCGGTGTTCAAGATTTCGTCGGTTGTGACGGCCGGCCGGCAGACAGACATATATTTTTTTGCATTTTTAGAATCAGTAGGTCCTAAAACGTCGAGAAATGCCAAAAAAGTGGGGGTAAGAATTTCACTTTTGGCTCGAGAATTCAATACTTTGGTTTTTCAAAACCGAAGTAATATTCTGTCTCCCCTCGGCAACATGTGGAGTATGAAACACGTATTTGGAGTCCATACTTGATATTTGAAAGTAACTGGCTATAAGGTTACCAAAACCAAGTTTTTACTTATCGGTTTACAATATAAAAACCTAACCAAACCATTTATCAAACCGTTCTAAAGATTGGGTAAATAAAATGAATAAAAAATGAATAAATTAAACGAAAAGAAACGAGAAAAAGCAAACAAACTTCATTGAAAAAGTTTGATTTATTTACAAATATTTTTTTTTTCTATAAATTACAAGAAATTAAAGAAAATACAAGAAATTTATTTTTTCGTGGTTATTTTAATAAAATGTTTTTTTTCTATGCGAAAAGTCAATTCACTAGTGAAAAAGAATAACAAATTATAGTTGCTATGGTTTTTCATATAATTTTACAAAGTATTTTAAGCAACGTAACCATGAAAAAATAGAATATGAATTTTGAATGTTTTGTTGTCGATTTATAACTTTATAATTTATAGTAAATATCGATTATATATTAGTATCATAGAAAAAATTGCATTTCCTACGCGAGATAAAAACGTTTTTCGTTCGTAAGCATGTCTCACTCGACGCTAGCGCGTCTCGTGAACAAATGTTTACTCACGAAAAAACAATGTTTTCATCTCTGGTAGGAAAATATACTATTTTTGCACGAGTTGTACATAAAGTTCAATTCCGCTTCCTCATTTCATCTATTCTCCCTGGGGAATAAAATATAATAGTCCAAGAGCTAGTGAACCTTTTGGGTAACGGTCGTTCTGTAAGGCTAGAATTTTTTAGTGATAATTCATGAAATGTGAAGTACGGAAACCACCACCTGGCAGGCATCAGTCGTGCACGTCATCATCCCATATATGTTTGAAAGTGTAAAAAAAATTTTAAAAAAAACTTCCTCCTGTAAGCTTGAATTTTTTATATGATTTAGCTCATTTATTGTAGAGTACAAAAAAAAATTTCTAGGCGATTTTGAGGTGCACAAGTATCTGCCAGGTGAATCGATTATCGAAAGGTGTTACAACCTGCCAGCCGGCCGTCACAACCGACGAAATCTAGGAAACCGCTGAACGGATTTCAAAAATTTTTGTTTCTAAAAATAAGTTTACTCGATGGGAAGAGCTGAAGGAACGATGTGTTCGATAACTGTACCGAAAGTGTGTCGAAAAATCGTCAAGTGTGTCAAAACAAGGAAATTAGCACATTTTTGGCTTAAAAACGTTCATTTTAAGTGATTCCGGATATAAAGATTGAATTTGAAGATATCTTGATGGTCGGGATTGGTATGTGATACCAAAAACTAGATTATTGCATTATAAGTTTGACAAAAAAATGTTGTCAAGTGTGTCAAAAGCAACATTTTTATTTAGTTTTTGACCCAATTTTTTAGAAAAAAATAAAATTAATTATTTGTATGACCTGAAATTTTATTATTATTATTGAGAATTATGGCATTATAAGTTTGTCGAAAAAATGTTGTCAAGTGTGTCAAAAGAAAGATTTTTATTTATTTTTTTACCCAATTTTTTGGAAAAAAATAAAATTAATTATTTGTATGACCTGAAATTTTATTATTATTATTGAGAACTACGGCATTATAAGTTTGTCAAAAAAATGTTGTCAAATTCTAGCCTTACAGAACAACCGTTACCCAAAGGGTTTACTAGCTCTCAGTCTATAACAAACTATGACAACAATAATAGTTTTCAAGAAAACGATAAATTCAAACAACTTTATATAAAAACCGCCTACTATGATAAAAATTAAAATTTATAATTTTCGTTTTCTTTAAATAGTTAGATTTTATTTTGTAGTATCATAATTATATTGTGGTCATGCCAATAATAGTAAATGCACTCATTTTAGCGACCTTGCCAGAAGCAAACCATTCAATAAAAACTAAGGACCGCATCACAACCAAGAATTAAAAGTGACCCAAATTGTAGGGCAACAGCCCAACCATTAAATTTTTCTTTGGAAATTTCTTTTGGTTTGGTTCGGATTTAAATTTTCAAAACTTGTGATAATGGAAATTGTTATTGGAATAACAGTGCCGTAATTGTAAATTAAATTACGAAAGGTTTTTTGGTGCTGTAGAAGGTCTTATTTTGCACGTTTTATTATTGAATTGAATTTTCATCAAATTATATTAAATTGTTGATTAATTTAAAAAGAAAAAGTACATTAATTTTAAAAATTGGGAATATTAACACTTATAAAATAATAAAATCTTTTTTCGGCAAACGGCTGTAAAATTGAACTTTACTGCCGCTAGGGAGAAGGTTAGTCTTACTTTTTTGACGTATAAGGCCATTTTTTTTCTTTTTTTTACGGCGACAGAAAAAGTAACTAGTATCTTTTCGGCAGCAGAAAAATTGTCGCCATTTTTCCATATTTTTAAGGCGATAGTAAAAGTAACATAACATGAGATTGTGAATAATATTTGATATTTTTTCAAACAAATTGTATAACAATAAAAAATAAATATTTTGACTTTATTATGAAATATTGAAGTATTGTATAACTATGACAACAGAAATTAACAAATATTTTGATTGGATTATGAAATTTTGAGTTGAAACGTTGCTTTGATAAAACATTTTATTTATACAAATTTAAATGTTTTTTTTCCTTTTTTGGAAGTAACTATGACAATAATAAATCATATTTACAAAAATTTTGATGTATTAATTATAATTTCATATATATAAAAAATTTAAACGTTTACCGAAAAAATAGTGTATTTAATTAGGAGCTAAAATGACTTTTTGTGTTTCGTCTATAATTGTCGGCCAAACTATAGACTCAACACAAAAAGTAGCGTTTTAACAAATATTATTCATAATCTCGTGTTATGTTACTTTTTCTGCCTCCGTGAAAATATGAGTTACATTTTCTGTCGGCGTAAAAAAAAACAGGGTTATACGTAAAAAAGTAAGACTTACAGCCGTTTGCCGAAAAAATATTTTATTGTACTTAATTCTATTGGGTAACTGTATAAACCACTGTATGAACTTACAAAATATTGTTGCTTAATATTGTTAGTGTTTGAAATTTTCTCAAAGTAAACAATTTCATTTAAATATTTTAATTAGGATGATGAAATCTAACTTTATCGAAAATCCTTAGCTGCATTTTCGATCACGTAATCCATCTGTTTGCCATGCGTGGAATATGATTTGATTAGAGTTTTGATTGATCAACATAACTTGAAGTACTGTTTGGTTAAGTTGATTAGAGTTAGTTAGGGTGCTAAAACAATATAATACCTGTATAGTGACAGTGAAGATAATTGTTTACTTATTAAACTTTTGTGTTATTATAAATCTGGAATAATCTGATAAAGTTGGTGTTTAAATTAGTTGGTGATTGGGAATCAATTAAAAAAGAATTGTGCTATTATTCTCATCACTGGAAGTTATAAATAAGAGCCAGAGGACCTAACAGTAGTATGAGAATAATACTACGATTTATCTAGTAACTAGTTTATTTGTAATTGTGTTAGTTCATTTAATTGTAGCTGCTCGCTCGTATTTTAAACCATCATACTTTTACAATAATATCTGTTCTGTGCTCGTTATACAATATAGTAATTTTAAATCGAATTCTGATATAATATTAAATAGGTTTGTACATGGGTTTTTTTTTAAATTAAATTATTCGAGGTGAGTGGTGGTTTAAAGTGAGAGAGCTACCCTATCGCACTAAAACTATGTTATCTTGCATAACTTAAACTGAAGTGCATAACCAGCATTACGATCACGAAGAAGTTTCACAGCAAACTCCAAATAATTATAGAAAACAACGCTTGCTTATCTAAATCAATGCGTCCCTTTAAAAAAGGGTGCTAATTGTTTATTTGCCTAATAACTGCAACAAATAACTGCAAAGTTACTTGTAAAATGAGATATTTCGTAAATAAATCGAAGGAATTTTATGAAAATGGGCTTAGATTCGTGTTCAGCACACTTGCAAATTCTTTCAAGTGTGCTGAACACGAATGCCAGATTTTATAAATTCAAAATGGCGGACTCAAAGTGTTTTTGGAGTTTATAAAAATATCTGATTTACATTAAGCTATAGGTTTTTAGAAGGAATAAAGAACATATTTAATGTATATATTTAATGTATATGTATATATTTAATATATTTATGTTTGAAAAAGTATAAAGTCAACTTTTAGATGCATAATCGTGTTATTATGTTTACAGTTGATAATTTTACATAATTTAAATAAACTTATGCTTCGTGGTAATTAGGATTTTCACATTATTTTGTCACCGAAAACAAAATGGACCAGCTTTATTTTCATTATAACTCGCTTAGTTTTGATGCTAATTTTTTTTTTAATAAAAAGTGTTGTGTAGTAGGAATTACAAAATGTGTCACAACAACACAAAGATACCTTTTAAGACCTAGATCCCACAACAACAAGCGTCTTGAGGTGTTGGTGGATGCTTTAAATTTTTGTGGACTGAAGGCACTCGAGACTATTGATTCAGCCAAAACATTCCATTTGTACGATGTACGCACAAAGAAATCCCTTTGCATTTTATTACTATGACATTGAGCAATCTCGACAGTCCGACCGACTGCACAAACCGATTGACGAGTCAAACGGGGAAAAACATGTGTCTGAGGCATAATGGACCTGATTTCATCCGAGCACTGCTGGTGACGATATTTATAAAAAACAACGAGATCAGCAACAGTTCGACGATGTTGTAGGGAATCAAGATTTAATGTTAAATTTCGACAAGCAACAATTACTTAATTACAATTACTTTTATAAAAATCAAAGATAAAGGTTTTTAAGCACATTAAAAAAAGTTCTGTGAGTTTTCCCCGAAAAATGCGTTGATTTTTGTTTATATCACGTTGAAATATCAACCAATCAGCGTTTGTCGAATAAGAACCAGCCTTCAGTAACCTATTACTCCGTTTTTATTGGCTCCACAGACACCATACACCTACCATTTTTTTTAAAGCTACATTTTTTCTATAAAATGCTTGCTTTTATAATTCTGAAAACGTGGTTTTTGGTTGAAAAATTGACATTTTCACTCGCGAATAGGTCGAAAAGTATTCACTTTCATTAAAAACTTTATAGAACAAAAGCTTAGAATTATAGTTAATCAATTGCCGACTTATTTCAATGAAATATTTTCACCTCCGAGAAGCGGTAGAAAAGTTTAAATAGTAAATTGTTAAATAAAAAAGTAGCACTCTTTTTCTCGTTCTTTACACTTTTTTGAGCACGTTCTAAAAAAATGGTGGTGATCTTATATCCACACAACTTACGCAAATTGCACAACTTACACAAATTGCTGTTCTTATATTAATTACAGCAAGTCCTGCGTACACAATTGCTGTTCGTAAAATCACAATTTGTGCAACACAAATTACACAAAAATATTTCTTGTGGCAGAAAAAAAAATAATTTGTGCAGGTTTATTTTGACATAAGTTATGTCAAAATAAATAAGTTATTTAGGTTATGTAAACAAAAACAAATTAAAATTGGTGCTAAATATCGTTAATTTATTTATAATTCAGAGCTAATATAACTTTTTTAAGAATTTCGATATATTTTGTTTAAGTTGGTTTGAAATTAGTTTAAATTTATTTAATTTTTGTACATGTACAATGTGTCAAATTTAATCTGAAATTTTGGTTGCACAAATGCTGTTCTTATAACCCTTCCACAAATTGCACAAATTTTAAAATTGAGACACAAATTGTGTTTTACCTTGCATAAATTTTGTAAGTTGTGTGGATATAAGATCGCTATCAATTATCGATCGCAGAATTTTTACCGAAGTTAAAATCTAACATGACTCTCCTAAAATCATAAGATGGGATTAAAATGTATATTTTGATAGTGGAAGAAATACCTGTGTAAAACTTACAATCTGGGTTGTGAACTCGGTCGTAATAAAATAATAAACCAAAATCATCATAAAACACATAATAAATCAATATCATGCCATCATTACCCAATAAAATGTTAATGTTTTATTGTTTTTCATTTCGAATGATTTCCAATAACGTTTTTTTTATTTTCATTCGAGAAAATAGTACATTATTTAATTAGGAGCAAAGTGATACTTTTTGTGTTGAGTCTATAGTTTGACGGCCGACCGCAGAGAGGCCGACAATTATAGACGAAACACAAAAAGTCACTTTAGCTCTGAATTAAATACACTATTTTTTCGGCAAACGTTTAAATTTTTCATAAATATGAAATTAATACATCAAACTTTTTATAAATATGAATTTGTATCGTCATAATTACTTCCAAAAAAGAGAAAAAAACATTTAAATTTGTATGAATAAAATTTTTTATCAAAGCAGCCTTTTCAAAATTTCATAATATGAGAATCAACTTATTTTTTGTTGTCATGGTTATACAATATGTTTGAAAAAATAACAAACTAACAAATAACATATGCTACTTTACAGCCTCCGTAATATAAAATAAAAATGGCGTTACTTTTGTCAGGCTAAAAAGTAAGACTTTAGCTAACTCCCTAGCGGCAGTAAAGTTAAACTTTACAGCCGTTTGCCGAAAAAACAATTTGTCTGTCTTTTTACTTACCTTATTCAGTCTTTGACATTTTCAATTAAATCAATTCAAAAATATATCCGTTGATATTTAATTCTACTATCCATAGCAACCAAACCAACCGTCATGCATATTTATTAAAATCATGGCATGCTATTGGGTATAGTAAAAATAAAACGTTTTTTAATTAAAATAAAACGTTTTTGGAAAAACTAATAGTAGTTTAATCAATGAGTGAATAATGAAGTAGTTTATTCTCAAGCAAAAGTTTAAAATTCGAGCGAGGCACGAGCGAGAATTTTAATTTGCGAGAGAATAAAATTCATTATTCACGAATCGATTACAATACTTTATTCTCTGACAAAGATTTTATTATAAAAAAGAATTGGGTATTATAAAAAATAAAACCATTTTCTTCAATTAAAACAATAAATCTTTATTGTTTTAATTGATAAATCAAATTTCTTAATAAAAAAACCCTGATGATAAAAAACGCCCTTCTCATACAATCAACCAAGTTCAACTAAACGAAATAAGAGAATTACTCAAAATTTGATTTTTGAACAAAACTTATCAAAGCAAATGTGATTATAATTTGAAAATAATTTTAATGAAATCAAAATAATTTGACCAATTGGAATCATACCAATTGAATAAAAGTTTTATTAGGCAATAGGTTAAGTTCATTAGGCTATAGGTTAAAAAACAATACAATAATACATACTATTATTATCGAAAAAACATACAAATAAAGCTGATATAATTAAATGGAAGAGAATAAATAAAATTATCTATTTTGTTTCTGTTTGTTTTTGTTGTTAGATTTAAAAGGGAGAAGTATTGTAAATAAAAAATACTTACGATAAAGCGATAGGGACTAGTGAGTATCTTGCGTACTCGTTGAAAATTATACTTTATTCATTGGGCTCATTGTATAATATACTACTTTCGCTGTTGGTATATAGATAATACACGATATTAACAAATTTTACATCACACCAAAAAGTTCAACCTTTATATTTCGCAGTATAAGGCCAACATGACTTCTTCAAAATTTACCAAACTTCAAAATGATTTCTCTTTGAAATAACAAAAACAAATTCACTTATTTGCCAATCCAATAAAAGTATATACACAAATTTTGAAAATCATTTTCTATTGTTTATGTTAAGTGATTTTAAGTGTAAATTTGAATATATTCTTTGTTATTTCTACATATCATAATTTTGATGAACCATGATATATTAGATTTGAATAAAAATGTTAATGTTGAGTGAAACAAAAACATTCAACCTTCGTTTAAAACAAAATTTTTTTTCTTAAATTTTAAAACATTTAATTCATAATTAATAGTAATTTAAAAATATAAATTATCACAAAAAAAAATTTATTATTTTTTTGTTTTGTAATTTTCTTTAATTTTATTTAAACCACTTTTGTTTTGTTTTTATATAATAAATAGATATAGTTATAAAAACATTACGAATTCATAATTTATTCTTAAACAATAAAAAATAACAATAATTTAATTAAATTAAAAACAATTGTTTTAAATGTTTGTATTTTTGTTTTTTTTTTGGATGTAAATTTATTACGAATTGTATTCCGTGATCACAAAGTGCAATTTGATTTATTGTTTTTTAAATATAATTAAATTTTAAATTATTGTGTGGGATAATTGTTTGTATTTTAACAAAAAAATTGGAATTATTTCTTACATTTTGTAAATTAATTTGTATGTACGTAAAATAATTAATAATAATAAATTTAGTATGTTTTTGTAATTATTTTTTTAGTTTTAACGATTTGATTTTTTATGTTTTAAAATTACTTGTTTTAGTTTTAAGTATACATAAGAAATAAAATAAGTTGTATGATAAGAAGGAATAAGGGAGGATTAAAATTTGTAAAAGGAAATAAATATTGGAATTAATTGTATTAATGGAACCAGTATCTTAAAATATAACAAATATATGTTTATTGTGAAATTTTATAATGATCAGTGGCATGAAAACATAAAATCGAAATAATTGTAACACAGGCTTGCGCATGATACAGACATAAATATAAATTTATGCAAATAAAATTTTTTTAACTTACTAGTGTTTTTAAAGTTTTTAATTTAATTTAGACGAATATTGTGAAATACAAATCAAATATAAAATAAAAGGAGGCAATTTTAATTTCTACATCATAACAATAAATACAAAAGATCAGAACGTTATAGTAAATACAGAATCGTCCAGTGGGTATAGTTTGCTGTTTTTGTTTAAATAAAATATCTAATAAAATATCTTTGGTTTAAATAAAATAAAATCATGCGTATGCAAAGGAAATCTCTCGTATCTACTTATAGACTGATTTGTATCTATGCGAAATTAATGTAAATTCAAAAAATTGTTTGCGCAAATCTGCGCAACAAAATATATTAGAAAATCGTGTGGTAGTTTTTAATATAAAAATATATTTAACATTTTTTTACAAGATCTATGAAGCAACCACAACGAACTAAAAGCCCAAAAAAGGCATGCATAATTCAAAAAATTATATTTTTAGTTTTGTGGATTTCCTCATTGATTCTTCGAGTAGAGTATACTTGCAGAGATATACTATTAGTACATTCAAAAATTATTTTAAAAGCTCGAAAATATTTATAAAATTATTCGATGTTACACGTTTCGAATGTGAAAAAATTTGGAATTTTGTTTTTATTTCAGCAAACAGAATAAGTAACAAAAATCAAGTTAAAAAAAAGTAGAAGGAAGATTTCCATAATTAAAAACAAATTAAGAGATTGAGATTATTTGCAATCTCTAATACCACTGATCACAGTTTTTATTTTTCTAAGCTAATATTCATATTCCACGACAAAAAAAGAAAATTTTTATTTGATTCTGAATCTAATTATAGTAATAAAAAAAATAATAAACAGTGATCCCAAATTAATAATAAATTAAATTGTTTATGACTAAAACCTCAAAATTTTAATTATTTATTTAAATTTGATGAAAATATTTGGCCTCAAAATAGAAAACTGATCAAGATGTATAAAATTAATTTTATAATAATTTTCAAAAAAGTAAAATTACAAAATAATTAATTTGCTAAATTGATGTTGTTATTACTTCTTATAATTATAATATATTAGTTGTTATCAAAAAGAGAAAAAGTTGCATTAAATTCTTAATATATTTACATAATCAAATAAATATCGTTATCTGATTTTTATAATACATAATGTTAACCTTATAAAGACATTATATTTCTTACACCTTATCTTATTAAAATACAGTATTGAAAATTATTTAAAAAAAAATATATACCTAAATTAATTAAAGCTATCCGTTACTTAATTGATCAATTTTCTATTAGAATTCAAATAAAAGTAAAAATATTGTTGCGGGTAAACTATAATTATTTGTTACTTTTCTTTGTAAGTACTAAATTTATGAAGTTTATGTTAGTTTTAATAAGTTTTAGGAAAAAAATTGTAAAATAAAATGTATGTTATCAATCACTGGTAAACATTTCGCACCTATATCCCAGACAAGTAAACAAAACAAAACAAAACAAAACAACATTTCTATTCATTTTATGGTTCACATTTCAAATTAAGAAAGATTTTTCTAAGCGCAAACCTTTTAAAACTGTTTAAAAAAATATTCTCCAAAAATATTGTCATTTGTCGATGTAGAATATGTAGAAAACTATCAATGTAGAATATGTATATACCTTAACCTAGAAATTAAATTAAAGTATTGCATAACATTGAACAAATCACATATTTTGGAAACCATCTCATCGGAGAAAGACGAAGTTGAAAACTAAATAAAAGCTTATTTTTTTTTTTTTTTTTCAATCAAATGTGTTGTGTAGTAGGAATTACAATATGTGTCACAATAACACATAAAATCCTTTTAAGACCAAGGTCCCACAACAACATACGTTCAAAGATGTTGATGGACGTAAATCTTCTTTTTTTGTTTTTTTATATTTTTGTTTGAAGAATGGATAACTAAACAAAAAATTCTATCACTGACAAAATATGACATAGGCCAATATTTTATGATAGAATAGAGAAAATATAAAGTAAATTAAAAAGTAAATAGCAAATTTTTACAAAAATTTGCTGAAACAAAACCAAACTGTAGTTGCCAATAATCCAGCCGGTTGCATATTCCTTGATCCTGTGACGCTCTATCTTTCTTGAAGATTAAAACCCACACATAGTTATATGAAAGCTCGTTTCCTCAAGGAAGCAATAGCGTCTCATCATCAAGTATTATTTCACAGCAAAGACTGAGGGTGCTACCGTTGACTGAATACAGTTCATCCGCCACCACCCCTAAGATGTCACTTTGGCTAGTAATATCTCACTGCTATTGCCAGTGGTATGTGATATCTCACGTTAACTCGTATGTCAATAGCAGGGACTGGCGTACGCGGGGTTGTCACACCCGTAGATCAAAAATAAAAAAATATTCAAAACTATAAAAACTGATCCCTCCATGCGGGAAAAATTGCATGGCAACAAATTTTAAGAGATTCAAGGAATCAGTTTTCTGCGGAGTAACTTAAATGTATTGCAGAACAACTAAATAATTGCTTGTTAAAAAAAACAAATTCATTAAAAGTAAAACAAAGATAAACACTTTTTAGAAAGGCTACGGATGCTTAATTCAAAATTCAAATTCACAAGTTTTAAGTAAAGTATCAGTTTTGCAGCCATAAAAAAATTAATCAGAAGCTGAATTTATTAGAGACATCTGTGTTTAAAACTTCTTAGCTTCTTATATTTTAAAAAAAAAGTCAATGTTCGTTTTCAGTTTAATAAATTGTCTAATTCTTTAACGTTTGTCCATGTCTGTATGATTGTGATTTTATTTTTAATGCTATACTGAATATATTTGGATCTTATTCTTTTACTTTACTTCTTTGTTTATACATTATTTTGTGAACCATCTTCCAGTTGTCCCTTTATAAAATGTTTGACAATCGATGCTAATTTACAGATATCAACACAAATTGAAGCTTATCCACCTAAAAATGATAGCGTCTTGATCGATTTGGAAATTTTTGTTCCTTTTTTGCAAAATTTGATTCCATTTAATTTAACGCGAAATGAAATTAATATCAAAATAAAACAACTAAAAATCTCATGCCCTAACTAATAATCTTTTCATAACATAAATCTAGATTAAACATTGAAGAAACATAAATTAATCTATACACTACACACACCCAAATATCTACAAACACCACTCTACAAAACTATTGGAAAGGAGAGCTGTAAAAGTTTTGTTTATTTATCTTCAGATGATAAATTTTTATTTTAAATCCGATAAAGACACGGTTAAGTAGAATCCAACTTCAAAGTTCCTAAATATAAAATTAATAAATATATAAATAATTTCGAACAAAATCTTAAGGACATTTATAAGCAAAGTATGAACATGAGAATTGAAGGAACGGCATGAATCAAAATAGTTTTAAGCTGCAAGTTAGTTTTCTAATCATTAACTACAGATGAAAAATAGTAATTTGAGTAGCAAAACCAAAAAATACTGATTTTGTATGCGTCAAGAATGAAAAGCTCCCTTTGGTCAACGTACACTCTTTATTTTATGTACGACTTCCAACATTTCGTTGTGATTTGTGTTGTAATTTTCCCGTTATGTTTTCAATTGAAATCGCGCATGTTTGACGTTTGTAGTTTTTTATTTTCATTGTGTGGACAAAAAAAAATCTGTCATTCGTGACACCACCGATTTTTGAGATCTTCGGGTTTTTACAAGACACTCACCTGTAAGATTCACTCAAGTCTCATAAAATATAAGTGTATATTAAGAGTTTCTTGAAATTTTTTAAAATCACGAGACACAGTTTGAGGTCACCATTTTTAGAGATTACGTCAATGTCAAATTGTTAACAAACATCAGTTCCATCAGAACGATTATTTTCCCATCCGGGTAAAGATAAGGTAATAAAAGATCTAAGCCTCAATATTTAAATGATTTGCAATGATTTTTTTTTCCTATATTTTTGGTTAATTGTTCAATTTTTCCGATATTTTTTACGTTTATTTTTTAAAATTTTGTTTATTATTATTTTTAAACCAATGAATTTTTTTTATTAATTTATTATTTAAACGTTATGTATTTTGTATACTTGTCCTTTAAGAATAAATTGTTTTTGACAAACATTTCTATCATGATATATTTATTGAAAAAAAAATTATTTAACAGATCGATTAATCAAAGATTTTCCGATCAATTTTTTTTATTTAAATAATCGATTCCAAAGAATCGATTCTCTTCTCAATAAATCCCATTCCTAATATTGTGTAATTATTACTTGGTTTTGTAATATTTACCGCTTTACAATAAATTCCATAAATGTTCGATCATGTTCAAGAATCAAGAAAAACTTTCGGACGCAAATTCTAAATTTAACATGTTAGATTTTATCAAACCAATTGGTAATTATTTTTACAATTTTAAAATTTAACAATACGTTTAGAGTAGATTTAACAAAAAAAAATGTATGCTGTACACAAACGTTTGTAAAATTTACCTAGAATTTGATTAATTTCACCTATTTTTAAACTGTGGTTTGTAGTAATATCACTTGATCAAATACCGCAAACAGCGAAGATATATTGGGTTAAATATGTTGGCATTAACCCTTAAGGGTTTTTAATTTAAAATTGGATACAAAAATTGCCACATGGACATTTACGAAGTTTGTTTTCTGTTTATACGCATACAGTTATTGAATAAAAAAATTTTTATGTAATTATATTTAAAATTTTACTGTTGTAATAATTTATCAAATGCTCATGTTCTTTTCAATGATAGTATACAAAAATGTTATTGCAACATTAATATTTGTTTCGTAAAAACGCTCTTTTATAAAACCATTCCCACAATTATGGTATGCTCACACCCACACAAACTTTCTTTTCACCCATGAACATCACTTACATCTAACAATTAAAATCATTTATAATAATTAAATTGTTTTCATCAAATTTTAATAATTTAGGTAAATTTAGTTTCGTAAAACATTCGACAATATAATATTATTTAATTAAAATAGACAAAAACAAAAAAAACGAATCTAACATTAAACAAAACGAAAATTATAAACAAAAAAACATAAATTAATTAAATCACAGCACTGAGAAAATCACTTCATAATAATATAACAATAAAAAAAAACAATGAACAAGAAAAACAAAATTTGATTCTCAAAATTTTCTTCTCCTTCTATTATCACAAAGAAAATCATATTTATAATTGAAAAAATAAAAGTTGTTTTTTTTTTCTAAATATTTGTTCTTCATAATTCGATTTTTCCATCTTAAAATTCATAATTTATACTTTCATCTTATCTATCTAACTATCTAGTTTTCTATTATATTTCTATATTCTATCTAAACAAAAAATAATATTATTATTTTAAATTGATAAAAATAAAATTACAGATTTGTATTTAGAATCAAAAAATAAAACAAAAAACTTATTAAAATACAATAATTGTTTTGTTTAATGTGAGATCAATATGGAGTTAATTTTTATTTATTTAATAATAATATTATATTGTTAATGTTTAATGTGTATTGTTAAAAATATTGAGCTCGAACGTAAGCTTAACTAACTTTTCCTTTTTTCCAAATAATAAAAAAATCAATTTTTTATTCAAAAATTCAATCAGAATAATTATAAATTTAAAATTCAACAAAGTTGCGTTGTTCTAACACAATACTAATTAATTATCAAATAAAAATTTTCTTTTTTTTTCTTAAACAAAAAAATTCTTTACCGAAATATTAATTATAATTTATTATAAGTTATTATGAGTAAAACTTTGAACATTAAGTTCATGATACGGTGTTGTACCGGGTGATGTCGCTAATGGTGGGGTATCAGAAGTTTGTGATAAATTATGAGATGGTGAAGAAGTCGATGAAGTTGGTGATTGGTGAGAAACATTACTTTTGGAATCATTTTCAAATGTGATTGAGTCTTGAGAATCTTTCGAACCACCACCACCTTTAAACATAGCTAACGAGTCACGTGCTATTTGTCCTAATTTCGAATTTAATGATAGTTCATTTTGTGAGAAAAGAGAAGCAATTGACTGATCAGATGCTCGGGATGTATCACATATTACTGTAGATGTAATTGTGGTTATAGTGCTAGTTGAATCCTCAATAACGGCACTTTCTTCGTCAACATCATCTTCATCATCATCACCGCCAACTTCGAAATGAACACGCTCGATCGGTTCAGAATCGATTGTCGCTTCAATTGTTGTAGGTATATCATTATCAGGTTCAGTCTGACTCAATTCGTTAATACTAGTATTTTCATAGTTCGGACATGATGATGAAGCGATTTTACTGGACGGTAAATCGGAACAAATGACATTGTCTGATAGTTTATGCCTCAATGTGACAGGAGAATTCGATTTGATTGGATTAGCAGAAACAGGCTGATGACTTGGTGATTCGTCTGTAGATTTTTTATTCGATTGATTCGTCATCCAAGCTAATAAACCACCCATTGGAGATTCTTTCCGTACAGGCGCTACCGAAACCGTTGCAGTTTGAACGAAAGTTGTTGTTGCAGAGGTTGTTGTGTTACTACTTTCGTTTTTTTTATTATTGCTATCGTTTTTGTGATCAGAGGATGAAGAAGAACGAAAAAGTGAAAGTAATTTTTCCAAGGTCTGGGGATAAGCTGGTTCCTGATCTGTATTACTTGATCCACCACCACCGGTACCCATGACACCACCTTTGGTTGAGAAGAATGAAGTTTTACGTACACGTCCATTACCACTATTATTACTACTATTATTATGATTATTTATATTATTACTACTACTAGTACTAGATTTACTTTGATTTTTATCTAAATTTGAGACATTTGAATTAACGGTTGTAGTTAATGTAGGTGGGGTATTTGTTACATTTGGAATTAATAACGGATTTGTTAATGTATCATTATCATCGTCTGATAATTTCATATTACTAATTGGATTAATTACTAAATTATCTGTTTTAATATTATCAATTAAATTATCTTCAAGCGATGATAAGCTATCATTGATTAACGATGACGAAAAAAATTTGGGTGATATTAAATTATCAATAGAACTACTATCATCATTTGAGCTACTTGTATTGTTTAATGGACGATCAATTGAGTCCATACTACTTAATGATGAACAACTATCATCCATTATATTATTTTTAGTTAAAGTACTTGGATTATCATCAAAATTAAATGTAAAATTAATTATTTCGTTATGATAATTGTTACTATTGCTACAAATGTTACTATTAATTTTAGATGACACTGATGCTGGTGAAGTTGTTTTAATTTCTGTTGATGACTTTTTATCAGTTGTACTATTACCATGAGTAAGACTATTTTTAGAATCTTTTTTAGTATCAACCGTAGTAACACGAAACCTACTATTATTAAATGAATAGGAAGATGGTGAGCTATTTGTTGATGACGATGTTGATATTAACGATGATGATGATGGCGATGGTGTTATATTTTCTAAAACTTTTGAAACATGAAAACGATTACGACTTGGTGATGGTGTTGGGCTAGACATTGGGCTAGGATTAGGGCTTGGTAACGGTGATTTTAGACGTCCAATTGTTTTAATTGTTCCACTATGACTATTATTATTATTGTTATTACTATTAAATGGTGCAATTTTATTATTGGGATCTAATAAATTTCGATCAAACAGTTCATTATTTGATGTTGGCCGAATACTTTGACATGTTAATGAAATTTTACGGGAGCTTCTGAATGCAGAACGAACCTTTTTTACATTTGGGCGTGGTATAAGCTCTGGTTCTTGAGGTGGGTTTTCATTTCGTGTACATTGTGAACGAATGCTCGTCACTAATCGTGTGTAGTCACTATGTGAGTTTCCATTTGATTCCTGTCAAATAAAGAAAAATTTATATTTTTTTAATAACAGCTTGAAGGATTTTTTGTTTTATGTTCAAGCGTTGAGGATGTGAAATAAGTGTGTTTATGTAAAAATTTAATAGTCAACGTTTATGTGTTAATGTAAAAAGCAGAATAATCAAGTTTAACCGTTCTATATTAGCTTTAAATGTATTGTTACGATTCTACATAATCGCAATGAAATACAAAACATAACTGTCTTTGACCTCAATTTCCCCTATACAAATTTTCAAAACTAAAATCAACGTCACTTTGTTTCTAAGAAAATGGGTCAAATCAAAAATATTAAATAAAATAATCAAAACAAAATTTCAGGCAGGATTTCTCGATTTTTAATTGTAAAGAAATTTTAGATTTACCTCGAATAATCGAGAAATTAAATAGAATTATATTTAATGAGTTCCTTTTGCAAAATGAGAATTAATTTAATTAGACTGCGATAATATAAATAGTTTAAGTGGAATACGATTATTTTTACTGAAATTAATTGTAAACGAAACCCCATATCGTGAACACAAAATCGTGTAAATAGAAGTAAAGTTATTTTTAATTGTAAATAAAGTTTTAAGTGCTATTTTGGGAATTTCTACCATCAACCGTTGGAGTTTCTGAAACTGCTGGTAGAATATTTTAGATAGGAGTATTGTTTTTCCGTTGTTGAAACAATAAAGTTGTGGAATACTTTATAAAACCTGGTGTTTTTGCGTACTAATCAATGATAGAATCTAGAAATTGATTTGGGACTACGTTTATTGAATTGAGAGTTAGGTCAATTTGAAGTAAAGTTCAAAAACGTGACATTGGTGACAGCGGTGAGATTAACTGTTGATAATGTTTTTCTAAGTGAGTTAAAAGTTCCTGAGCTGAAGAAGGAACTATGACAACGAGGATTGTCAACAACCGGAACCAAAAGTGAATTGATGCTACTGTTTCGGGAAACTATGCCAATCAGTGTAATGGTTGTAGAGAATTAACAGTTTGGAGTCATTAGTACAAATACTGATTCAATAGGGACTGAAGAGGTGAAGAATTTTGTTGCGGAAACAACAACTGAATTAAGAACTGCAACCAATTTAATGGCTATGATGCAATTAACGGATATGATGCAGCAGATGAAATTGAATATAAGTCAAAAGTTCGAAGCTGTAAGCATAAATATACCTGCAAATCAAAGTGAAATATTTTAAATAAATAAGAGATCAGTCACAAATGTCTGTGAATAAGGAAGATACCAGCATTGACATATTTCAACAATTAGCTGTTAATCGTGAAGAAGTCAAGCAATCAACATACGAGCAACTTCTTGAAATCTCTACCGCGTTACACAAAGAAATAAAAAAAGTTGATCCATTAGTATGAACCAAAGTCCATTAGTAGTGGAGCACCTTGTACATTGCATACTATGCGTACTATGCATACTCATATTTTATGGAGAAGATGGAGATTGAGGCGTTCATAGACGGAATCCAAGATCCAGATATGAGAGTAACAGTAGTGGTTACACGGTACACCTAAGCCGTATTTTCACGCAACAGTCGCACACGCAATGCTATGTAAGACGGCACAGAGAATCTGTATGCCATATTTTAGATGCAGAAAAGGAGAAATTAGATGCAGAAAAAACATAAAAGGTGAAGTATTGGCAAAAAGAGGTAAAAACGAAATGCCAGGTATATAATGAAGAAGCTAACACAGCACGAGAATGGAGTGAAGAGTAGAGGAGTCGACGAAAAGGAGTACGTAGGGTCCGAGAGCAACAGTAGGAAACTCCTTTGTTAAATATGTAGAAAATCATGCCTTATCTCACAGAACAGCTGCAACAGAAATCGTGAAAGATATTAATTTTTTCAACGAAAGCCCAAAAACTGAAAATAGAACTGTGAAACCAACACGTGACGAGAATATGACACATCCTAATTTTAATAATGGCGGAATAGAAAGGACAAATTGAAGGTAAAAGTTGCTGCATGACACTGGCTTCAGGTTCAACCGCACATTTGTTCGCTGATATAACAAGTTAAAAGATCGCTGAAAAAAAGATAAGGAACAACTGCTATCAACAAGAGGTGCTAGTGGCAGACATTATGGATGAAGTCTTCGATTTTGGTTTTGGGATTCTAAGAGTTAATAATGTTGAAATACCGCTACTGTTGAATGCAAAGCCCACAGATATTAGCAACGATAAGAAACTATGCAGAGCAAAGGCAAATCCAGAACCATCATCCAATCCAACGAGTTTAAAGGACGTCAAACAACGAAGACGTGTAATCAAACTACGAAAGTTGGAAAGGAAACAAACGAAGTTGACAGTGTGAACAACTTAAATGAAGTGGTTCAAAGGGCTTCAAACTAAAACGAGTCGCAGTTGGAAACACGAAAAATAGGAGTGGTTCATACATACAGAGAGTTGCAAAACTCAAAGGGAAAACATCACGTTTCCATCCAAACTCATCACGTTGAGCCGACAAAGAACAAAGTGATGATCAGGGACTTAGAAAGAGACAGGAAGTAATGGTTTCAACAATTGAAGGAGAGATTTAGAGCTTGTTCAGAATAAACAGGCTTAGGTGGAGGGCAATGTTACGATTCTACATAATCGCAACGAAATACAAAACAAAATTGAAATACAAACTCAATTTTCTCTATACAATATTTCAAAACTAAAATCAACGTCACTTTGTTTCCAAGAAAGAGTAAAATAAAAACTTTAAATAAAATAATAAAATCAAAAACATGCAAACTAATGACGTCGATTATTTAGGATTTCTCGAGTATTATTTGTAAAGAAATTTTAGATTTATCTCGAACAATCGAAAAATAAAGCGGAATATATTAAAGGAATTCCTTTTGCAAAATGAGAATTAATTTAAACTAGACTGCGATAGTGTAAACAGTTTGCGATTAGTTTTAGTGAAATTAATTGTTAACGAAATCTTCTATCGTGAACACAAAATCGTGTAAATAGAAGTAAAGTTATTCTTTAATTGTGAATAAAGTTTGAAGTGTTATTTAATAGAAATATCTTGTCTATTATTTTGGACGCGGTGTTTATACTGTAAATTTTTAGAATCAACCGTTAGAGTTGGTGAAGCTGCTGGAAGAAAATTCTAGATAGGAATATTGTTTTCCTGTATTTGAGAAACAATAAAGTTGTGAAAAGTTGTGGTGTTTTTTTGGTTTCTAATGAGTGATCGAATCCACGAAAATGATTTGGAAACTACGTTTATCGAATTGAGAGCTAGGCCAACTCGAAGTAAGGTTATAAAACGTGACACTATGAATAAATCTAAATAAATCTAGAAACTACAGCAATAAATCTAAGACAGCGCAAGAATGTTCTTTAGATCCTTGAATCCTTTCGGGCTCAAGAGCAACATAGCCTTGGTGTTTTAGGGTACAGTTAAAGCTCGAGAACAAAGAGTATCGATTTGATTAAGACCTGTTAGCGAAGCTCACAGACCCTAAACCTTCTTCAATGGATTAACTCTCAATGGAAGAATACAAGAGCCTCCTGGATTTTTGTTAGTTTTAAATTTTTCAAACTCCATAAAATGATGAAAAATTAGGCAAACCATATGTGGAGCTTAGTGTAGAAATTGATTGTCCAATTATATTTGATATTAAATGGAATAAGACGATTTGTTGTGATAATTATTTGAGCAAATTTGACGCTGGCAGATATCCACACTTGTTTCTTTCACAGTATGAAACAAGTATAGAAGTGCAATATGCAAGAGTTTTGCTACATTCCCCAAAGAGAGTTTTATTTCAACAGAGTCAATATTACTTCATATTATATTAAATAATAAACATACATACTCCAAGTAATACAATTTGTATAATTTAATAAACAAAATATTGATTAACATACCAAAATTTTCCTCGGTGTTTCATCTAAATCGATACGTGTCACTGTTTTATTAGTTTTCATTGCTTCATCCAATGCCGTCAATCCTTGTGTATCAATATTATTATCACGTAAATCAATCCGCTGTAAACTTGAATTACCACCAAATTCTAAAATTTCAGATAAACTTTTTATTCCAGCACACGATAGATGAGCCCCTTGTAATCCTAAATTCGTTAACGTTGTATTTTGTTTTAAACTTGTTTTTATATTCGACACAAATTCATTGCTAAGAACATTTCGTCCAACATTTAAAATTTCTAAAGAATTTGTTTTTGATATTAAATCTGAAAAAGTTTTCGAAGAATGTCGAGTTATTTGATTATTCCAAAATACTAAAACTTGTATCCCAGTTGGTTGTAGAATATTAGCATTTTCTTGTAGCATTTTGTCAATATTTTGTTGTTGCCTCTCCAAAGTGCCATTTTTATTGAATTTCATTTCGGTTAGTTTTATTGATGATTTTGAATCATTTGAATCTATAGAAGTATCACTATTAATACTATCTGAACTAAGAGAACGTTCGGGTGGTGGGAGATTTATAACTGAAGTCGTCGAACTAGATATATTAGAATCATCAACAGTTTTCTTATTTATTAAATTTAAATCACAGTTTTTATCATCCAATGTTGATTTTAATAATATTGTTTCATCAAACGACTGTGACAGTAGTCCTACATTATCATCATTATTATTGGTATTGCTATTTCTCATTGAAATAGGTGCCGATATGAGTGTTGGTGATGGTGATGATGTAATTATTTCGATCGTTGATGGATCAATAAATTCAAAAGATTCGGTTGATTTTTCAAGTAAATCGCAACCCTCGTTATTAACACTTTTTTCTTCCGTTGATGTATTATCTTCACTGAATTCTTCCGTCGAACATTGTTTATCGAGAACGTCTTCATAAATCATATTTATTTTAGCTGTGGAAGAGGATTCGTCAGAAGACGGTGAAGAATTATTATTTTCAATATTCACAATTAGATCATAATCTTCATTTACTGCTACTTTTGCATCGTCATTATCACTGTCCTCAACTATTTTTAATTCTATTATATTATCATCTAAAGTTGTAGTAAGAGGTTTCACTTCTTCAACTTCACTTATATTTGGTTCATGTTGTTCTAACACAGCTACTACGTTTTCGGTTTCTTCTTCTTTTGGTCTCTGAGTAATCTCCGTTTCGACATCTGTGATTTTTTCATTTAAAACATCAAGAACTAGACATTCGTTATTATTTTCATGGCTTAAAGTATTATTCTCATCTATATCTAGACTATGTAGAATTTTATTTAATTCTAATTCCACATTTTCTATAATTTTATCATTTTCCTTCTCATCAAACTCCTCTTCCGCTACTGTATACAGTTTAACAATTTCTTTATTATCTAAATTTTCTTGTACTAAGTTATCTACATGCTCTATATTATTATTTGTGTTATTGTTATTTGTATTATTATTATTAATTGGATCTTCATAAATAGTTGTTAGTAATTCTGTATTAGTTTTTTGTACTAATTTATCATCACTTTCGTTTATTGTTTCTATGTTTAAATTATCAGATTCTGTTGCATTTGTTACGGTTGCAGTTTTGTTTGGCTCATTTAAATTTGTTAGAAGAACATCTAATTTTGATCGTCCATTTAGTTTACCGGTAACATCAGTTTCATTTTTATTTAGTAAATTATCTTTTTTTAAATCTTCCACTTCATTTGTCGATGATAACGACGTTTCAATTATATTATTATTATTACTATTGTTATTATTAGTCGAAGATACAGGTGAAACTGATAAAGGTGATAATGATAATTGTGACGCTGATGTTGGTGCTGTCGAGTTATTTATATCGTTTAATTTATTTGCTTGTTCAATTACAGCATCAACAATATATCCTACACCTAAATCGCCTATATAGTTATTGCTTATGTCGAGAAATTGTATGTAATAGTTTGATTTTAATAATAAACCTATAGTATATGCATCATGTTGTGTTAAGTCATTATGTGCCAACCACAATTCTTTAAGTACTGTATTACGTTTTAAGTTAGTGCCTGCAAACGGAAATGATTGTAAATTAAATACTATTATGAAATCGTTATCAGTTATATAAAATCTATTATTATTAAAAATTATATGTAGTTAAAAAAAGAATCTGACACAGATTATTAATCATTGTACTTATTTATTTTTGTCTAAAAATCACCGATTTATTGTATATTCGTTTAAATTAAAATCTATATTAATGTTAATTGTTACTATTGGTCATAGCTGTTTTTTGAGAGTATTTTTACATTATCAGGTAATTATGATTGTCAAATGGATTTACACCTTTTCCCAATAGGTATTGAACTAAGCAACGACCATTCAGGCATACTGGGGGATAGTGTTGTGCTGTTACTTAAATAGAAACCTCCTTTGAATAATCTTAAACACGCTTACTGGGTCGGCATACCACGGAGCCTGCAATATAGAGCCAAGAAGCATAAGAACTGATTAGAACTTTAAGGCTAAATGAAACAATTTAGATGACGTTTTATCTATCAGAAAAGAACAAGGTTCCATTCTCAGTTCTGATTTTCAACTCTTGATTCAGCAATCCAACAGATCTATATCATATCCCAAAATTCACGCAAGAAGTAATTTTGATAACCAGTAATTAAATTATTTTTTGTGCGATGTGTGATTTGGATCGAGCTGTTGAAACTACACGTCGTTTAAAATCGACCTGATAATTTACCAAATCGATGTTCCTGTATTTCATCAACTCTCAATAACAATCTCACAAACTGATCTGTTAATAACCACTAGGGCAAGCAAAAATATACACTAGCGTGTTGTTTATAGCACTTAACTTCACAATACATATTGAAGTTGAAATCTGTTTCAGGTAAAACTACCAATTTTAGGCCCTATTTGTTAGAGCATATTTTAGCTTATTTTACCCCAAAATGCATATAAGTGCATATTTTACCGAAAGTGCATTTTTTGCAAAGTTATAAGTTTTTTTCTAGATTTAATAGTGACAATATGGACATAAATATGAGCTTTGAAAAATGGGATTTTTTTACTATTGCGGCAGTAGTTTTTGGGGTTGCATATTTTGAAAATGGAACCTGAGACTTTGGTTTTCGTCCGATGCAATCCGAGGTAACATTAAAATTCAATGGCGTGATGGGGAATGGTTCGATCGACATCAAAACAGTATTTTTTGACTGGAACGTAATCAGACTTTTGAAAAAAATACACAATGTTTTTTTACACGTTGAAAAATATTTTATACTAAATTTTTCAAAGAAAAGGCGCTAAAGTCGAAGGTAAATCAGTTTCCAAGTTTTTCTTACAAAACAAACATTAACTCTATTTTGAAATTTTTATATGTTTTAGCCTTTAGGGTAAGAATTAACCTTTCGAAAGAAAAAATTAAAACTGGTTGACCTTCGACTTTAGCGCCATCTTTGAAAAATTTAGCAAACTATTTTTCACCGTGTCAAAAAAAATTGTTTCTGTATTATCGTATATATATAAAAATCACGTGTCACGATGTTTGTCCGCGATGCACTCCATAAAAACGTAAACAATCTTGATAAAATTTTGTACAGTGTGTGAATAATGGTCCAACTTGAGAGATAGGATAGCTTTTATCTCGATTAAATGCCTAAATATTTTTTAATTGCGAATTGAATGTTAAATGTGGATGGTTCATAAGCTATCTTTCAGATGGCGGCGTGAATTAGTTTATTGACAAAACATCTTTATCGACTTTTAATCATCCTCGTAGGGCCCATATAGACTATCAAATATGTTATTGAGCGATTCTTTTCGGTGTTAGCCGCAATGGCACTGCAAAAGGGGGAAAAGAGAATAAATTCAAAAAAATGTATATGGGATTTCATACACAACTTGAATAATTTTAAAAATTATCTATGAAATTTCTCATTTTACTACAATTAAATAATTTAAATTTTATGAACTATTACTGACTATATATTAAGCATAATATATAAAATATTTTATTTTCTTCTGTCCGTAAAACAAATACGAAAATAGGTTAAATTTCTCATACAAATTTGTATGGGAAATTTTGGCAATTTTCATGCTTCTTTTTTGAGCGACTTAAGAATAATATTTTATATATTATGCTTAATATATAGTCAATAATACTTCATTGTGGTCAGAGAAATTTCATAGATAACTTAAAATTATTCAAGTTCTGTTTTGTATGAAATTCCATATAAAATTTTTATGATTTTTTCTCTTATCCCCGATTTGTAGCGCTATTGCGGCAAACACATGCGATAATTTCATCCGAATATGTAGCAAGCGCAATGTAGATAATTTTGCATTTTTCTAAAGTTTCTTTATGCTACACATCATTCTTCGAATGTTTCTTCGTGTTACACGTTGCATCTAGATTTGTGTGAATGTTCAAACTTGAGTGCTGAATTCCCAGTTCGTAAACCATCAATCAAGGCTGCTGCAATACCTTATGAAGCAATTGCAAAGTACAATATGTTCTTAGGATAGAATGGGAGCAAAAACTATTAAATGAGGCATGTTTTGCCAGTGTCATCTGATTCATCCAAAAAGATGGATCGACTTATCCCAATATCGCCCAAAAACTAATCAGTTCTTTGTCATTCTAATCTTCATTCAATTTGATTATCAGGTATAAATGTTATAGATCTTTAAAAAACAGGTGCTCGGGAGAGTTCCACAATATCCAACCCTTTGTCCAATGTACCCAAAAGATTTAAAAATCTTTCACAAATATTTTGCATTATTTTTTATCAGGGATAATCAGGGATTTTTTATCAGGGAAAAACACTTTCAATAAATGCAAAAGAATCTTTTTAACCGGAAGTGACAAGCCGGCAGTTGGTATGTAGAACTATTGGAAACAGTACTAAAACATTTATATACCAAGTATCAATAAGTTTAACCAGAAATAAAACCAGAATTAGAAGTTATTGAAGTTTAAAACTTATAGGTGTTCAGGAGACCTCCCGGCATTTTGTCCAATTATGTACAATTGTAAATCTAAACCAATCTCAAATCACACAAAATCTCATAAAAATGAATCCAACCGTTTAAGAGGAGTTCTGTCACAAACAAACGTACAGAAGAAATATATAATTAAAGATAATTTAAAATAATAATTGTAATTATTGAAAAAATGAATAAAAAATAAATTTTTAATTTTATGTTGATTTGTGTTAGTTTCAACTCTCCAAAACCCTTTACCAATCACTTTCAAATTTTGACATGCTGTTCAATTATCAATCCATCTGGGTTGATCAGCTAGAATGCTAATGCTCTCCGTTATTCATATTTCCCAAATGGAAAAATTAAATAATACGCCTTCTATTCTCATTACGACTCTTCGAAATTATTCTTACTAATTCAACAAAATGTACGCGCACAAACTTATGTATAGGCGTAGCAACGCATGCCGGGTCCTGCTAGTATGATATAAAGATTATTTAATTACCTTTGAAACAAAACAAAAATTTTGCAATCGATCGAGTAATTCTCCCGCAATTGAATTTTAAAGTTGCCTCGAATTGCATTTTTCTCCGATCTTAGAGTGACCCGACCCGTATTCTCAAAATACGAACCTAAAATTTGTTCTAAGAGAACTTGTATTTTTAACTTCATGTGCTCGTAAACCTAATATGAGCCTGACAGTCAAAAATGGCAGGTTTATGGATGGTCGTCACGGTTTTGATCTGTTAAGAAATTCGGTAAATTTCACGATTACAGAAAATGAATATTTGTAATACCAATCTAAACTATAAAAAAAATTATAGCAACCTCTACGAAATTTGGAATTCTGTGTTTTGAGGGGCAAGAAATGGAAATTGTAAAACGATTTTTTTTGGAACCGGTCAAGTGGGACTCGATGTTATATAGCAGGTTGAATTATTTAAGGAAGATTGGAATTCTTTTAAATAATTTTTATTTATTTTTAGGTGTTGTTTTTATTCTGGACCAGACTTAATTCCGAACACCTATAAATTTATCAAAATGTACGACAAAAGTAAATTAACTGAATTTCAAACGAAAAACACTGCGATCTCTCTATAATTGGTTGCTCCGTGTTTTAAGGTGGAATATAATTGAAAACATGTTTTTAATCTATCAAAGCATTTTAATTTTCTTCGATTACGCAAACATTTTGATGAAATTTATAACAAATATGAACTATGGATATTGTGAAAAAAATCCAATAATTTCGTTATTTCTGAGTTGCTACTTTGAGTAGTCTATTTATACGCAGTTCGGACAAGAAAGCCTGGGTTTTGGTGGAATTAAAATTGACCAAATTTTGGTCACTACAATCGACGACATTTTTGGGTTCTCCGCTAATTTATGGCGGTGTCTTATGAGGAATCATTTATTTGAATATGGGTCATTCTTTTACAAACCGAACACCTTTCTGACCGACAAATTTTTGATTTGGCTGAAATTTTTTTTATGGGTTTTACATCGAAAAAAAAGATATACGTGTTCGAGGATTTTTTTTTTAGAAAATATAGCGATTCTAAATTTCGAGAATTTCGTGATTTTTGGCTTGACGAGTTATTTTCAAATATTCGTAGCTTCGCGGTTCTATTAAAGATAGAAACCTCTAGTTTATTTTATTTGAAAGTTAAAAGATGTTAGTTTACAAAAAAAAATTGAAATTAATAAAACTTATTAACAATTTGCTATTGTTATAAACAAATAAAATGTTCAAATCTATCTGTAGTCATTGCCCCACGAAATGAGTTTTTAGTATGACGGTGTTCATACGACGTTTCTTTTCCTATAAAAAACGTATTTTTAATTAATGGAGAAATGATTTTTACTGTTAGAAATAAATTAATTTATCGAGAGCGGGACAACAAAAAATTCCATATATGGGTCTATCTTTATACATACCGAACAGATTAGGACAAAATGTGACTAAGACATTTTTGATTCGGCTGAAAAATTTTTTACAGGTTCTATATAAACAAAAAGATATGCTTGTTCGAGGATTTTTTCTTTTTTTTTTCGAGAATTTTGTGATTTTAAAGACCTATTTTCAGAGATTTATAACTTCGGTTCTGGTAAAGATAGACACTTTTTGTCTGTTTTATTTTAAAGAATAAAGATGGAATTTAAAAAAAACAGTTATTTATAAAAATTATTAACTTCTATTGTTATAAACAAATAAAATGTTAAAATCAAATTTTAGTCATTATCTAACAAAAATAAAGAGTGTTTAGTATGACCATTCTACGTTCAATTTTCAATATGAAAAGTACATCAATTAAGGGAAAATGAGTTTTACTGTTTATTACAAATAAGTTAATTTTTCCAGCGCCGGACGACAAAAATTTATAAAAAAATCGATTTGAACATTTTATTTATTTATAACAATAGCAAATTGTTAATAACTTTTATTAATTTTATTTTTTTTTTGTAAACTAGGATCTTTTAACTTTAAATAAAACAAACTAGAGGTTTCTATCTTTAATAGAACCGAAGTTATGAACATTTGAAAATAACTCGTCATTTCATTTTCTAAATAAATAATATAAAGAATATAAATAAATAAATAAAATTTTGTCCAAATCTGTTCGGTTTGTATATATATATTGTTACTGATGATTTTCAACAGTTCGTTGATACAAATTGAAAATAGAGTGAGGCACCAAAATTGAGTCTTGGGCTATTGGTGTATAATTTGAAATACACCATTCTACTCCTTTTATGAAGACGAGCTTAAAGTTGGTGTAATTTCTATAAAAAATGCTAAAATGTGAACTGTTGTACAGTACGGAAGCTTTGCTGATGTATAACCGTCTTAAAAGTTTTGCGACAATTTTTTGTTTGCAAAGAAGTTTTTTCATATTAACTCCTGAAGACTGAATTTATGATATTTCTTTAGGAGAGGTGAAGCGTTGCGCGAACAATGTAGCTATCTGTGAAGGGTAAGTAACGATTAAGTCAACATTGATGATAAGGGGGATAGCAGATTTAGTACCATAATTTTAAGAATTACTCTTTCTATTGAAATTTGTAGCCCTCATCACGATACATATAAATGATTATATTAATTCCAGAAAGAGTAGATACAATGGTAAATTGTATTTATTTGATTGATCAATACGGATTGGGTGATCTGTTCAGCTTCTATCTAGTGACTATTAACTCAAAGTAGAAACGAGGAGAAAGACAGTTTTATACTTAATACTTTTGCTTACAACATTCTAACCACTACAACAACGTAGTTCACGCCTCGTGTATCAAATATATTGTAATGTAAATACAAAATCATATTTTATATTGAAAAATGTTATATACCCCAGACTCATAGACTCCATTAGATAATTGATAGTCATAGTTTACAGGAAGTTTATGAAAAAAAATTAAAAAATGTAGGTTTAATTTTAATTTGACAATAAAGTACATACTCAAAACACAAAACAAATATTTACACCTAAATAGACATATACTGATAATAATGCTATTTCATTTTCAAATAAAATATTTGTTCAGATTATTAAAAATATAATAAAATAATTATGATATATTTAGACATTGATATTAAAATAGTTTTCAACAACGTTTATGTGTTTGTAAATTATAATTGCAGTATATTTAATTACCATCACGTTTTTGCTTACAAATATTATTTTTTATTACAAACGTAAAATTCTATGATCGAGAAAAGAAGATTTGGTTTTGTATGAATAACGAACGATTATAAAAAAGCGTTATGTCATGCTTAATTTTAGTCATCTGTTAAAATTAAATAAAAGCTTTTTTATGATATAATTTTAAATTGCTGTTTTTTTTTGTTTGTGAAATTAGTCGATATCATGTCTTACGCGATTGCGTTTTCACAAAATGATCATTTTGAAATAGTTTATTTAGAAATGGGAATAATAAGAGGAATCCTTTGACAAAGAATAGCCACCACTAGAAGCACTTGGCATTCTATATCTAGTATTTCATACCCGTGACAACTTGGAAACCTTTTTTTATAAAGAAAGAAATAACACGATCATTAACATAACGTTAGCGAACAATACAGTGAAGTTTCTTATATGCACACACGTCGTAAACATCGAACAATAATCTACAAAACATGATAACAGGTGTCAGATTTTTTTCTAAGCAATCCAGGGGAAATTTGGAGACAAAAGATGAAAAGTAAAAGAGACGGAGATGAAAATATAAGTCTATATTATACGGATATACTAAAGAAATTTTAAAAATTGATGCAAGAACTAAAAATGGTGTAAAGCATCTTGTAAAATCATAGAGTCGATTGCTCAATACGAAGAGTATAGTTCTACTCCTAAGCAATATTTGATTAAACTGAAAACAAATCATAAACGGCTTAACCCAAATACTTGTTCAAGATTTTATTCGGATAATCTCTGTAAATTGGATAAAATGAGAACAAATGTTGTACCTTGCCGAAGAACATACATTTTTTAAAAGTCTGAATTAGCTGTTGACAGTGTCGGTACAAGTCTACAGTTTGATCCTGAGAATATAGAAACAAATTATACGGACCAACATTGATCATGACATAACATTGATGCACGGAAGGAAAATGTCAGATTTATAAAAGCATCTTGGTCAACTTAGATGCAAGTTCTTTTGAAAAAGATTTTATTAATAGGAACACAAATGAGTTGCCGCCGTTTCACAAAGTATAGCCCCACCAAAAGGTTATGTTGAAATTCATAGATGCAAAACGTAATATCGTATGTGTGGACATCTGGTAACAACATAAGTTTAAATTATCAGTGAATTCGTATCAGTATCACATAATTTTGCTCGTGCGAAATTTTTAAATAATACCCAATAGGCCCCTTTACCCTACAACTTGCACTTACATTAACAGTGACTCCACAAGCCATATCACATCGTTCAAAATCGTTAATAATTCACAAACAAGGAACTTGGCTTCCACATGAACTGAAACCGAGAAGCGTTTAACGCCATGTTGAATGTGTGGAATGCTGTTTTGCTAGGCATAAAAGAAAGGGTATATGCATAAAAGAAAGGGTATATAAGGACTGAAGGAAAAACGGGCAGATTACTACTCCAGACAACAAAATTACTTCCTACATGATAATGATCGTTCGCATGTTGCGGCGCCGTTCAAAACCTATTTTAAAACAACTGGGAAGTCCTTCCAATAATTACTTGTTCCGGTAGAAGGCACTTGATCTGTCTAAGTAACGCTTTACATATTTTATTGATTCACTGTACATCAAATGATGATACTAAAAATTGGGTCTATTCGTGGATAGCCACAAAAAATGAAGAATTCTTCCGAGATGGTTGCCGACTGCTCACAAAAAGATGGGTGAAAGTAATGGCTAGTGATGGCAATTTTGCTGTTTTATCATTTTAAAAGTGTTTTGACCATCTTGGATTGAATGAAATTTCTTTTTATAATAGAGGAATCGATGTACACATTTTGGTTATTTTTTGTGCGAATATAATTCGCTGTTGTTGTTGTTGTAGCGACGGTTTTGGTGCTAATCCTCCGGCTCTATGTCCAGGTTCAGGAACTCTTCAGGAACTCTACTTCTCCTGGGCGGAGCAACAAATCTTCCTTCGCCAGGTTAGTGGTCTTAGGTGGTCTACATCGTGCAGCGTGACCTCACATGCGGGACACTTGTCAATAATTTCAGGATCAACTCTGCTCATGTAGTTGTTTAGTGGCTATGTTTTGTGGCTTTCTATTTAGAACTAGGTTTGGGGCGTAGTTCCTTATAACGTCAACAGCTTAGTATGAAGTGCCTTTAAGTCTGTTTTATAAGTAACCTCGTCGATGTTACCTGTTACTTGGTGGTCTCTAACCTCATGCAGAAAGCATCTTGCTGTCTTCCTTATGTCTCTAGGTGGTTCAATTTTCGATAAGGTATCATTACAAGGATGTTCCTGTTTGTGACAGGCCAATAAATATTGTTTAGTTAGCATTTCATTATGTTCACGGACTGGTAGTATGTTACGTGCAGGTGCTTTCGATGGGCCATCAAATGACATCCGCTCGCGGTTCGTAAAGCTGCGTTTTGTGTTGTAACTTCTTCCAGTGCGTGTCTGCAACTTGGGGTGTCCATATGGGTGCAGCATAGTTTATAATTAGTCGACCTATTGTTTTATACGTTGTATTACTGTATTTTTATCCTTGCCCCATGAACTACCCGCTAGTGCCTTCAATGCATTATTCCTGTTCTTCAGTCTGGAGTTCACTTGTTGTACATGAGCATTAAATTTAAGCAGTGGATCGAATTTTACACCCAACAGTCTCGGATTTTTTACTGTAGGAATGAATATGTTATCAATGCAGATGCTTAGTGTTGTGTTTACCTCCTTCGTCCATGTGGTGAACAGGGTAGAAGTGGATTTTTCTGTAGAAAGTTTAAATTTTCTTGTTTTAAACCAATCATTGAGGATGTTAAGGTAGGTGTTTAGGATATTTGTGAGTTGATCTAGGTTGTTACCAGTTTCAAGCACCGTGCAATCGTCTACATATGACGTGATAGTTATTCTTTCCGGTGGGGCAGGCAAGCTGCTTAAGTAGAGATTAAACAATGAAGGTGAGAGAACTCCGCCTTGTGCAACTCCTTGTCGTAGTACTCTCATCTTGGATTTAGTTCCAAAACTCGATGTATGTTTGGCGACCTCTAAGATAGTTGCACAGCCAGCGCTTTATAAGACCTGACAAATTGATCTTTAGGATTTCATCTAGTAGTGCGGCGTGCAACACTGTCTCGAACGCTTTTGATAGGTCTAGTGCAACTAAAATTGTTCTAGCACAGGGTTGTTTTTGGTTCAGACCATCACTGATCTGGTTTTGTATTCTGTAAAGAGCGGTGGTTGTACTATGTGCTGTCCTAAAACCATGTTGGTGTGCCGCCAAATTGCAAAATCCGGTTAACCGAGGTAATAGAAGCGCTTCAATCAGTTTTGCGACCGATGAAAGGATGAAGATCGGTCTGTAAGATTCTCCCTTTTCTTCAGGTTTTCCAGGCTTCAAGATGAGGCTTATTCTTGCCGTTTTCCAGATATTTGGTATCTGTAGGGTATTTAGCGACAGAAAAAAAAACACGAAAAAAAAACACGCAGCCGAAAATTCATTGAAATTTTTTTTTGAAATATTTCCACCTTTTTCGATTTTTCTAAACCAAACTCGATTCCTTAAAAAAAACCTTTTCTTTTACTATCTCCTTATCAATATCCATAAAATATAGATAAAAACAAATATTTTCAATTTTTTTGTTATCAGCAGGCGTGGGAAAACACATTTAATAACTGTAGAAAATTTCAAGTTGATAGCACTTATAGTTCGTGAGTAAATCAATTATGTAGAAATTCGGACGGACACCGAAGTCTCACAAATAGGGTACCGTTTTTACTTTTTCAAAGTAGGGCACCCTAAAAACTTTGCGTCCCTCAACACCCCAGAGCCCATGTTGTTGTGGAACTTATGTCTTAAGAAATTCCTATGTGATATTGTTACACATATCCTAATTATTATAACACAACAGAAATTACAATATGTGTCACAACATCTAATTGAAATTTCTTAAAACCTTAGATGCACAACATGCGCTCTGGGGTGTTGATGGATTTTTTGTCCGAAGGACCGGAGTACGAATGTCTGTCACACCCTTATATCAAAAATTAAATAACAAACCAACAAAGTTAAATTCTATCATAAATTCTATCATAAAATATTGGCCTATGTCATATTTTGTCAGTGATAGGATTTTTGGTTTAGTTATCCATTCTTTAACTAAAAATATAAAAAAAACAAAAAAAGAAAGATTTACGTCCATCAACACCTTTGAACGTATGTTGTTGTGGGACCTTGGTCTTAAAAGGGGTTTGTATTATTGTGACACATATTGTAATTCCTACTACACAACACATTTTATATAAAAAAAAAAATAAATGATCCCTCCATTCCCGAAATGAATCTAAGCTGTTTATGGAGCGATGCAAAACATGCGATGTACACTGATAAGTGACATACAATCTGGTCCAAGGAATTTAGAAGATTCGTAGTATCTCGCATGATGTCACCGTCAGTCAATCTTTAATCGGCTTTTGGATGATTCCCCGTTTAATGATTTATCATTAGTTTTTTGGTATCCGCCTTGAAAGTGGATTGTTCTAGGGTTTTCTCAGATTTGTTAACCGTAGTCCTGCTCTTTCGTCTGTCAAACGTGCTAAATCAGTTGGGATATTTGGACAAATTTCTGGATAGCTGCTTGATGGAATGAATGTTGGTGCACCATTTTTTATTGTTTCACTGTTTCCGGCAGAGTGCAGATTTCTATTTTACTTGATGATATGATGATGACTTGTTGCCCCCATAGACCTACTATTTTTATTTTGATCCCTACCGTTAATCGTATAAATATAAGTTTAAATTTACTGTTATGCTCAATCTACAATCCCGTTTAATCCCGCATGTGTTTTTATTGATTTATAAATTTTTTTAAATTTTGATCTACGGATGTGACAACCCAGCCTACTCCAGTCTCTGCTATTGACATACGAGACGAGTTAACGTGAGATATCACATACCACTGACAATAGCAGTGAGATATCATTAGCCAAGGTTATATCTTAGAGTGCTGCCAGAGGAACTATATTCAGTCAACGGTAGCACCTTCAATTTTAGCTGTGGAATATTCCTTGATGATGGCACGCTACTGCTTTCTCGAGCACGTCCAATACTAAGAATATTTCACAACTAGAAAAAAAGCTGATGCTGAGAATCCATCATCTTGGAAGCTAAGTCCTGAGTTTATTGATAAGATATTGTGGTTAGATGTAGTTTCTTGTGACAGCACAATTAGTATACGGCTAGATTAAAAAGAATGGGAGATAGAATAACCTAGAGTGGAGTCAACACATCAAATCGCTTCATAACTGTAGGCTGTAGCGTAAAAAAAAGATAACCGGAAACTGGTATACAAGGCCTTTGTAAAGCATCTAATAATAATTACTAGAATCTTTACAAATGCCTCATACATTAAGAAACAAAATAAAATTGGGGGATTCCATATTCATCAAACTAACGTCATTACTCCATCAATTTTCAATTAAAGTCAAATTAAAGCTAATAATTACAACAAAAAATTGACTTACATAATGAAGAAATAGGTCTTCCAGTTAATCCACAATGTTCCAATTTTAATGTGTGCAGTGATGACAATAACATGGCTTTCCCTAAACTACTTGCATTATTATCAGTAAGGGCAGTAGCTCGAACCGATAATATTTGAAGTGCATGACTTTTCTTAACCATACTTATGCACGATTGCCATCCCAAATTTGAAATATTTCGATTTTCCGAAATATCCAATTCATTTGTTGCTTCATAGTATTCAATCATATCAAAAAGAGCAGAAGCTGACATGTCATCCAATCCACATTGTGAAACATCGATACAACGATACTGGACACGTTTTAGAATCTCTTCCAATGCTTCGCAAGCATCCGCTGTTAACTGTTGTTCTCTTAAATTAAGAATTGGTAAACGTTCGCCAGATTTTGTATCAATATTTTTTAAATGTTCTAATATAAGATCGATGGGTTCGGTTAAATGTTTTGTGCAAGATTCACGATATAAAAGTGTTAATTCGTTCGGGCTGGATACAACTTTAACTGAAAGTAAATAAGAGAAGAAAAAACAAGAAAAGATTTGTATTAGTAAAAATATTTACAAGAGCGGAACATTACTATACCAGAAGCCCATGGATTTGCAGGTTCCAAATATCCCGTAACAAGATTACAATCATGTTTGGGAAAAGAGACGCGATGAGTTCGATCGTTATTTGTTTTATTTACCATTTTCACTTCATCATCTTCCACCGGCGATCCTAACATTACATCATCAGTTGATTTTATTAATTCATTTTCTGCAATATTCATTTGCTTCTGAATACTATCGTTTCCCAATGGCGGAGTTACTTTAGACGTACTTGATGATTGTTCCTGTTGGGATTGCTGTGACAGTTGTGACTGCTTCATAATAATAATAAAATCTTTAAAATAAAAAATTTTATATTTAATTTATATTTAATAATAATTTTCGGTTTAATTTTTTCGTAAGGATAAGGTGGAGTATTTTAAAGAAAATTCAAAAAAAAAGTTTTTATTTATATTCACTTTGAATTTTTCTTCTATTTTTATTTTTTTTTTAAAACACAGTTACATTGTTATCACATATAAAAGCACAATATATGAACAAAAAAAAAGATTTTTTTCGTTTTTCTAATAATTAAAATTTCATAAACATATCATTTTTATTAATTTCGTTTTTATTCTACAATTCATTTTTTTATTTTAATTTTTATATTAATGACGTTCGACGATTATTATAAAATTTTAATTTTTGACATTTCATTTTATTTTACAAAAATAAAAACAATTTTTATCCTGTGTACAATATTGGAAAGAGATAAATATATGTATACATAAATATTTTCATGTTTATTTTTTATTTTAATTAGATTGGTATGCCTGTTTATGGTACGAAAAAAAAATTTATTTTCCAATTTTTTTTATAAAATTTATGAATTACATGACATAAAAATATTTCAGAATTATGTTTATCTAATTTTATAAATATATCAATCAAAAGTCCAATCACTCAAAAACTTTATTATTTCAATTAATCAATCACACAAATATATATGTAAATAAAAATAATACTAAAAAAATGTAAACAAGAATCCAATAAGATTCGTAATAAAAAATGACCGCTTCTTTAAAAATTACGTCATATTGCAATTTCTTTTATGGAGTTAAAAAAAAAGAAAAAAAATTTTATAAACAAAAAATATTGAAATAATTAATTATAGAATTTATTTTCAAATATAACAATTAAAAATGTTCTAATTATTGTATTTATATATAATTAAATTTATAAGTTTTCTTTTCAATCAAAAATTATAATCAAAAAAAAATTTACAATTTTTTTCCATATACTTATTTTTTTTTAATATATTTTCATTTTCCTTTCTCTTTTGTTTTCTTGTTTTAATCGAAAAACAGAATTGAATTACATAAAATAAATTAATTTGTTTGTTTTTCTTAAGTTTAATTTACCATTTATTAATTTTATTTGTATTTATAGCTAAAAAGAGCTTAAAAATAGTAATAATTATTAATTAAATGAGAAAATTTTCAACACTTTTTTTTTAATATTTTTAAAATAACTGAAACCACGTCCTCTTTTGTTCTTTCACAACAAAACATTAAAAATTAGAAAAATTAAAACTTGCCATCTTCGATTGTTTTAGTTTAATTTTTGCATGTTGGCTGGTATGAATATTTCAGACGAGTTCGGAAAGTATCCATATTATATTTTTAGCTTATTGATTGTTTGTTTTGACAACGATTTTGAATTGACATTTTTAATTCCGCCAAAATACAAAAGATATCATATCTGCGTTGAAAATCCAATAAAACAGTTATAAAAACAAATGTTGTTTGTAATTTATTTTTAATTACCGTTTTAATTAAGTTTTATTTAAAATTAAAACTGAGAATGTATGTAAATTGTGCAATTTGCACTGATTTATTAAATCCATCCGATGAAGCGCATGCAACCAAGTGTGGTCACATCTTTCACTTAAAATGTTTAAATCAATGGCTGGAAAGGTAACTTAAGAAAAATTTGTATTACTTTTTGTTAAATTTGTATTTTGTTACTTTTTCAGATCGAAAACATGTCCACAATGTCGATGTAAACTAACAAGTCGAGACACCCATAGAATATTTTTTAATATAGCTTTATCGGATAATTCTGTGTTGGATGTTGGAACGTTGCAAAGCGATAATGATAACCTTAAACTTGAAATTAATTTAAAGAAGGAAGAGATTAAAAATCTAAATGAAGATTATTCGAAAAAAGTCGGTGAATGCTTATTATTAGAGTAAGTATTTTTGCAATTTTTATGAAAATTTGGGTTTTTATAGAGAAAACACAAATGAGACTGTAGAGTAGCCAAATGGCGCATAATTTGCAATGCAACGAAATCTGTATTATCTTTGCTTGTGCCAACGGCCTTTCAACTTATTGTTACGTATTTAGAGTTTACCAGTTTAGTAGTGCAGTTTCGGAACAATTTTTTTTGTTTCTAAATCGAAATGTTTCAAGACAATGTTTTATTGGTGTATTCATGTTTGGTCTAACTGTCAAGCCATTAACTTGTGCCTTCCAGCTTAACTTATTATCAAATATAACCCAAAGATTGGCTTGATTGGAGAAAGCAAAAACATCCCTACCCAGTCTAATAGACGTCGTATTGGCAGTGGCTAACTGCTTACAAAATCCAAATAATGCTTCCGGGACCTATTGGCTAAGCAATTAAAATGCATGGAAAAAAGAACAGGGACCATAAGTAAAAGTAAAGGGTGTTATGGGGACGAGAAAGCGGTTAGGGACGAGAAAGCGGTTAGGGACAGAAACAAAAGGGTTTGGATAGGTTATAGAACTATAAGAACATCAGCAATGAGTAGTACGAGATATCAAAAACATCCATGGCAGAGCGAAAGAAAAAATGCGAAAAGGAGGGAGATTTAGAGAAGAACCGGAACAGCTACGAAGCAGTTAAAAAGAAAGAAAACAGTAAAGATATTGTTTAACGACATTGATAAAGTGCTTCTCGTTCGATTCCTACTTTAGTGTCAGAAACAGACATGCAAATAGGTGGTTAACATTATGTGGTGTGCTTCCACATGCGGGACACCTGTCAATAGTTTGGGGTCGATTCTGTTCATGTAGTTTTTCAGTATTCGTGACCAGCCGGATCTCAGCTAGAATGCATCTAGTTCTGCGAGGTAGTTGGTTTTCTTCTATATCGACTTGTGGTGGTTTTTCATTAAGTACTCGATTATGAGGACTTCTGAGTCTAAATTAATAACCGCTGGTGTACCCCAAGGCTCAGTTTTATCTCCCACTTTATTTTTAATTTATATCAACGAACTGTTGCAAATCACCAGTAACCCAATAAATAGTTTTGCAAATGATAGTACACTGCACAAGTCATTCGTCCCCCTATCTTCAAAGGGTAAAATGGTAAAATGCATGAACGAATAAATCCCGCCCGGCGCTGCCATAAATGTAAACGAGAACCTAAAAAAAGTCGCCGATTGGGGTGACAAAAATTTGGTCAATTTTATTCCACCAAAACACAGCTATTAATTGTTTCCAGATCAAAGACCGAGTTTCCCAACGATATTTCAATTAATATGTGTGACGACCAAATAGACGAATGTGAAAGTATTCGTTTATTGGGAGTCACAATATCCAATGACTTACTCTGGAACGATCATATAATAGCCATGGCAAAAAGCGCGTCAAGAAAACTCGGCCTCCTCAATAGATGTTACAGATATTACATATCTCTATGCAGGTGGTTTCTATGAGCCATAAGTTGGCATCCAGTGGCGGTTCCCAAAGCTGCGTTTTGTGTAGTTTGCATTTTCTTCCATTGTTAGTCAGAAACTTGAGGTCCATATGGGTGCTGCGTAGTTTATAATGGTTCTACCTATAGCTTTGTTGTGATAATTGTGTTTTTGTACTTGCCTCATGTACTTCCAGCTAGCGCTTTTAGTGCATTGTTTCTGCTTTTCATCTTTGAGTTCACCTGTTGTGCATGTGCATTGAATTTTAGCAGTGGGTCGAATGTTTCTCCCAGGTAGGAAGGAGCACTTTGTCAATGGGGATGTTTAATTTTGTATCCACCTTCTTCGTCAAAGCTTTAAAAAGTGTAGTAGTGGACTTTTCAGATGATAGTATCAGTTTTCTGTTTCTAAACCATTCATTAAAGGAGTTAAGATATTCGTGCATATTACCTGTTACAGGTGTTGCACTTGATTGGTGTTGTTTTCCCTCTAATATGTTTTTACATATTGCACAATGCATTATTTTTGTTGGTGCAGAATTTCTTTCAACACGAGCTATGACGAGGAGAGTTTGAAGCTGTGACGCAGGTGGCAGTTGCTTGTTTAAAAATCGGGTGACGAAGTTTAAACCTTCCGTCGAAATTTTTGCGATGGTCCTTGGTTGATTTTGCTATGTACCCGTTTTTACATCTTCGACTCAGATCATTGCGATTACAATTTATCTTCTGGAACTTCTATTAAGAAAAAACTCAGTATTTACAATCAAATTGCATGTAATGTAATAAAAAAGGGTCTGCATCAAGAGTAACTAAGAGACTGGGAGGCAAACTGTGAAGACACTAGGAAGCATACGTTTCTTTACATTTGTACCTCAATTTTTTCTCTGGAAATAATAAGGTGATCCTAGCCGCTCCTATGGCTCAGTTTATAACTAACAATAGCAAATTTATAGAATATTTACTAAGTTATGTTATGTGGATAAAACCATATTGCATGTTTTTAACCGGATGTGAATCTTTGACCCCTGATGCACTTAGTATTCTGCTGTCGCCACATATATCAATGTATTTCGAGATTGTCTGATATGATGCTCTAGAGCTAATAAAAGAACGAAATCAAGTCTAACCCTTCAGATTGGAATAGAACATACGAGTAAGTATTAAAATTTGCGTAAGATTAAGCTTGAGGTTGTTTAGTATTTATTTGTACCGAAATTAATGTATAATCAAAGTCTTTAAGCATTTCGCAACGACTTTTATAGACTCATGGATATGATTCTTTAATGTAGACCACCAAGGAAAGAAAATAACTGGTCTAACGACGAATGTCAGTTAATCTCAAATGTAACCGCTTTTCTCGTGAATGTTTCTTTCCGATGATGCGTTATGATCTCCCTTCATGCAAGATAACACTCACTTCTCCATCACAACAACTATTCGTATGTGAGCGTAAAATGTTACACTATATTATTACGATATGTATATTGTATACATCTTTCAAATGCGTAAAGATTGTAACTCAATAATATAAGATGCCATGCCACAATTAAGTTTAAGTCAGTAGCTCGATACTGACATATTTAAGAAAAACTATTGATTTATTATCCGATCAAACATTTGAACGTTAAATTAAGAATCATTTATATTTTATTTTTATTAGAGATCAAAAAGAAAAACTTAAACATAAATTAGGCTCTACGAAACATTATGCTGAAACATTAAAATACCAAAATACTATGTTAAAAAGTGAAATTAGTCAAGTAGATGTTTTAAAAACAGAATTAAAAGAAGTTCGTGAACAAATTCAACTATTTCAAACTGTCGAAAAAGTCGTGAAGTTAACAGTAACCGAAGTAGAAACTCTTCTTAACAATGAGCATGATCCAAAAGTTTTAGCTGTTTTAGTATCCTCTCTAAAGCGAGAGCTTGCTACCAGTAATAATCGACTCCAAGATATGAAAACATGTTTAAAAAATTCACATTGTGACTACAAACAACAACGTGAGGCGAATAAACAATTGTTTGATAAAAATACGAATTTAGAGAGCGAAATTTTTAATTTACGAAACAAAATTAGGATTAGTGATGAAAAAGAAAACAATCATGATATGTTTAACAGTGAAAAACAAAGGAAATTTTCGTTAGATAATACAATTACTAATTCAACATCGATAGTAAGTTTTTTGTTTTGTATTTTTATGAGTTCTTAATATATCTATTTTACAAACTGTGAATTACAGGATGAACAAATTAAACAGATCGAGTCATCATCCTCACCGTATCTGGATATAAAATCTAGTAACATTCGACTAACATATGGAGCACCAGCAGCCTCAAATGTTCTAAAATCCAAGTTTCCTTCCAAGCCACCGTTAGGACTTTTAGTAAAAAAATCTAGGTTGGACACTGCTTTTTGTATACAGAAAAAAGGAAATACTAATTCAAATTTTAGTTCTCATGGTTCTCTTAACAATTATGCAAAATCAATTAGTGATCGAGTGAAAAGTGGTAAAATAAAAAATATCAATTTTAATTTAGACAAAAAAGTCGATGACAATTAAATTATCATAAAAATTTTGCTACAATTTTTTAAATAAACAAAACATATTTGAGCGGGTTTTAATAGTAAATGTTTTTTTTTTTAGAATTTAATTATTTTTTATTTATTGATTTTATAAAGTTAAATTTTAATATGTAATCGCCAAATTATAAACATTTAAATTATCGATACACAAGTTGCTGTTAAATAAAATATAATATCCATCGAAGTGGAACAATTGTTTGTCTTATTGTTTTGTATTTGTTTGATATTAACAATCAATTACACCTATGGTATCCGGGAAATTGGAAATAATTTATTTTGTTGAAATTATTCCATAGATAGACTACTTTTTCTTTCCATTTTATTCCTCATTTTCCAAAGCGATTTTTACGGTTCAAGTGGGAACAAATTTTCTAAGAAATATGTTTTGGTTTAGTGTTCTTTACTTAATCGCATTAAAATGAGGTAATCTGTCAATCATCTGTTGCTGTGTTTAACCAATCCCTTTTTTTATTGGCATGTTTAGTGTTAATTATAACGGACTACAAATTAAGGTCTCTGAATATCCTAAGATACCATGCTAACTAGGGTTTGAGAATATAAATCAAGTTTCTTTAAGAAATTGGTTTGCTAGAAAAAAAATTTATTGAAATATTCTCTCTATGCAACAAAAACTTGGCAAGAAGGTGGCATCAACGAAGTTTACTAATGATCAATTTATAACATATTTATAGTTTCCAGGATACACACAGTATGGTTTGGAAGAAAAAAATAATTTTGAAAGCTTTTGGAAGATACCAAAGAGAGAGAGAAAGAGAGAGGGAGAGAGAGAGAGAGAGAGAGAGAGAGAGAGAGAGAGAGAGAGAGAGAGAGAGAGAGAGAGAGAGAGAGAGAGAGAGAGAGAGAGAGAGAGAGAGAGAGAGAGAGAGAGAGAGAGAGAGAGAGAGAGAGAGAGAGTTCACGTTCAGTTCTTATCGTGCATCCGTCGTGTGTGCCTATTGTTAATAAAATTTATAAATAATTTACTTTCTGTGAAGTTTTTGTCTCTTTTCATTAATTTTTAATTATCATGACGCCTAATGTCGGGTGATTTTAAAGGATTGGATTTAGGTAAAAATAATAATTTAATATTTACAAAATAATCAGATATAAAATAAATTTAGGTTTTTAAATTACAGTTCTTAAATATTCAACGTGAACCATAAAATATATTCAAACATATATTAACAATTAAACATTTCATTAATAAATTTGACGGTACAAAAAATACAACAAATAACCACACACAATGAATACATCATGACACAGCTCAAACTTTATTTTTTATCTGTTAGTAGTGTTAGTTATAGACGATTATGGTATTTAGATTGAAGAGCATATATTTTTCTGTTCCAATTGGCTTTGAAGCTATAATACTCTAGGGTAGCTGAATGGTGAATGTGTTTCCTTCTGATTAATTTCCTTGTCCCTGTTTGTTTATTTGGTTTTAGTCTCAGTTTCATTGTTTAATTTTAGTTCCAGTTTTCATAAATTATCATTAGTTTCAGTTTTAAAATTTTGTTTTACTTCTACGTCTACGGTATTTCAATAAATAATGTATTTACATATTTAAAATTCATTATACAAATTTAAGTGGCCTAAAGACAGATCATGAAACCGTTGAAGTCCATTTAATTCTTAACAAATTAACTGTTCTTGCATTCTTCTCTTCGTTCTCGAATCCGAAATTTGCAGTATCGGTAACCTTTCAGTTTTTAAATCAAAAACTACCCATTAATAGATGCACTATGTCGAAACCGGGGTATAGTCCTCTATATCAGAAATGACCACCAAATCTAGATATCAGTAGTTATCGGAGATTTAACTTTTTATCGGTTGAATTTCAAATCAAGCAGCATGTTCTCTTTCTGTATTTTATTTATAGTACCCTGAATCTAGGTATCAGTGGGCGGTACTCAAAAGGAAGGACGCCCTGTCATCTCCTCGGAACTACGAAGGTGAATCCGTCGAACTGTTTGCAGAAATAAACTTGCTCAGCTAGTTGATAAACCAACTTGCATTCCTGGCATTAGCAGTCACACTCACACACCTCATCTTTTAGATTTATTACTTTCTACTCACCTCAATAAATACAGAATAATAATTGATTCGTCTACTGGCTCATTTGATCACTGCCTAAAATATTGCCTGATGGGAGGAAAATTCAAAATAAACTCATCTTCAATAAATAATACTGCACTTCTACAAATTTTATGGCAGGAATACAAACTGGCATACTATGATACTTTTTGACCAATCTCAGCTGGACTTGTTAATCTGCAGATAAATACGTAGATGCAATTGCGCTGAGAATAACATCCGTCATTCGATGTTCCATGGAATGCTTCGTTCTATTATCCATTCAAAAACAGAAGACCACCTCATGGTTTAATGAAGCCTGCTGGTCAGTAATCGACTCGAAACATAGAGCTCACGCACAATTTAAACAAACACTTACAGCTTACAATCTAGAACTTCTGATAGCCGCTGGCTGGCTTGGTACAAAGAAGTTTCTGGGGCAAAAAGGCATCACAAGTTCCTCCTCTCAAATCACGAAATATAATTTATTTAACCATCTGAACAAAAAGCTAATCTTTTAGCTTTTCATTTTACAGCTGCCTCTCAACTGCCAGTTTCAAATCAGTTGCCGCCTTTCCATCCAAAAGGTAAATACTTTATGAACCAGGGTGGTTATTTTGTAGTATAATCTCACTAGGTGAGATAAAAAGTGAGATAAAATATTTGTCTTTGATCGATTATATTAGATAAAAGAAATCATTTAAACATAATTTTTATCTTACTATTTATCTCACCTAGTGAGATAACACTACAAAATAACCACCCAGATCTATTTTCACACCCCAGTTGTATCTTTAGCTAAATCATTATGTAGACTATTCTACCTCTCTATGACAACTTGCACGTTTCGATCATCTTAGAAAATCGCAATTGTTCACCCAAAAACGAAAATAAGACCGATCCTTCCAAATATAGCTCGCCAATTGTCTTCATACTCTCCAAAGCAATAGAGTTAATAACAAATTTCCATATAATGAACTATTTGGAAGATTGCAATTTACTATAGGATCGCCAATATGGATTTCGAAGAGGCAGATCTATTGGTGTTTTTGAGTGATTTATGGAACGGCAATATTGTTAATAAAGGTGAAAGACAACAAGTCGCTTTAGATATTTCTAAAGCCTTTGACAGTGTTTGGCATAAGACATTGCTTGGCATAAGACATTGCTTGTCAAACTAAAGGCATTAGGTATTGCTAGCTACTTAGTTTCCTAGATTAACAGCTTTCTGAAGAACCGCAAAGTTCAAGTAGTGGCCGATGATGCAACCTCTAACTCCAATATTCTTGACGCTGGTTTCTCCAAGAATCCGGTCTTTCTTCCACCCTGTTCAATTGCATAAACGATCTTTTACTATTCAATCTTTTTCTATCATATTCTAGCAGGTGTTGAAATGGCTATATTGGTGCATATCAAAACAAACGTCATGGGGTGCACCAATTCCAGTATTTTACAATAAAAACAATGACCCGATTTTAAATGATGCAATGATCATGTAATCAACTTAGTAGAATAAAAGTGTATAAAAATATGGAAATATAGACTTTTGGTAGGAAAAGGATGTAGCTGAGTAGATCCCGAACGATTGTTTATGTAAATTAAATCTAAAAGTTGAAGTGTTGTGAAGGGAAATGATAATTCTAATATTTGGCTTGATTTCGTTCAAGATGCCTTGGTCTTGTATATACAGGTTTTGCAGTCCAAATTCAACATTTTGCAAATCAAATTCAACATTTTGCAATTCAAGTTCAATTTTTACATTTCAAATTCAACTTTTTGCAAATCAAATTCAATATTTTGCAAATCAAATTCAACTTTTTGCAAACCAAATTCAATTTTTTGCAAATCAAATAGAAGAGTAAAAAATTGAATTTGATTTGCAAAAGGTTGAATTTGATTTGCAAAATATTGAATTTGATTTGCAAAAAGTTGAATTTGATTTGCAAAAAATTGAATTTGATTTGCAAAAGTTGAATTCGATTTGCAAAATGTTGAATTTGGACTGCAAAACCTGTAATGTAAAATAGATAACAATAATAAATAAATAATAAATTAACAGCTGAAAAATATTTTTTTGTTATTTTAAACTATTAGTATTATCCTCAAATTTCTAACATATAACAGTTATCTTTATGATCTCTTTAAATTGATCTCTTTTAAACCTCTGCAAAATGTTGTCTTTCTGTTACCCTCACCCAGGTGGCTCTGTGGCGCATATCAAAACTAAAATCATTTCTCAAAAAAATTTTAAATTTAGCAGGCGATGATTTCGTTAACATTTATTAAAAAAAAATATTTTTATTATACAGATTTTGTTTTTTCCAAATATAGTTTTAAGTTCTTGTTTTTCGTGTTAAATTAAAAATATAAATAATATTGCATCACTTCGCCATCAATTTGATAAATACAATAAGGCAAATTTCATGTAACTTGTATAAGCTATTTCGTATAAATACAATTAAACTCTGATATGTTATTGTGCATTGAGGGAATCTAATTTATATTCGTGCTTCTTAATAATGCTTCAAGACCATTAATGAATGTGAAAGCTACTGTTCTTGAAGAATTTGGGAAATAAATTTAATTCATTATATGGTTGATACAACAACATTTTATCTGCTGCCTTCTGTGTTTAATTTACGTGAACAGTAAAATTGTTAAATCATAACCGAAGATTGTTAAATCATAACCGACATTCAAAGTAACTCATTGTATTGGATACAACCACCTCCAACAACATTTCGTATCATCATATTTATCTCCTGGAAAATTCAACGCCACTAGCTGCCAGCCTCTATATTAAAATCTACCTCCACTCAACGCAGTATCATCTAAAACTAGTAACCCCGACTAGAAAAAAAGCTTCCAATGGAGTCAACTTAAAGAAGTATCAAATTTATAATTTAATTCATTTTTTTCTCTTTCTTAATTTAAAGTAGTGCTTGCTTCATTTAATCATTTTGTTTTTAAAAATTTTATTTTATTATAATATTTTTTTTTCACAGTGACAGAACACTCTTCTTGTAGTGATCAGTGATCACATATTCTTCCTGCTAGTTATTTCTGCTGTTTAGTCATAATCTTGTTTCCTCCTAGCGACGACACATTCTTTTTTTTTCTCTCCAAATTGTCTTTTTCGCTTTCAAGCCACCGAAATCCTGCTAGTGCGACCAATTTTTTAAAATTTCTTTTTGTCTAGTAATCGATATCATGGGACGAAGTTTAAGATCTCCTTCCTTCGTAAGACCCATTACACTCTCCATAACTTTTTGCCGAAGCTTCACATCTCTCTCCTTCGTAAATCCCACTTCATTCTCCGTTACTTAGTCCCACTTCATTCTCCTTCCTTCGTAAGACCCACTCCACTCTCTTTAACTCATGGGCTGAAACAAATTTGTCGAATTTTCTGATTTTTTAATTACTATCCCTAACGTCACCCATATGTTTCCTTAACATGAACAAATTCTAACGTTAACCATCTATCTGATGACAAAACAGGTATGGTCCTTATGGTCCATATATAAAAACCAGATTTCATCTAATTAAGCAGAACCTCAAAATATCTGATCTTAAATTAATATCCCCAACGTTACCCATATGTTTTTACAACATGAACATCTTCTGACGTTAACCATTTATGTGTTGACGGAACGGTATGGTTCTTACGGATATTTAAAACGACATTTCGTCGTAAATCAGATATTACTTCTCACAGCGATCTCTTTCTATGGTACACGTCTCTAAGGTAAACATTGGTCTGAGTCAACTTTGTACTGTTAGACTTTACCATCACTAACGTTACCATATGCACTCCTTCGCTTAAGCTAAATTTCTGCTTCTTGCTTTTAACAGCTACTTTTCGAAAAATAAACTAACATTCATTGTTTGTTAGATGCTAGTATTGTCTCAGACAACTTTGTTCTGTCAGACATTCAGCATCAGCGACGATTAATTTTCTGCTTATGCTATTTTTTAAACGAACCTTTTAACTCATGGTACACATCTCCAAAAATATTGGTCTCAGACTGTGACAGTGTTACTATAACTCCATAATTGTTCGTTTCATTTTATTTCAGATCAGAACTCCAATTCGTAAGACCCATAATTTTTTCTCCACCAAATGGTATCGTTTTCTAAACAACATCTCCAAACCTTTTCTTATTCGCTACAACTACTTAAGCAAAACTTTTTCCTTCTTTCCTCCTCAACTTTACTTAATTTCTTTATTTATATCGTTCCATCTTTGATGGCACTAGGGGGGGAGTGTTGTGGCGAACATCAAAACTAAAATCATATCTCCAAAAAAATTAAAATTTAAAAGGCGCTGATTTCGGCGGCTTGGAGCGGGCATCTGTCTTGAATCAAGCAGCTCGCTATATAAACGTGTAAGAAGGTTGTTTCTGGTGACCTTAATATGCAGAACGGACCCATTCACGACAACTTGGGTTGGGCCTAAGGTTACCCTAACCCCGGAAAAATCTTTTTTTTAATTTGGTTATCAGAAAGAGAATAACAGACCCGGACAAAAAAAAAACAGAATTTACCAGGACGTGAAAAAGGAAAAGACTACCGAATCGGAACGTGGAACGTGCGCAGCCTGAGCGCTCCTGATGCTCTTATAAGTCTAGAAACAGAGGCAGTCTGGAAACAGTTGTTGTTGTTGTAGCGACAGTTTTGGTGCTAATCCTCCGGCTCCATGTCCAGGTTCAGGAACTCTGCTACTGCGCTTGGACCGTACCGCAAATCTTCCTTCGTCAAGTTTGTTTCATTTTCAGGACAATTAAATAGGTGGTCTACATCGTGTGGCGTGCCCTCACATGTGGGACACTTGTCAATAATTTCAGGATCAATTTTACTCATGTAGTTGTTTTGGATGCGTGACCAACCGCATCTAAGTTGAGCAAGGATGGATCTAGTGCTACGGGGCAATTGGACCTCTTCGGCAGCGACTTTTGGTGGCTTTCTATTTAGAACACGATTTGGAATATAGTTCTTTATTGCGTTTTCGACCGTTTTGGTGTGGAGTGTTTTTAAGCCTGTTCTATATGTAGATTCGTCGATGTTACCAGAAACCTGGCTCTCTCTGATATCTTGCTTCTCAAGATGGACGGGTCTACGCCCCAGAAGCACTCGAAACACAATTCCGACCAAGGACCATCACAACAATTTCGACGGAAGGTGCAAATGGAGACGTCGATAAGTCATGGTATTTGCTCAAAGATGCTGTTTTCAGTGCTGCTGAGGGAATACTTGGACGACCATAGAACCACTCCCAGAAGCCATGGATGGATCAAGCATGCTTTGACGCTATTCAATACAAAAGAGATTACTATCTGAAGTGTCTACAAGGACGCAACCACAGGTCCACGAAGGAGAACTATAAACTGGCAAGACAAGTCGTTACAAAGCTATGTAGATGAACGAAGAGAGAATGGTGAGGAGATTGAAAGCTTCAATAAAGAACATCTTTCAACAGGTTAAAACCTTAAAGAAGGGCCCTCAAACTAGATCAACTGCTATTCAAAACGAAGATGGGGAGCTACAAGTAGACCTTAAAAATATTTTAGAAACTTGGGCCGCTTATTTTGAGAATCTTCTCAACTTAAGTGACCAGCAACAAGTCGGGCGACGAGCAAATCTTATTCGTACTTTAAAGGTACATGTAGACAAACCAACCAAAGAGAAATTCGAAGCGGCGCTGTCAAAATTAAAACGCAATAAAGCACTTGGTATCGACGATATAACATCCGAAATGGTTATACATGGTGGCGAAACTCTATCCTTAAGATTGTTTGAACTTGTTCAAATGATCTGGAGGACTGAAACCATGCCACAGGACTGGAACACAGCTATTCTGATACCAACCCATAAAAAAGGTAATCGCCTACAATGTGCGAACAACAGAGGAATCACTCTCCTTTGCACAGCATATAAGATCTTTTCCTACATTTTGCTATCCAAAATCAATCCTTTTACTGAACAACTGTTTGGAGAATATCAGTGTGGTTTCCAGCGGGGCCGAGGTACTACCGATGCACTTTTCTCGATAAGGATGATTTTGGAAAAGTGTCGAGAGTTCAACATACCTGTGCACCAACTTTTCATTGATTTCAGGCAAGCCTACGACTCTCTCAAACGAGAGACTCTATGGTCTGCTCTGGTGTCAATGGGAATTCCTAGTAAACTGGTATCACTATGCAAAATCACAGTACAGAACTCTCAATGCTGTGTACGAGTAGACAACGAAATATCAAAGTTTTTTAAAGTCGACTCCGGCTTAAGACAAGTTGATGCTATCTCTCCTTTTTAATCTAGCCTTGGAATATGTGTGCCGTCAAAAGAAACTACCAACTAATAACAATATCTTCTCAATAAACTCAGTACAGATGATTACTTACGCTGATGATGTTGTCATCCTCGGCCGAAGTGAAGCTGTTATGAGTGAGACTTTCATGTCGTTTGAGAGTGGTGCTAGGAAATTTGGTCTGCAAATTAACTACAATGAAACCAAATATATGAATGTTTCAAGAGAGGCTGAGAAAAAAAGATTTGATGTGCTGCGATGAACGAATTGAGGGGTTGAATCTTTTAAATATTTGGGATCAATGCTTGACTCAAACAACAGCATACTTACAGATATTAAAGCTCGAATCGCTGCAGGTAATCGAACTTTCTACTCAATTAAACCTCTCCTTGGATCACCGTATATATCAACCAACACCAAGCTCGAGTTATATAAGACATTGATTAGACTGGTTGTGATGTATGGGTCAAAAACGTGGACCCTTACACAAAATGATGAATCGCATTTATCTGCATTTGAGCGTAAGATCCTACGCTACATTTTTGGTCCACTTAAGACAGACGATTGAGAGTATAGAACCCGGTCTAACTTTGGGATGAGAGACCTTCTTGAGGGTCCTAATATAATAGGTTGTATCCGTTCTAATAGGATTGCTTAGTTTGGGCATGTTCTACGAGCCGATTCATAGTCTGGAATGATTAGAAAAATGTACGTTAGTACCCCAGGGAGGGGGCGACCGCGAGGTAGACCACGACTAATATGGGATACTGACGTAATAAACAACCTTAAAAAAATCGGCTGTCATGGTAATTATGTCGCTGTTGCGAATGACCGTGGTGAATATTCAAAGCTGGTTAGCCTGGCAACGCTCCTATGTGGAGCATGAACGCCTTAAAAAAATACATTCAAGTCTGGGTAAATTTAAATAAGAAAACATTCAATTTGATTTAAATTTTATTTTAACAAATTAAAAAAATCAACCTACTTTCATTCCAAGCTTTCGTTCTTCATCCTCAATAAAACAATAATCTACGTGTTAGCTACAATAAGTTTTTTAGCTACATTTATTTTAACTTTGATATTAATATTTACAACAAAGTTTATGAATCGATAAATTTAATTATATTATCTGTGTTTTTGTTTTTTATAAAAATAAATTAACGCCAGATTCATTTTGCGAACTCGTTTATTCAAAGAAGAAAACTTAAAAAGCTTTTTCGTATTAAAATTACTTATACGGATATTTAATTTAGGTTTAATTTAATTTGAAAAAAAAAATATATATATACATATGTATATATATTCAGGCATCACTGAGTTCTACGTTTATGTTTTATTTAATTTAAACATATTTTATTTTTATAATTAAAATTAATAAATAATAATATAAAATTAATTAAAAACTTTGGCCTTAATAATAACTATAACTTTTAAAATATAATTATTTAAATTAAAAAAAAATTAAGAAAAGTTTATGCAATTTTAATTTTTTTATCTGTTTTATTTCAATTTAATTTTTGATAAGGAATGAGTTCATTTTTTTAATATTTTTAATTTTATTTTTTTTTACTTATTCCTATTTTAATTTAATTAATATAATACAATTTTTTTAAATTTATGTTTAGTAATATTATATAACTTTTAAGGGTTGATTTGAGAAATAGAAAATCAAGATATAAAATAATAATTAAATTATTAAAATTATACTTTTAATTAAGAGATAAATTAAAATATATAACTAACTAAAAATGACAGTAATTGTATACATCAAACTGGTCTCTTCAAAGTATTTAACTACTGAATGAGAGTAAAATGTCAAAATTATTTAAATAAATCGGTCAACCTTAAATGGGTTACTCTAAAACAAAAATGGATAACTAAAGGCACATAAGTTCAGTTGAAAACTAGAACTATCATATATAAAAAAATATAAAAATAAATCGATTAATGAAACTGAAAAACTTGATAAATTAAATGAAAATTCGCAAAAAATGTTTTTTTTTAATAAATTAAAGCCTTAATTTAATAAACTATATCTTTTTCTTTTTGTTAAATCTATATTTCTAATTAATTAATTAATTAACAAAAGAAGGGTATAACTTTTAAATACATAATAAACAGATAGAAATTTTTAACTATTTAATCTAATGAAGCTGCATGTTACAATCACTTTGAATTTTATAAATTTTCCTATTAATTCTTTTGTGAAAAATAAAATTTAAATTATTTTTTGTAACTAACGAACCTGACTTGATATCGATGATTTACAATGTAAGGCAATGTTTATTTTCAGTTTTTATTATTTTTGTGGTTTTTTTTTTCTTTTCAATTTTGATTGTTCTGAATAATTTTTTAAATATTTAATTTAAATAAAATTTTTTCTTAATTTACTTTTAATTTTATATTACATACATTTTACAAAATTTTAATGATGAAACAGCGTCCGTGAAATTGTTACTAAAGCTAATAGTGGTAATAAATTGGTTATAAATAATTTAACGGTTCCTGATCCTCCGTCACTACCAGCTGAAAAGAAACCAGATTTTTTTACTTTAATTATTAGGTAGTACCATTTCTTATTTATGCAATAAAAAAATTAAAAAAAATTATAAAACAAAAACTAAATACCTTCGGAACTATCAACAAAATCATCATATTCATTAACTAAAAATTAAATAAAAAAACAAAATATAAATAAATTAAAATACAAAAAAATTAAAAAATTTCTTAAGACTATGTATTGAGAGGGACTGAAAATTCGGCTTCAACAGATCTAGACTTCGATCCGTAGGAAGAGTTTAATATATAGTTTTTGGAAGAAAACTGATATGATGGATTTGTGTTTGGATTAGGAATTCACTCATAAAAATACTTAGTACCATGATAATTCAATATTTTTTTTTGCAATTCTGTTTCATTTCATTCAAATAATTAATTTTTTATTCGCCTACATATAAAAGTGTTACTTTATTACTGTGATTTGCGGCCTTAAAGTATCACTTTTCAGCTATTTATTTTGTTGTCATAGATACGTCCAAAAAAGTAAAAAGCATTTGTATTTGTTTAAATTCTATGAAAAATAAAATTTTTTATCAAAGCAACTCTTAAATTCAAAATTTTAATTATCCAATTAAAAGGGTTGTTATCATTTATTGTCATAGCTACACAATAATTTGGAAAAAATAACAAATATTTTGTCAAAGGTTACTTGTTCCACATATTTTTATTTTTAAATTTATGCAAATTTATAATTTTAATTTAGAATAAACATTTTTTTTTTAAATATTTTGCTTGCGGCGAATAAAAAATAGTATATGATGCACGGACGTAAGCTATTTTGGACTTAATGTGGGTGCAAATCTCGGCTAGCGCCTCGATTTGCAAACTCCACATACGTCCAAAATCTTTAGCTTTACGTCCTTGCATCATAATGTACTATTATGTCATAAATCTTTCTACACATAAAATGTTTTTCATTATATGTTTCTCGACAAAAATTAACTAAACAAGTATATGAAAATGATTTTTTTGACAACGCAACGCTCACCGTATTAAGTGGCAAATCCTTAGAACTTGTTTTTATATAAAATGAGCAAATAAGCATACGAATGGTGTTTACAAATTACGATTTCGTCCCGAAACAAACGCTGGAGAAGACTATTTTTCAAAGTTTAAACTAAAGAGAAATGGAAAATTACACAGGTCAAAATCTGGCAGCCTAACACATTTCGTAGAAAACATTTTTTTTTGACGTGAGCGGTTCTCCTTTAATAGCTATCGGTAGTTTTTAAAACTTCGGCTTGCATATATGTTCAATTTAATGTATCTCTACTGACGAATCCTTCAAATATTTTTGTTTTGTTCTATTGGCAAAAATGTTTCAGTAAAAATAATTAAAGTTAAAATTTTTTATAATTTATTTATTATTCAATTTATTATTTAAATAATAAGGGTTAAAAGGTTGATATTCCCGTTGTTTTTTTATTTTTTCCTCCTTATTTTATAATTTCATTATTTTTCTAGATAATACCAAAAACTTGGATCTTGACGAATTTTTTGGAAATTATAGAATTTTTTTAAAAATTATGCCTCATATTTATAGTTAAAGTTTTATTAAAAAATTTCTAAAATTTCCAAAAACAATCGCCAAAATTTAATTTTTAGGTGTTATGGTATATGGGTAATTCTTTTAAAAACCGAACACCTTTCTGACCGACACATTTTTGATTTGACTGAAAATTTTTTAGGGGTTTTATATAAAAAAAGATATACGTGTTCGAGTATTTTGGAAAATAGATCGGTTCTAAATTTCGAGAATTTCGTGATTTTTGGTCTGAACGCTTATTTTCAAAGATTCATAACTTCGGTTCTGGTAAAGATAGACACTTTTTTTGTTTTATTTTAAAGTTAAAAAATTGACTTTAAGAAAACTGTGATCTCTAAAAATTATTAACATTTTTAAAATTGATTTTTAGTCACTGTCCAAAAAAATAAAGAGTGTTTAGTAAAACCATCGTATTCTACGTTCAATCTTCTATAAAAAACGTATATTTAATTAATGGAAAAATGAGTTCTACTTAATGTCTTTGTCAGATTTTGTCCTAATCTGCTCAGTATGTAAAAGAATGACCCAATTTTTGGAATTTTTTGTTTCAAACAGTAAAACTCATTTCTCCATTAATTAAAAATACGTATAGAAAATACTAAAAACTAAAGATCAATTTTAACATTTTATTTGTTTATAAAAATACGAATTTGTTAAAAAATTTTATTTTAAAATAAAACAAAATAGAAGTTTCTATCTTCAATAGAACCAAAGCTATGAATTTTTGAAAATAAGTTGTCAAACCAAAAATCACGAAATTTTCGAAATTTAGAACCGCTCTATTTTCTAAAAAAAAAATCCTCGAATACGTATATCATTTTTTTCGATATAAAACCTCTAAAAAAAATTTCAACCCAATCAAAAATGCGTCAGTCCGATATTTTTTCAAATCTGTTCGATTTGTAAAAGAATGCCCAAGTACAAGATAATTTTTTTTATATAAATATTTCTATAATTTTTCAAAAAATTCAAAAAAATTCAAATTTTTTGACGTTATGTAGAAAAATAATGAAATTCTAAAATTAGAAGGGAAAAATAAAAATTAACAGGGCTATCAACTCTCCAACCCTTATTATTTCTTTTTTTTTAATTTTCTATAATAAATTATCAAAAATTGTAGCTTTAATTGTTTTTAGTTTACTGAAAAAGTCACACTTTTACCATTTAAACAAAACAAAAATCTTTAGAATCTGTCAAGTAGTCCTGGAGATATATGAAAGTATAATTAATAATATAATATGAAAGTCGTAATTTTTAAAAACTATCTATTAGTGATGTGTGAACGAGTCAGTCATGAACGACCGATGTTAATTAAACGGATCACTTCAGTGAACAATAACCGATCGTTCAGTTAGTAATAGAAACATCGTTTGTCGGTCACTTATCAATGACGTATTATGAAATTGTTTTTTGTGGTAACAATGAAAAAATCAAAAAAGCTTTATAAAAAATAAATCAAACAAAAGAAGAAACTGAAAGCTGCTTTTGCTTAAAATGAACGATCCGTTAAAAATATGACCTATTTAAATTGAACGAACGATTCAAAAACAAAAAATTTATGTCTAAAAATAATCGAACAAAAGAACAACCGATTTAGAATGAACGACCAAGCCAACAATGAACAAATGATTGCTGATTACTTTTTGTTTATAACGAACAACCGATACAAAAAGAACGACTGATCTAAAAGCAAAACTTAGGTTTTTTCAAAACCGAAGTAACTGATTCGTTCTTAATAGCTTAAACATTTTTTGTTTAAATATAAAATGCGACATCTTGCCCGTGGTGTTCTTTTTATTTCGCATATTCATGCCTTTCCCAAAATGTTTTGAATAACCTTTCGCATCATTTTAGGTGCTATGGTCTCGAGTTCATGGGGATTGTGGCTTTTTAATTAGGAAACAGTAATTGACTTATACAGTTTATTCGCGATTTACTCTTTTATTCGCATTTTTGAAAATATTTACGTTTCTGTCAGATTAAGCAAACTAGCATTGATATTTTGGTTAAGCAATCCAATTTTACTGATTCATAAGTATGCCAGCCCTTCTGGTTGACTTTAGTATGTACATTAAATCTAGTAGATTAAATTAGCTAGTGTTATATGTAGTCTAAGTAAGACAGAATTTTGACACAGTTAATTCCGACTGATTTAGTTACATAAGCCAGGTTTACTGTTCTTTTTCTGTTATTTGCAATTGCATGCTTGGTATGCATCATATTCATAATAAATTACAAGCTAGCATTTTTGCATATCTCTGAGTGTTTTATGAATCTTTAGAATTCAGAAAGATTGACAGTTTTTTATAGCAATTGATGAAAAGTTAAATCAGGACGCCGATAAAATTTTCTTCGGTAATCGTTAGTGCGATAAAAAAAATTAATACGTGTTTTTTATTTTTTTCACTAGTTTTGACACAGGGTGGGTCGAAATTTGTTCAGCAATTAAATGACAAAAAAAATTTAAAGTTAAATTGTGCTCGACCGGGTTAACCGATTTTAATAATTTTTTGTTTGTTTGAAAAATACTTAGTGAGGCTTTATAAAACTTTTACAGACTTAAAATTTTTAAATAATTTGTATTAATTTTTTTAGTTTTCCAAACATTTCGAAAACTGCCCTTTTTCTTTCATTTTTTTATATTTTAAAGATTTATTATTTACTCAAATCATACTAAAATTATAGACAAATGTGAGTTTTTGTTTTAAAAAACTGTTAAAAACGACTTATTAAAAAAAATACACTGACAAATTTTTAGCTTATTTTACAAGATATTTTCAAAATATTGAATTTTCGTAGGTGGCGAAATCGAAAAGCTTTTTTGGTTTGTTTTCTAAACATTTAATGTTTTCCAAAACATACTCAAATTACACACAGGTGTTTTGTTTTCTTGACTAGACGAATCTATTTAAATATTTACTAACAAAAAATATGCCTACAAAACCTCACTAAGTAGTAAGTACCTTTCAAACAAAAAATTATTACATTCGGTCAACCCGTTCGAGCACAATTAGACTTCAAACTTTGCTGTCTCTAAAGTTTTTAACAAATTTGGAGCCCATCTGTGTCAAAACTATATAGTGAATTCTTCTCAACTGTACCGAACAAATTTCAGTACAGTTCCAACACCGAATTATTTTTTTTGCATTGAAATTCATTCCAAAAGAATACAAATTTCGATAATTCGGTGTTGGAACTTCGAAAAGGAAAGTCTAATAGAAAATTGTGATAAAAAAAAGTGAAAAAATAAAATACCATGTTTTAATTTTTTTATAACACTAACGATTACCGAAGTTTCAAGAAAATCGGAAATGGTCGGTTCACATCATGATTCATGGTTCACATCATCGGCGTCTGGATCGATTTTCATCAATTATAAAACAATGGGTCTCTGTAGCGGTATTAACCCTCTTGGTCGGCTTGCACGATTGAAATAAAGATATTCAAATAGCAGCAAGGAAAAAGAAAAAACATTGAACTCAATGTTACTTTAAAAAATCACTTACTTGTAGGAATAACAATTATTTCCGATGGTGACATTGAATCTCCTTCAGAATTAATCGATTTTACTCTGGTATTCCATTCTCCTGGTGATAATAATAATTTATGTTGCACACTAAAATTAAATCAAAATTAAAACAAAAATTTTTTTCAAATTTTAACAATTTCCAAAACTTACTGCCATGTTCCATGTGTTTCATTACGTCCATTAATTATTGGTTTTTCTTTCGACCAAGCTTTCTCACCAGATTTTTGGTAATACATAATAATATCAGTAAGTGGTTGGACACTGTGAATAATCCAATCAATAACAACTTCTTTGCCATGAATTGTCTTTCGTTCAAAATGTGCTGGCTCTGGGGTAAAAACTAATGAAACATTTCCTGATGCACTTCCTAATGAATTCTGCAATACACATTCGTTATGCATAAATTATAATTTCATATAACATTAATATACACTTACGATAACTTTACATTGATAATGACCGACATCTCCTCGATCTATATTTTTTATAATTAAAATTGATCGATTTTGATGATTATGCATATCATGAATGATATTATATTTATCCTTGTCTTCTAGCATATTATGATTTTTAAACCAGTGAACACGTCCATGTGGTACACTTTTGAATAAACATTTTAATTGACGTGTATATCCCTCACCACCATTTACAATTTCTTTTGGAATAGTAACATGTGGAGCATCTAGAATTATTTATTATCAATTAATAAAAGAATTAAAAAATTGTGTTAACCAAATATTTCTGCTTACAATGAATATCAATTGTGACAGCACCATGAGCTTTAAGTTTGTCAGAATTCTCTGCTAAACATTGATAAACTGATCCATGATGATATTCAGCTTTTTCAATAACCAATTTGCCGTTATTGACTTGAATATTTTTACTATCGCCTAATAATTTTCCTTCAGATGCCCAAGTAATTGTTGGTTGCGGTTTACCCGATGCAATACAGTCAACCTCAATCCGACTTCCTTCTCGGAATGAAATTGTGTTTCCCATAACCTGACGTCCATTATTAACAATTTCAATTTTCGGGGGTGCTTCAACCTCTAAATTAACAATTAAATTCAAACGTTCCGGTAAAATCTCACAAGTGTATCTATTTTCATCACTTGGTTGAATATTTTCTATGATTAAATTTTTATTTTTTGGAATAATCTTAACACGAGAAGATTTAGTGATTAAAAATTTATCTTGCGTCAATCGAGTCGTATCATTTAACCAATTCACAATGTGTTTGTCTAAGGTAGATGTTCGTAAAAATTTCGTGCAATCTAATTCGACTTCTTCGCCAACTTTTACTTTTTTTGTATATTCGGTTTTCGTTAAAGTGGCTATTACTTCGATTTCTTTCGGTTGTTCTGGTTCTCTTTTCTTTTCTTCAGACACTTCGTCATCACCATATTGGTAGTCTTGACTGTTGTCATCTTGATAGGTGTAGTCATCTTCCGACGGATCTGGTTCAGTGGTTTCTGTCGTGTTTGTAAAACCTGGAATTATAAGAATTAAAAAAATGAAATATGGAAATAAAATTAATATAGTTTGTGCAACTACACATGTGACATAGCACATGAACATAGCATATAACATAGCATAGCATATAACATAGCATAGCATATAACATGAATCGTTTTAATTTAATATAACGGCGACACAAAATTTTTATGTTTTTTTGCTTTGCACGATCAGGCGATTTTGAATGTTTACTGATTCGTAAATAAACATAGTAAGTTTCGTTTACAAATCACAGGTCGGTAAGTAATTACTTACCGATCATGCAGGTGGTAAATAATTACTTACCGGTGGTAAGGTAGACCTCAGGGTGTGAATAAAAACGATTTTTAGTTTAATAATTGTGTACGTCTATTTACTAGCTTCAAATTTAAATAATATTCTTTTAAAAACATTGCATTTAAAAGATTTAAAAGCAATTTATTTTGAAAAAATATTCGATGAAATTAAGTTTTGCAACAAAAAAACCTATAGAATTATGATGAAACGCAAAGCTTACTATTTTGAAATGACATTTTAAGAAATTTTCTTTAAAACATTAAAAATTGAATTTAATGAATGAGATTTATTATTTAAATAATTTTAATGGAATTTTTATTGATCGTGCAAAAAATATAATAAGTATTTTGGGCATTAAGAGTATTGCCGATTTCGGATATATTAGAGATCTCGACTTCGTCTCGATCTCAAAACATATATTCCCAATCGGTAAAACACTCTTACTGCCCTTAATACTTAAATAACTATTATATGTAAGGTTACCGAGTAGTTTTTTGGTTCGAAACAGTAAAATGAAAGTCGCTTTAACAACTAGAAACTATCTAATAGTTGTTTAACTTTAACCAATCATGTGTTTAATGTATTAGTTTATTCTTAAGCAAAAGTTCTCTGACAAAGAATTAAGATAATTCTCTGACAAAGAATTATGTATTACATAAAATAGAGACACTTTCTTCAATTAAAACAATAAAGCTTTATTGTTTTAATATATAAATCAAATTTCTGATTTAAAAAAACCCTGATGATAAAAAACCCTATCCCATACAATCAACCAAATTCAACTAAACGAAATAAGAGAATTTAACTTAAAATTTGATTTTTGAACAAAACGTATCAAAGTCATTGTGATTATAATTTGAAAATAATTTTAATAAAATCAAAACAATTTGACCAATTGGAATCATACCAATTGAATAATGATAATTTTTTTGTAGGAAAATTAAGGTTAAGCTCATTAGGCTATAGGTTAGCAAACAATATAATAATACATACTATTATTATGAAAAAAACATACAAATAAAGCAGATATTAATAAATGAAAGAGAACAAAATAGTTTTATCCACGACTGCTATAGAATATATGCTTTCCATGTGTATGTTTTCCATTGTAATGTTATACATTCTCTCACTTGTTGTAGAATGTAACGCAATCGTTACATTCTTCAACAGTTCTATGGTTTATTAAATACTCCCCTAACAAAATCTAATCTTAACATTTGTTGGTATAGTAATATCAAAATGTTAAAACCAGAACAATACATATATAAAATATAAAACAAAAAAATTTAACATTTTCAGTTATGTCAATTGTTTATTTTTTCTATGCTGTTTATGATGTATTTCAATATGGTGATAAAAACTTTACCAGGCAAACTGGAAATTATTCGAAATATTTTGCAGTCGTGGATAAAATAGCATCTTGTATCGCATAGGATGATGGCAATTCTTCACTCGGATGATTCTCTCTTTTTAATTCGCTCGTTCCGTGAAACTTCATCCTCGTGAAGAATTGCCCCCAATCTAAACTCATACAAGAATCTACTATTCTTGAACCATTCTAGTGAATTTACAATGCAAAATTTGTATTTGATTTTCAGTGTCTAAGTCATTGACATAATTTTGAAACAACACAACCGAATTCGATATCAAAATGACAGAGAATATTCGGTGGAACAAAAGTTGGTGTATTGACCCAATTTTTTTATCATATTACGACGGTAAAAGGTCAAAATTTGCAAAATCTAATCAATTTTGAAATACAAGATTATTGTTTCGATTAAAAAAAATTTATTTCGTATTCATTACTTTGTTGTCTGTCTGTCTAACTCATAATTATTCTAACTTTCCTTCATAATAATTTTATTATAAATTTTGATTTTGATTGAATAGATAATTTTTATGTTTATCAAACCATGAAATTTGATGTCAAGAAAAATTTTTGTATTTAAAGATAAAAAACAAAAGATTTCTTGTTTATGTTGTTACAACTATATTAAGGCGGATAAAATTGTTTCATGTTTCTTTGAAATGCAATATTTTAATTTTGATTTATTTTTTTTAATTAAAATTATATTTGATAATTTATAATTACTTAGATCAAAGTAGAATATTTTCAACATGAAATTGTTACAGAATTTTAATTTGTTGGTGTTCCGCTAATAACTTAAATAGCCAAAATTATTTTAGTTATTAAATAAACTTCAATAAAAATCAGATTAAACTTGTATTATTTTAATATATTTATAATTTAGCCATTCTCACCCACGCTATTCAAATAAGATATCAACATGAAGCCGGCTTTTAATTCAATGTCAAATATTTTTACTTTAATTTTTTAAATAAATAAGTTTCATATTTTTTTTATTTGAATATTTAATTTCATTAAATCAATTTTACTATCAATTTGTTCTTATCTCATAAACTTTGTAATTATATGAAAAAAAAATCCGCTTTCGGTAAAATATAAAGGGAATGCGTTAAAGTTTGTGGCAATATAAACCGTGTTTTTCGATGTTTGCTTTTAAGAATTATCTTTTGTACGAATGCTATTGAAAGAATAGAATTCTAATATTACTGGGCTATTATTTTGAAAACGTACATTTTTTTGTTGATTTTTAAATTTTTGATTTTTAAAAAATCTGAAATTTTGATATGTTGTTGGCATTGACGAAAGGAAAAAAGTAATTTCTGCTTTTATTTTTTGTGTACTCGGAATCGGAGTTATGCGCGGTTGAATTTTGAGGCTTTTTCACGTAGTTTTTGGTAATGGTGGCAATGTTTTGTGAATAGGTGCCACAAATTTCATCCGACTTACGTATATTTTTGCAAGTAAAAAGGAAAATAATTGAATAATTGAAATAAGTAAGTTTAAAATTAATAACTTTTCTCTTTTCCGCTAGGCGGCGCGTAAAACCTTGGTTTACTTCAAAGCTCATATCTCAAAAAGTAGGCTTTTTTTTTTTTTGTTTTTCACAAATTTTAAAGTAAACATATGCAGCTATGAAATTGAGAAATAAAAAGTCAGCAATTCAATATGGATTTTTTCTTACGATTTTTTAAAGTTTGGTATTTGAAAAATTCACATGTGTTTTTTTATTAAGTTAATAATCCTGTACTAAATGTGGATCTAATAAATTAAACATTTCATATTTTAACACCTGCAATAAATTTGAACCATTTTCTGTGCGGCTAAATGGTTAAAAACTTATTAAAAATTAATTTAAGTTAAGTGGTAAAATAAAGGAATTTAAATTATTAAAAGGGTGTGTAAAATGTTTATTCATTTTAAAAAATGTCTATTCAGCCCCTTTTAACTAATCAAAATCTCATTAGAGACTCATAATTTTAACATTTAAAATTCTAATGACGCCCACAAACGGTTTTTGACCAAATTATACTTGCATCCAATCAAAATATATTAAATTGTACCTACCTAATTTTGCCTGATTCTACTTATGTCAAAACTATTTCAAGGGTATATATATATTGATTGGATTGCCTTATAATCAATTATATTCCAAAATATTTAGAAGACATAACGTTTAGAAAAGATAATAATAGAAATGCCTTTCAAATTGTGCTGTAACTTGTACGGTCTCAAAAATCATCAGCGGACATCAAAATATGTGAAACTGGTCACACCAGCTGTTATTCAAAAAGCTGCGACCCTAAATTTTACTTTGCGTGATGACCAGTTTATATGTGAAACATGTCGCACTTATATCTATAAAAATAAGGTAAATTTAATTATTTTATTAAAATGAATAAAAATTCATATGCAACTAATATTTTCTATACAGCAGCTTTCATGTTCGGAAGCTATTGATAGTGAAATTATTTCTATAAATCAGGATGTTGAAAATGTTCCAACGAACGAAAATATTCAAATACCTCCAGCATCTTTAGATCCATCACCAGTTTCGGTTGATACTATATCTCCACCAGTTCCTGAACTACTTAATGACATTTTAGAAGATATTAACAATGTTCTGGGAAGGTTAGCCGAATCTCCTATCAAACAAAATCATATTACAACAGGAAGTTATAAAAAAATTGCAAGTGTCACATCGGCAATAAGTCAAAGAATATTTCAAGTAGATTCAGTTAAAGTGTTATCACCAAACGAGGAATGTGAATATACATCATGGCTTATGAACCTTAAAAAAGAGTTTAAAGATGCCAGCTGTAAATCAAAACAAGTGTTTTTGTTGACAACTCTACCACGTAAATTTTGGTCAAATCAACGTATCCAGGATGAATTTAATGCATCAAGACGACTGGTAGAATTCGCCATGGATCTGTTGGAAACAGTAGGTCCTTACAGTTGGCCTCAAAGCAAACAAGTCCACAGTTTGTCACAAAATATAGTAAAACAAATTCAAACATACTTCTTATCAGAGGAAATTAGTAGAACAATGCCTGGCCTTAAAGATGTTGTTACTATTACAGAAGGATCGACAAAAATTAAGAAATCAAAGCGGTTGGTGTTATGGAACCTCACCGACATCTACGAAATGTTCTTGGAAGAAAACAAAGAACTCAAGGATTCCACTGTTTTTTACCGGATAACACTACACCCGATAAAATAATTGCCAAAATGTTTTCTTTTTCTGATGATCATAAATATTTCAATTTAAAGGCAAAAAAAAATATATAAATTAATTTTTTAATGTTTTTATTTATAATATTGATTAAATTATAATGTTTATAGGAAAAATATTTTTTTAATGTTTTTTTCTAATGTTAGTGTTGGTGATGTTGAAATTATAACAAAATCTTCGATCATTGAGATCTCCAATTCTTATTCTGAATAACAACCTGTTTCTCAATCGGAAATACACAAAAAATGGTTCAAATTTATTGCAGGTGTTAAAATATGAAATGTTTAATTTATTAGATCCACATTTAGTACAGGATTATTAACTTAATAAAAAAACACATGTGAATTTTTCATATACCAAACTTTAAAAAATCGTAAGAAAAAATCCATATTGAATTGCTGACTTTTTATTTCTCAATTTCATAGCTGCATATGTTTACTTTAAAATTTGTGAAAAACAAAAAAAAAAAAAGCCTACTTTTTGAGATATGAGCTTTGAAGTAAACCAAGGTTTTACGCGCCGCCTAGCGGAAAAGAGAAAAGTTATTAATTTTAAACTTACTTATTTCAATTATTCAATTATTTTCCTTTTTACTTGCAAAAATATACGTAAGTCGGATGAAATTTGTGGCACCTATTCACAAAACATTGCCACCATTACCAAAAACTACGTGAAAAAGCCTCAAAATTCAACCGCGCATAACTCCGATTCCGAGTACACAAAAAATAAAAGCAGAAATTACTTTTTTCCTTTCGTCAATACCAACAAAATATCAAAATTTCAGATTTTTAAAAAATAGTTGTTTTTTTTTCGATGTACGTTTTCAAAATAATAGCCCACTAATGAATAATGATTAGAATAATTGGATTCGTTTTGATGGTGGTTTTGTATAATAAGCAATATAAGCTTATTTGACAGAAAATTTGAAATAATATGTAAACTGCACATCAAGATTCATCATATTGTGCCTGAACTAAGTTCGTATTTGTAAGATATTCAGCTACAATGCATTTCAGCTTGAAAACTATACTTAACACATTTTTTAACCAATCAAAAAAAAATTCCAATTAAGCTAATGTTTAACAACTACCTTGCAATTAGAAAAAATTGGGCCGCCTCAATTGTTCTGTAAGAACAAAGACTTTTTAAAAAGAATTGCAGACCATTTTGCAAAATAATTGCAGAACTATAGAAATGTATTCCATTAATGTCTAAAAAATCAAAGAAATGCCTGTTTTTAAATTTTAGTTTCAACGAAATTATGTTTTCATGGAAGTAGAAGCGTATGGAAGAGAAATGATTGAAACCTTTCTCTCTCTTTTAATTTTAAGTCATGGCATGTTTTAAGCGATAATTATGCAATAAATAAATTATATTTTTGATTCAAATATGACTGTTATTTATTCAATTTGTTTGTGAGTTTATTATTATGTTTATTTTATTTTAACTTTATATATTATAGTCCCTTTACATAATGGGAGATTTCATAACAAAAGCTTTTCTTTTTTATTTAAAGTTAGGCATTTTTAGTGTTAATAATAACAAGTTATAAATTAACTTCTCTGAATAGCAGAAGATACCATGCCAACTAGGATTGGGGTTCTGAATTATGTTTCCTTTAGGAATTTATGAACGTTGATTTTAAAATCTTTTAATTAAATTATCAGAAAAAACACACGCCGGCAAGTAATTCCAAGAGTGTGATACTCTATTAAAAAAATAAGAAGAAAAAAGAAAAAAGTTATATTCTATTAGCTGAATTATTGGCCACCTATTTCTATTTTGTTGCTGCAAAGTTTTTAAACAAATTTGCATAATATTTCTTTTTTTAATTTTATTTTCTCTATCCTATCATGAAATAATAGTCTATGTCATATTTGATATTTGACGGGATTTATTATTAAGTTAAAAAAAACAAACCTTTGGGTTCATCAACCCATCTGAACGCATGCTGTTGTGGAGCAAAGCCTTAAAAGATTTGAATGTATTATTGTTCCATATATTGTAATTCCTATTACACAGCACATTTTATTGAAAAAAAAAATAACTGTCACACCAACAGGTAATCTAGCAATATTCCCATCTTGAGCAACTATTCCTATCTTCTAATAATCTAATAGTTTCAGAAACAACTACAACGACTCATTATACAAATTAATTGTTGGTACATATTTATTTATTGTATATAATTATTGGTTGGACATAATTGTTTAGTGTACATAATTATTCCTTGTGCATACTTATTTAGAGTTTACAATAAAACATACAATTAATAGCTATTTATGTACCTAGGGCGTTATGTAGGTTATTGCGCCCGGAAAGCGACGTAATCTAGCCCGAGGGCCTCTGGCCCGAGGAAGTTATCCGATGGAAGTTATCCCATCATGAATAATAAGACTGAATCTAACAATATATGGTGCGCAATTTATGTAATGTTTTTGCTATCCATACAATTTTCGATCGATCTAGTTGCGAACAGAAAATTATTTTAAATATTTTTCAGAAAAAACTAATAGTCTAACAAGAAGACAAAATTCTTAAAACAAAATTTTTAAAAAACAATTTTTCAAAACAAAAAACGAAAGTCAAGGCAATCTGTTTCTTTTTAAAATTTCAAAAACATTTAAGTTCGAAGCATCACCATAGTGCATTAGTATGATAATAAATTGATTTTACGTAATTGTACCCTATCAGATATTGTGATCATGCCAAATTGAAACTAATCAAAGAAGCGATAAGAGATGTTATTCGAGCAAACCCCCAAAATAAAACTAATGGTCGCCAAAATTGAATGTCATAACTCGATGAATAAAATTTCTAATTAATCAACGAAAAAACAAAATGGGTAAATCTAGGTAATTGTGATTCGTTCAAGCCGTCAAATAGTTAATGTCACAAAAGTGTTCAAAATTGTATTTAAATACTTACGTACACGCGCCAAAAATATAAGTCTATTCTGGAATACAAAGTTTAGCTTCTTAAATAACTGTTGCGTGTTATTATTTTAAAAACTAGAAAATTAAAAATCAGAACATGCAATCTTTTTATATAATATAATGAATAAAACTCAATGATCGCTTAGGACTTAATTGCTTATCTTTAAAAAAAATTACGTGAGAGTATTCGTATGCCACTAATAGTTACACTTACAGTAGTTTTAATTATATATATCGCATTGATATATCGCATTGATTTTATCAGTTTTGGTGTATGGTACTGTTTACGTAATCTAATCCTCAATAATGTAATCGCTTCTTTAAAAAAAAGGTTATGTAAAATTTACCTAACTTCTAACATATCAAGAAATTCTTAACATCAAAATTATGTTACATTTGGATTAGATTCGTCTGTTTACAAAATTAATCGGTTTATCTAATTTTAAATAAAATTCTGTTTTATATGAAACTGTTACGTTTATAAATAAAAATTAACTCAAAATGAATTGAGTAATAGATGACTTTTAAAACATATGCAAGTATATTGTAAAACCAGTTGTTTTTCGTTGTCTTTAGATTTTAAAGATAATAAAATATTTTATTACTAAATTTAGTTGTTTGATGTGAAACTTATGTAGATTGCAATAGTAATCAATTATGCAATAAGTATTCATTTTATACCTACTCTAATTTAAACTTAGTTGGGTAAACATCGTAAAAATTTTATTTTGATAGTTGTAAATATATTTGATTGTATTTTCTACTGGTTCAATGGTTTTTTATAAATTCCTTTCCTACATTTTTTTATTTTAATTGAAATAACTATAAAACAATGAATTATTGAAACGATATTATTGAAACTATTAAGGATTCAAAAAAAGATGAGAAAAATTGTACTCGAAGAATTTCTCCTGTACAAAACGTCATAGTAAATAGTACAAAATATTTAATTTATCAATCTTTGAATAGAAAGAAGTTGAACGTTTTTTCAAAAACTTCTAAAAGTACAGTTGGATTAACAAAATTCTGTGAAAAAAGGAATATAAAAAATTAACACGAGATTAATTAATAAATTGAGGCTAAAATATTCAATGATTAAAAGAAATAAAAAGAATAAAACGATTTATCTCTTTCCGAAAGAAAGTGTATTAATTAGAATAATTTTTATTTATTTTTTTCTCAATTTTGAAGTTTTTCAATTCCAATCACAAAATCATTACAAAATCTGTTATTTTGTTCATCAACAATTTGCATACACAGCCTGTACTAAACACCTTAAATCTATTCAAAGTTCCAACAAACCGAAATTGAAAAACTAATTACAATCATTTACAATTTCCTAATAATTTATTTAAGTTGCCGCACCCCTGTAACATTAAAATTAATACAAAAATAAATAAATAAACTTCGTCGATTTTAAATATAAAGGAAGGAAGGATATTCAATACAATTATAATATTTATTCAATCATTTAACATAATGTAACGTAGCACATTATGATAACAAATTATTTACGCTACCAAAAAGTAGCAACGGTAGAAATAGAAATTGAATAATCAACGAAAATATGAAATATTTATTGACCGGTGGCGTGAAGTTTATGTAAAAAGTTTTGAGGTTATGACGTAGCAAATAATATCAAAATAAGTTAAGAGGTTAATATTTAAATTTATCAAATCGATATACTTAATCCTTATTTTCGGAATTTAAAGCTTAAATGAAATATAATGTCGTAAGGATTTATATGAATTAAATTGACAAAGAAAAACTGGAAGAAACGAAAAGAGTTAGTAAAATTTTCATGAATAAAAATTTAGAATAAAATAGATGTCGAATTCTTTTTATCAGATCAAAAAAGTGATTTCTTTACAAAGATAATATGAAAAAATATGATTTAATTACTTCGGTCTGAAAGATCTAGGCATTACGATCTCGAGCCAAAAGTGAAGATCTTACCCTTAATTTTTTGGCATTTCTCGACGTTTTAAGTCTCTTATTCTTTAATTTTATAAAGCATCGCTCCTTATCATATCAGAGTCGCAAAGAAAGAGATCGATTGTGTTGTGAGATAAAATGATGTTGTACTAGTTCCTGTAAAATATAGTTAGTAGGCTTTTCGTGTTGTGTCTTATACCATTGGGTGAACTATATTTAACTTTCACATAAACAATACGTGCGGTTGCCTTAACAACACCGTTCTGTACCTGTGCAGCTGATCAATCAATTTCGGATTAGAAGTTGATACAATTAATTTTTTTTATGTTACATAACCTAACTTAAATTTTATATATTGCAAAACATGTTTATAGGACGTTGGCTTATTAAAACATTTGAAGTTTTTCATTATATGGGATTTTTTGCATTTGAAGTTTTTCTTTTCAGGCCTGAATAAAAATTCGACTCGGAAATATCATAACTATTCGTAAATTTAAAATGGCATATGATTGAAAGTATTTTTCGAACATTTCTGTCGGAAAAATTTTCGAATCTTTTTTGCTTGTCGGAAATTTATATTTGACGTTTTGTTGTAAATTATATTAAGTTATACGTTATGTTTTTTTAATATATTATTTTTACATTTGTTTAATAAACATTTTACAATGGAAAAGCTATCCATAATCATAAAAAAACTAAACTAGCCATTTAAACTATATATAACTATTCTATCAAGATCAACACAAAACAAATGATAAATACGAATATTAAAAGATTTTGACATTTTTAAATTCAGTGGTGGTATGATTAAATAAAAATCCGACTCGGAATATTATAACTATTCGGAAATTTAAAATGGCATATGATTGAAAGTATTTTTCGAACATTTCTGTCGGAAAAATTTTCGAATCTATTTTGCTTGTCGGAAATTTATATTTGACGTTTTGTTGTAAATTATATTAAGTTATATGGGATACGTTCCGAAACTTTACTATAGTTAACTATATTTAAATATCATTTAAATCCGGTCGTTCAGAAACAAAATAGTAAAGTTAATATTTAACTATTTGACAGCTGTTTGCGTTCAGAAACATACCACGCCCCGCCCACATTTATTTAAAAATTAAATGTGCTCTCGAGTAGAGTTAAAAATTAAATACACATATACATAAGCATTATTTAAAATTTAACGATTTCAAATTGACAGTTCAATTTATTTTGAAATTGCAGCATATATATTTTTCAAATTCTGAATGAGTTTTCTATAACAATATGGTTAGTAATTTCTATCTTAGTTTTTAATTTTTTCGGTTTTAATTTTATTCAATTGAAACATTTTATGAAAGAATTATTCTGACATACGATTTTAACAGATTGTATTAGTATTTGTGAATTTAATATTTTACTTAATGATCGTCGTTCAAAAATTATTTAACTAAAGTTATTAAATATTTTAATGCGGTGATTTGATTGGTGCATTAAATATTTAGCTATAGTAAAGTTTCGGAACGTATCCATGTTATGTTTTTCATATATCATTTTTACATTTTTTCAATAAACATTTTACAACGGAAAAGCTATCTATAATCATAAAAAAACTAAACTCGCCATTTAAACTATATTTTCTATCAATATCAACACAAAACAACTGATAAATACGAATATTAAAAGGTTTTGACATTTTTAAATTCTGTACTAAATGGGTGCGTTTATATGAGAATCGAAAATATTACGAAACATTTCAATCATACCCCGGAAAAAAATTGTCGTAGTATTTTCGATTCGTATAAAAATTTCCGATCAAATTCAATCATACCATACCTGTACTAAATGGGTGCGTTTATATGAGAATCGGAAATATTACGAAACCAAAACCTCCGATAATCTACAAGCCCTATTCATTGACGCCATCTTAGAAAAACAATGAACATTGTCATATGCAAAAAATTGGATTAGTGTTTTTGATTAAATTATTTGAATTTTTTTTTTATGGAGTTTTATTTTTCTAGATGGCGTTATTGGCGTTAAGGCGATTTTTTGAATTTTTTTTAAATTGAGTTTTAATTTCAAAATGGCGCTACAAGTTTACGATTTTTTCTGTGCTAAAAAACGAAAAAGGCTTGTATATCGGGGGTTTTGACGAAACATTGCAATCATACGTCGGAAAAAATTTGTCATAGTATTTTCGATTCGTATAAAAATTTCCGATCAAATTCAATCATACCATACCTGGTCATTTTTTCGTCATCAGTTTTTTTTCTATACTTTTTTCAACGATCTTTATTTTACGAGGTGTGTCTGGACTTGTGTCAAATTTTTGCCGAGCCATTTACTAAGAGACTAAATTTTAGAGTTATTTCTTCACTCTTTTTAGCTATGTAACGGCAAATCTGAATATGATTTCCACATTTGTTTCCGTCACTTTGAATAAATAAAACGTATGTGTTATCATATATATAAAAATCAATTGCTGTTCGTTAGTCTCGCAAAAACTCAAAAACAGCTTGACCGATTTGAAATATTGTTTTTTGTTTTGTTCGCTATAATACAGAGGTTGTTAAAAAAGTAAGAAAATCCATAAAGAAAGCTGAAAAATGAAAAAATTCAAAATTGCTAATAGATGGCACTAGTGGCAGACGTCGATGATGTCTTTTAATATACGTGCTATAATACAAAAATGTCATTTCTTTCGTGCGTTTCCGTAAAATCAGCTATAATCACTTTGTAGGGACATAATCACGAAACGAACGACAAGCGGATAGATTAGAGGTATAGAGGTGCACGAATACGTGCCTACATAAAACTCAACATCAGCGAGCACGACGCAATAAACATGAGCGATAGCACCGATGCAGTGCTCCTGCAAACATGGAAAAAGGAGCTTTCTGGGTTGTGTTGTACTGTTGAAAAAGTGAAGTTCCTGGACGGAAAATGAAGTCTTCTCTGCAACCCATTTCTCTAGCAACATGTAAATATACAACAGTTCCTTTCAAATGACATCATTTGGAGCAACGCGTATTATACAGGAAGATTTTATACCGATTTTCAAGGTAATCACAACATAGTTGCCTTTTATAACAAACACCATTGTATCAGAAATAATATTTTACACACACCATTGCAGATCAAAGGACAAATGCAACACTTACTAGAAGCGCTGTTACCACTACCGGCTGCAAACTATCAATTCTGAAAATTTATTTCATTGGCAATTCGGATGCAGCAGTTAATCAGCGTTGCGCTCACAATCCAGCCATTGTCAATGGAGCGAGCCATTGTTAAAGAACTGCAAACGTTTATTCAATAGAACTACGATTTAATCAAAATTTTTAAAAAGTGTTGGATAAAAAACCATCAAACAGATATATATCGTCATCAGGGCTGATAAAACGCCTGCACGGCACAAGGTTGAATTCGTTAAATGACAAAAGCGTGGTCTGCATCATGCTCATATTTTAGTTTGGTTAGAAAATATAATCAGGCCAGATGAAATCAATTCAATTATTTTAGCTGGAATAACCGAGGAAGCTGTTAATCTGGAATTGCATGCAGTGGTGACTAAGAATATGATCCATGGACCTTGCGAAGTTTTAGACAACGTCTCACCCTGTATGATCGATGGTAAGTGTTCAAAGCCATACCCGACAACCTGATTGTTGACACCATTACAGGCAATGAGGGATATCTATTGTACCATCGGGCAATGGGCGATCTATGCCCATTTGTGTAATTGTGAAGGTCAAAGGACAAGATGTGCATGTGGACAATCGTTGAATTGTGCGAATATTGTCCAAATTTGTTAAGACTCACATTAATGTGGAATACTGGAATTCCGTCAAGTCAAGTCCAGACCGTTTTCGGTATACCAAATAAAAAAACCGAAGTATCTCAGTTTCAGATGGGTCACTATGGCAGCAGCAACAAGGTGATTTGGCGTACCTATGCATTTGAGATTCATGAAAAACCCAATAGTTCATTTAGCAGTCCATCTTGAGAATAGACAACCAGTGTATTTCAATCGAGAGAATACGGAGGACAGAGCAGCCCTGTTGTCAACACTAACAAGCTTCTTCTTGGTTTGTCAAACAAATGTCTTTGCTCGCACTTTGCAGTATGCTGAAATGTCACGCTACTACGTATGGAACGCGTCATGGAAATCGTTTCAACGTCGGAATCAAGGCACACCAGATGTAATACACCCAAATGTGCTTGCTTCAGACTCAGCATCTACACTGTGGATCCAAAATTCATATTAGGATAATGACATGTCTGCGGATGTTTGGCATCGTGTGGATGGCCAAACTTAAAACCAAACACTACAAATTACTGCAGAAATTTACAATGAGACGTTGATCATAATAGAAGACATGTGTTTATTGATGAAGAATAAAGTTTTGCCGTTTTTGGACGGTACATTTAACCACGACCTACACAAAAAACAACAGTACAACACAAAATTATTAGTTTATGCAGTTTGTATAGATGTTTCACAATTGAATTAAAAACTAAAGATTGCGTATACAACTCTTTGAAAGTAGCTGTGAACAATCCAACTGGCGGAATTTACTGGCTAGATGCTCACGGAGGGACCGAAAAACGTTCTTAATTTCATTACTTACGGCATTGATCTGATTGCAGAATGAATTTGCCCTAGTATTGGCTTCATCTGCAATATCAGCGATTTTTAAGAACTCGGACGAACACCATATGCCTTAAAATTGCATTGAACATACAAATCAACAAGACCCCAGCTCGAAACAATGGCGAATTTACGTTGGCCATCAAGAGGTCACTGGCGGCATTGAACAAAACTTGAACTTTAAAAGGTTTTACTGACAACTTAAAAATTTTTGGTGGGGCTATGATTATGTTGTTCGATGATTTTCGACAAACTCTAGTTATTCCCCGAACAATTGTAACTGACGAACTAATTTAAAACAAGATAAGAGTGCATTCTTTGTTTAAGAAAGAATTGTTGGACATTGTCAATGGGAAAGTCGCGTTGTCGTTGACACCTCCACCGTATTCATCACATTACAAGCAATATTGGCGGCGCAAAACAAAGATGTCGATGATATCAATGCGACTATTCAAAAGTTCATTCCAGGACAGTTGTTTTCATTCAACCTTCCACAGAATTTTTAAATTCGCTCTAATGGTCTGGAGTTCCACCTCACAATTTGCTATTAAAAGTAGACTGAGTCATCATCATGTTGTGTTAACCAACCTCGAATATGCACTGAAACTAGACTGGCTGTGAAAAAGCTAATGAATAACATCATCGACATATATAAATTAATTGTGGATTCAAATATTAAGCCCGTGTCTTTCTTAATGCGGACTAATTAAATTAAAATATATGTCATACTTTGGCACTTAAAAACGTAAGTCCACTATTAACGTTAGTTTGATTTTGGAAAATTTAGATTACAAGTAAATCATTTAGATTTGATCCTTCTGACGAAGCTCTGATGATTTTTCGAACTAAAATGTATTAATATATAATAATATATATATATATATATATATATATATATATATATATATATATATATATATATATATATATATATATATATATATATATATATATATATATATATATATATATATATATATATATATACATATATATATATATATATATATATATATATATATATATATATATATATATATATATATATATATATATATATATATATATATATATATATATATATATATATATATATATAATATATAATAATAAATGTATTAATATTAAGTCCTATATTCGTCCCTGTATGGAGTACTGCTGTCAAGTTTGGGGTGCTGCCTCTGTTTCCATCTTGGCCCTCTTGGACTCCGTTCAAAAGCGAGCTATACGAATTGTAGGTGATCGAACTTTGACATTAAAACTTGATTCCCTACAACATCGTCGCACTGTTGCTGACCTCGTTGTTTTTTACAAATATCGTCATCAGCAGTGCTCAGATGAAATCAGCGGCATCATGCCTCAAACTTATTCTTACCCCCGTTCCACTCGGCAATCGGCTGCCGCAACCAGTGAAACGGTAAAGATCCCGCGCTGTCATACTGGCAGATTGCAGAGAGACTTCTTTGTCCGAACTGCGTACAAATGGAATAGTTTGCCGGAACACTTAGTCTCAGGTGGCTTCAACCCACAGATGTTTGAAAAAAAGCGTTAATCTACACCTCAGAACGCCAGTTGTTGTGGGACCCAGGTCTAGACCTAGGTCTTAAAAGGTATTTATGTGTTGTTGTGACACATATTCTAAACCCTATTACACAACACATTTTATTAAAAAAAAAAAAAAAAAAATATACAATATACTGAAACTATGAAGTACCAAATCCAAAGATATCGAAACCGGGAAAAAAATTTCCCAATCAATCAAAAAGTCTTATAAATGTTCAAAGTTTACGTAACCTTAATATCACATTATAGTTCTTATAAAAGAAGAACAACAGTAAAAGATTGAATCGAACATTCCTTATTTAGAATTGCTTGCACGTTGTATAAATAATTTATAAGATTCAACAAAATTATTTCCTATTTATATTCGATTCATCGTTGTCAAGAAAAAGAAAACTGTGCTAGGTAGGTAATTTGATTTTATTTCTTTAACCCAATTCTACATAACAAACGATTGTTTGATTTGAAACAAAGAAAGTAGATTTTCGAAACCAAAAAAAAAGGAATTGGAAAATCAAACGGCCGCACCAAACAATTTTCCTTGTAACAATTTTTGTTTTTTTAGAAAAACACAAAAAAAAAATAAAACCAAACACCTTTCACTCTAGAACTATTTTTGATGGAAGTTCGTAACAAACAACTGCAAATAGGTAACAGTATTTATACAATTCAAACCTTTTGTTCACATTAGGGTTATCTTTACGATAAATCAACATTTTTCATTTTCTTTACAGAAAAACATGAACTTGAATATGAACATATAAAAATTGTGTATTGAATGTTAAAATATAATCAAAAATAAAAAAAAATTAAGTTTCTTGAACTTGAATTACATCTTACACTATTATGTTCAGTTTTCTTCAATATATTTTTAAATAGAAAGAAAATCTTATTTTTCTGTAATTACATACATAAGTTCATAAATCTTTTAATATAAATTGAAAAATAATTGAATTTTTGTTATTTTAGATAATCTATGTGCATTGATTTCATTCATTCAGCCAGCGTCTTAGAAAACTGAAGTTATAATAAAATTAATTGAGTTTTTGATATATTAGTTTTGGTTAAACAATAAAATTTATTGTTTGTAGTTTTTGAAAATATTGGGGCCTGCCTATTCAGTAAAATCTTCTATCGAAAATTTCTGCTGTTCTTTTATTTTTTGTATGAAATTTTATTTTCCCGTTATAAAATTTCATACAAAAAATAAAAGAATAACATAATTTTTCGATAGAAGATTTTACTGAATAGGCCCCATTATTAATGTTTTAAAGGGAAAATCAATTTATATATATTCTGTTTTTTACTTCACCACCATTGAAAATAAAGCAATTGGTAATTGGCAATCGGTACATACCAGCCTGAATCTAATAGAATATTAAAAAGAAGTGTGTCTGAGAGTGAATGGGTGGGTGGGTAGTTTGACAGAAACGCAGAGGATCTTGATAAAGTTTTGCTACATGATCTCGGTTCACTTGAAAATGGAATACCTGGAGTAGTTTCAAAATTAGACAAATGTCGGGGATACTTTCGAGCACTTGTTTATTTTATTTGAATCTTGAAATCTTTGAATCTTTGCTTTTTTTGCATTTATATTTCACCACAATTGAAAATTGCAATCTATCGAAAAAGTTTTGGACCATATTAAATATAAATAGCCCAAAAAAATGTGTATGTCTGTGGCTGGGTGATTGGTAGGTTGTTTGGGTAGGTGTGTGACTAAAACCAATTGAAACTCAGAAACTTTGGTATATAATCCAGATTTATTTGAAAATGGAAGATCAAAAAGGAAAACAAATGGTGAGTGGTCTCCCGAACACCTGTTAGCTTGAATCTTCAATAGCTTCTAATCCTGGTTTTTTGATGCTATTGAAACTTGGTACATAAGGTTTTATATTACTGTTTCCAATATTTCTGTTTACTAACTTCCGGTTTGTCACTTCCGGTTAAACTTTTTGTTTGAAATTTTTTCGGGTGTTTATTCCAAATGTAGCCTACAGTTACAAATTGACTTTCATTAAACCTTAGTAAAAGGTTTTAATAAATATGATAACGCTTTTAGTTGTTTTTGGAGTGTGGAATGGACAATAGACAAATTAAATATGAATAACAGTTCTGCATCCCAACTTTCGGTTTTTCACTCCCGAAAAATGTTTTATTACTTTTCTATTCGTGGAACAAAATTGGAACAGCTTATTTTTACTTTTGAGTCATTAGTCATTACTATAAATATGTATGCAACACCTCAATAGTATCATCTATACTGGTCATTGTCGCTTTCATAAAACCATGTAAATTAATCATGACAGCTAGCTAAATGCCAGTGTATTAATTTTTTAAAATCAAATAATAATCGTTCATAACAGACAACCATTATTTTTTCCATCAAACACGTTATTCTATTAAGCATAAATAATAATTTTCTATTGATTGTTGTATCGATACACCTTATTATTCCATCGTAATTTCACATTATAATAAAACAATTTTTTTATTTAACAAAAGAAAACTCATAATTTTACATAACAATCGTAATGCTACATATTTTCCTCGATAATATATTCCACAATCCACTCATCAATCGTATTCGTTGTTCTTTATTTTAAAATAATTTTTTTCTTTAAGAAATAAATAAATAAATATTCAAACTTATTTTGTAACAAAATAAAAAAAACTGTAATAAACATAATAATAAAAAATTAAAGATTTATAATCATAAAAAAAATAAAATTTAATTTATAATTACAGTTTTTTGTTTGGGTTTTTTTGAGGGTTTTTGATGTAAAGTCGATTATTTGATTTTCTTTTTATATAACTTATTTTTTAAAGAGAACAAACAACAATAATGTTCTAAGATGGTTTTCATGAAGTGTCAAATTTGAGTTATTTAGAGGCTCTTTATTTTATTGTTTTCAATTTTAAAATCGTCAGACATAGATTTATTATTTTATGTTTATTTAGATATCTGATTTGTTTTTTATGTCGCTATAAAAGAGTCCCCCTGGATATTGTTTTTAAACAAAAGATTGTTTTGGGTGGTCTGAATTATAAAACAACAAATTGGTGACATAAGTTGAAAGAATATATTTAGGACTTTTAGTAAATAAAGTTAAACAAAAGATTCATCATATGACTGTAAAAAATTCAATCGAAAATTGCACTTTTCAACTGCTTTCACTTCTGGAACACCAGTTATGACTTTAAAAAATTCGTGGACAATTTAAGCAATAAAAATGGCATTACATTCCACGGATGGACTTAATTTAATTTATGATTGCTCTTGATCGAATAATCGACTAAACAGTATACCCACCGTACTACAAAATTTTGTTATTACTATACTATACTATACTGCACTATACTATACTATACAATACTATACTATACTATACTATACTATACTATACTATACTATACTATACTATACTATACTATACTATACTATACTATACTATACTATACTATACTATACTATACTATACTATACTGCACTATACTATACTATACTATGCTATACTATACTATACTATACTATACTATACTATACTATACTAGACTATACTTTACCATACTATACTATACTATACTATACCATACTATACTATATAATACTATACTACACTATACTAAACTATACTAAGCTATGCTATACTATACTATACTATGCTATACTATACTATACTATGCTAGAGTATAGTATAGTATAGTAGAGTATAGTATAGTATAATATAGTATAGTATAGTATAGTATAGTATAGTATAGTATAGTATAGTATAGTATAGTATAGTATAGTATAGTATAGTATAGTATAGTATAGTATAGTATAGTATAGTATACTATAGGTACTATGAATCACTATACTATAGGTACTATACTATACTATGCTATACTATACTATACTATACTCTACTCTACTCTACTCTACGCTACTCTACTCTACTCTACTCTACTCTACTCTACTCCACTCAACTCTACTTTACTCTACTCTACTCCACTCAACTCTACTTTACTCTACTCTACTCTACTCTACTCTACGCTAATCTTCTCTCTACTCTACTCTACTCTACTCTACTCTACTCTACTCTTCTCTCTACTCTACTCTACTCAACTCTATTCTACTCTACTCTACTGTACACTACTCTACTCTACTCTACGTTACTTTTCTCTACTCTACTCTACTGTACTCTACTCTACTCTACTGTACTCTACTCTACTCTACTCTACTCTACTCCATCAACATTAACTCGAATTACGCTCAGATATAAAGCTTAGTAACCAAGAAATACGTTGCTCATCTAAGCCGTAGCAGCTAAATTTGCAAATAAGATTTTCATACCATACTCTGTCAAATGCTTTGGCAATATCAAGGCAATATCTTTGGCAATATCCCTTTCAAGGGAAACGCTGCAAGTCTCACAATGGTTTCCAAGCGACTTGTTCCAGATATGAGTGACAAAAGAAAGTAAATCTCCCGTCGCTCATCCTTTACAGAATCCGTATTGTCTTTCATTAAGTGATTTTGATGACTCTAAAAAGCTCATAACATTAAAATTAATATACAATTTCTCAAATACTTTAGAAACAACCGACAAAATGTATACAGGTCTGTATTTTCTTTGATCCGTTTTAGCACCTTTCTTTGGAACTGGCTAGAAACTCTAGGAATTGGTATAGGTAGGAAATTGGGTTCTACTAATGTAGAATTTAAATAGAAACAGTTACCCAATATATAAACCTTTTCTTTAGGGTCAATAACAAGTATATCTTTATCAATAAGAGAAGGTATATAGAAGACTTACAAAAATTTCCTTGTACGTCCTTGGCGGCTTTATAAAAATTACGTGAACCAGTAGGGTGCTCAACAAATTTATTAGATTTTTTCCTAATAAATAGATGTTTCTCTGCATCTATTAATTTTCTACATAAATTTATTTCTATTCGGTATAATCTAAGGTTTTCATCAGTTTTGTTTTAAATAAACTTTTGAAACGCCAATTTGTAGCTTTATAATCCCAAACAAGACGAGGATTAGCTTTAAATTGTTTAAGTGCTTGTTTATTAAATGTGTGAAGATCAAATTATGATCTGATCCACCCAAAGTGTCTGTTACTTTAAATTGGACTAACGAAGGATTATTTATCAAAAACAAATTGAGTGAGTTACTACTTTGGCCAGGGATGTCAGGCACACTGGTAGGCTGATCTATTATCTGAGTGAAATGATGATAAAGAGCAAAAAGCTCAGCTTTTTTACCTAATTCATCAGTTTTAGAGCTGTGTGTAAGCCATTCTTTGTTATAAACATTTTTTTTAATAAAAAGTGTTGTGTAGTAGGAATTACAAAATGTGTCACAACAACACATAGATACCTTTTAAGGCCTAGGTCCCACAACAACATTTCGATAACCAACAATTCGTATAACAGGCTTTTGAACAGAGTCCAAAAGAGCTAGGATAGTAACAGACTAACAGATTAATTTAACAAATTAAAATCACCAACAACTATAATTTTAGCATTAGGATACACAGCCAACCTACCTATCTTTTCAGATAGGTCATGAAATAAATTTGTGTTCTCAGGTGAGTTGGGCGAGCGATACGATCCAAAGACAAATAGAGTTTGATTATAGAGCAGGTAAGGGAAACCATATTGTGAAATTCTGAATTTAATTCAAAAATATGGAGGGGCTGAAATCTCACAGCTTTGAGATATCAAGACTTCGGTCTGGGTAAAGGATTTTGATATAGTTTTCGGCAAAAAACTTTCACGAGGACATGGTTTTAAGTTTTGGGCAGCGATGTATATCAAACATAACTCTTTGTTAAAGTACAAGTATTTTTTATCTCTGTTTAAAAATGTATTACAAAACTAACACGAAACATCAATAGTTGCCGGAAAATTATAATCAAAATTCCAAAAATATTGTTAAATTAAATAAAATCAAACTTTTTCAAAATTCCAAAAATATTCCAAAAATTAGAATGAAATCAAATATTTAAACTTTTTCTAAATTCCGATAATATTCCAAAAACTCTTAAAAATTCAAACTTTTCCAAAATTCTAAAAATATTGCAAAAATTATTACAAAATCAAAAATTAAAACTTTTTTCAAAATTCCAAAAATGATAATAAAATCAAAAATTTAAAATTTCTCGAAATTCTAAAAATATTCCAAAAATTCTTACAAAATCAAAAAATGAAACTTTTTCAAAATTCTAAATATATATATATATATATAAAATTCAAAAATTCTATTTTTTTCAAAATTCTAAGAATATTGCAAAAATTCTTAAAAATTCAAACTTTTTCCAAAATTCTAAAAATATTACAAAAATTATTACAAAATCAAATATTGAAAATTTTTTCAAAATTCCAAAAATTATTATAATTATTATAATCGAAAATTAAAAATTTTTCAAAATTCTAAAAATATTCAAAAAATTCTTATAAAATCAAAAATTAAAACTTTTTCCGAAATTCTAAAACTATTGCAAAAATTATTACAAAATCAAAAATACAAACTTTTTCAAAATTCCAAAAATATTTCAAAAACTATAACAAATTCAAAAATTTCCATGTCCAATTTCATTTTCAATTACATTTACATATCAACACAAATTTAACCATATTACATAAAAAAAAAAAAGGACAAAATCTAGATAGACTGGAAGAAATAGAAATATATAAACATAAAAACAATAACAATATTTTCAATGATAAAATCAACACTAAAACTAACAAAATATATGACATAATAATAAAAAACAGCAGTTGAAATAGTATATAAGCAATAGTTTAAGCAAAAATTGTAATAATAATTTAAGAACTGAGGATGACGTAAGTCGAAATCGATATTCTTTAAAATAAAAAAAAAAATAAAAATCAAATTGTTACTATAAGGAAGTTTTATTATTATAAATAAATTTAAAAATAAACAGTAAAAAGTATATTTTTAAATATTGCATTTTAAAACAATTGTTGCACCTTACCGTCCACGAATATTTTGAATTGATTATTAAATTACGTTTGCACTAAACAATTCCAATTTAACACACACTATTGCTTTGTGCGAACTGACGAAATAATGACAGATGACAAATATTAACTGTCAAAATTTTGTCTTTTGGAATTTATGTTCACCATAACGAAACGTCAAAATTTGATGTAAGTAGTAATATTTATAAAAGTAATATTTATATAAGTATATATATTATATATATTTATTAACAGCAAACATAAAAATTAAAAAAATATTCACCTAATGTCAAAATTTTGTTTTTACAAATTTCACTTTCACCAAAAACTTTGTTCTGTCAAATATTTGTGAATTCGCACAAAGCCTATGTATAAAAATTATACACTAGATTGACAATATATTAAAAAAACTAAATATATTAAAAAGCTTATATATATTAAAAAGCTTATCTTTATATTTTCCTCCCGAATCTTTGGATCTATAATCTATGTTATTGTTTTTCTTAAATTTGGTTCATGAATTAAATAATCCAAATTGTGTATTATCCTTACCTAAAATTAAAAAAGATAAACAGTGTTAATTAGTAATAAAAAATGTTTCCTATATTTAAAAAATATAAAAGAATTTAATTATTATTTTTTGAAAAAAAATCTTGATCTAAAAAATGCACAGCCGTTCCATTTCACAGCTGGCCTACTATGAAGGTTTTAACAAAATCATAACGAAATATAACATAAACATCTATTTAATCCAACATAAGTGAAGCAAAACTGTATAAAATTACGAAATAAAATTCGTAATCATTATCATCATCAATGATTATAAAACGCATATAATTGATATTGCTTTCTTAGAAAGCTCAGAATAATTTTTTTGGTAGATTTGATTTCTATTTTCTATAACCTTTTTTACAGTTAGCTCACAGATACACATTATTCGTTATATTGTTTAATGGAACATTCCCGATAAAAGAGGGTTAAAATAATATCGATTTTTCTAGATGTTACGGAATAGTATTTAAGCAGATATCTTAACCAAATAAAATTAATTGTAAACAATTGTTGTACCGTGCATATAAAATCGTGTAAATAAAAGTATTTTTTATATTAGTTTTTATAAATAAAGTTTTAAGAAGTTTAAAGTTTTATTGTTAATAAAGTTTTTATTGAGTAGAAATATTTTGTGTATTATTTTGTTTGCTGTATTGTGTTTCCTGAATATTGTTTGCTGTATTGCTTCCTGTTGTTGTGGAACAATTAAGGAGTTCAATACTTAATAAAACCTGGTGTTTGTGCTTACTAATCAGTGATCACACTCGGAAGAGATTTGGGAATTACGTTTATCGATTTGAGAGTACGGCCAATCCGAAGTAAGGTTAGAAAAACGTAACAATTTAATTTTATAGAATATATAAATTTATTTTAAATTCTTACGAAAAAAATCCTTCTAAAAACAATCGTTAGTTTAAAGTAATATAGTGAATTTCTTCAAAGGAAAGCAGCGTTTTCCTATAACATGTAAAGGCGTTTCACTTATGATACTAAGGAAGCTGAAATTGGAGCAGAGTGGGATATGCTGAGCTGAATTGGAATTTAAAGATAATCAAGCTAAATGCTTTTAATAATTTTGGATATTTCCATTAGGGGCGAGAATTTTATTCAGATCTACTTTAAAATGCAACAAAATTTGGTTTTAGATGGGTTAAAAATCTAAGAAAAATTACAACCTCAATATGGTAGGGATTTTGATATATTTTTCATGCAAAGTGCTGTAATCAACGAAAATGTAAGTTAGTTTGTATATAAAAATTGTTCCCAAACAACTAAGAAGTCGTCGCCTGATGATAAAAGCCGGGCAAAGTGCGCCGGATACCCCCTTATTATTTCTATTCTACAAAAAAATTAGCTTAAAAAATTATTCTTAATGATTACATAAAATAAAATCTTGTCGAAATATTTAATAAAACATGAAACATTTAAACGGAGACGCACCTTTTTCCTGTATCAAAATTTGTTGTTATTGATAAATCATTTTGTTACAAACTCAAACCGATTGATATCAGTATTTCACTTTTTTCTGTCTAACATTTATTTACTTGATGGTTTTGAGTAGAAATTAATTAAATTAAAATATAATTTGACTGAAAGATTTCAGTTCATAACAATTTGTCATGATCATGATGCTAGTTAATTGGAATTTTATTGTCGTACATCTAAGTTCAAGTTTTGAGGTATAATATGTGACATATCAAGTCTCAATATATAGTTTGAGCAAGAGACTTTATTGTGTTGAGTGGTCTTGTGGTTAACACGCTGAACTTCGTTCTCGGTGGACCCGGGTTCGATTGCCATCTCTAGGACAAAGTGTTTTTAAGCAAAATATCAACAAGCATTAACACACGGGTTTTCCAAGTAACCGATAGTCAACTAATACAGTTGATAAATTGGAAAAGCTGGCTGATCAGTCAAACTAAACCATAAAATTGAGTGAATTGATAAAATAAATACAGGCGAAGGACACTTGTTGGCAGTTTACGTTCCTATATGGATACATATTTTTTGTGCCATAAAAAAAAGACTATATAAAATCTAACAAAATTTCCTTTTAATTAATTCATCAAGAACTAGATTAACTGCTATAGAAAATAACAATTCATTTCAAATCCATTTTCAACAGTTAAATTGTGTGTTGATAATAATTATCATAAAGCGCAATGAATGGTTTACTGTTTACACTAACTGTTGTCGTATTAATGAGGAATTCAACTCACAAATTAAGATTATACCTTTATCGTGTATTTATGATAATTTGGTATTCAAATATAATTAACACACAATTTTAACAACTTTAAGGTAAGTAGTTACGGCAAACGAAAGTTGTTTGCAGAAAAGCTTTTTTTCTGGTCTTGACTCAATGAAAAACAAAAGCAAATACATATATAGTATTTAAAGAAATAAAAATGAATAAATGTTTTATAATGCGGGGAATAATCATTGTAATTGATCAGTTTCTAGTATCTAGTCAAAATTATTTTTATAAATGCACTGAACTTATGACCTTTCGTTCTTTATTTTTCCAATTTATTATTGATACAGTTTTCAATTTTATTTCTTTATAGAGAATGTAACCATCTATTTCTACATAAATTATATTAAAATACAAATAATCGAATATTTGTTTTAATGAATAATTTTATGGCTTGGGTTTGTTTATATAATTCAATAAGCTATGTAGATATAGTTGATTGATACGAATATTTAGATTATCAGTGCGATTTTTAATATAAATTTAATTTACTTTATTGCATATTTTATTACGAATTTATCACCCAATCTATGTATCAATTTGATTACGTAATTCCTCAATTTCCTTCTATTCGATCGTTGAATCAAAAATGAAACAATCAGCATATGATGGATTGCAGATACTTTCAGCAAAGTGCAGAAGCTTAATTCCTCAATTGGATTCATGATGTTATGATTTCCATCAGTTTTTTGAAGGTTTGCACAGTTACAGTTTTTACTCAAAGAGTCATTCAAAATTATTTTAATTTTTAAACAAAGAATACTACAAAAACATAATAAATTTTCTTATAATTGTATTTCTTCTTCGTCGTTTTGTTCCATGAAATGTGGAAAATTGTTGCTGTTTTACCTAGGTCTATTTAAATCTCGTATTTAATTTTATGTTTAAAAAAGACAAGTTGTAGCGTGTCATGGTTTTAATTCTACTTAGCATTTTTATATTTAATACTTAATAGCGATAAATTAAATGATTCTGAAGAGAATCGTAACAATTTGTATTAGTATATTGTATACAAGCACAGAATCATACTAATGATTCTAGTATAAAAATAATGACTGACGAGTATAAAAATAATAAACATTTAAATTTGTATAAATTATATAAAAAAATATATGAAGTGCGTAATCTTTACACGTGGTTGAAGTAAAACTTCTTTGACTATTCTGACAGGTATATTACTAAAAAGATTAAACATGTCATATTGAAATTTAGAGCAATATTTATTGATATTATAATTTACATGTGTAATGAAAAAGCATATTTACATAATGTAATACAAAGTCTTACAAATTAAATTTAACGACGAATACATCCATATACGAATACATCCATATAACAAGAAGATTTGGTATAACAATTCATACGTTTTTTTTCAAAAAATTTAGCAAATTTGCAAAGTAAAGTTTGTGTTTCTCATTTTAGTTATCAAAAACCTCTAATTTCATATTTTAATTATGATAATATGTAATTGAATAGACTTTGTAATACATTATGTAAATAATGCTTTTTATTACACATGTTGTAAATTATATTATCAATAAATGCTACTCTAAATTTCAATATGACATATTTATTTCATATTTTATCTTTTAAGTAATACCTGCAACAGCATGCAAAAAATATTTTTTTCAACCGCATGCAAATATTACACGCACTCATTTTATTTTTGTGTTTGAATGAAAAACAAGAAAAAAATATTAATTTAAAAAATAACGAAGCTCAATAATTAAGTAACTAAAATCGACACATCTACCTCATATAATATTTAACACGAGACTAAATAAAAAATATAATAACATTAACAAATGAGTAACTATTAAATAGCAACACGAGGCATTCGAGTGGCTGGGACTGAAAAAAATTGATTTTATAAACCAGAGGGTGAAACACCTATACATGCACCTTCATTAACACTGCTAAGTTCAGTTCTTTACGGGAATAAAACATCTGAAGGCTTACTTCAACAGCAGAAATCATCTTCAATCTCTGAATATGACTAGCTATTCTCCATAAACTGAAATTTGATTTGAAGATTCAAACTTTTCTAATCAATAGCTTTTATGTCTTTCACTTCTCAAATTCAATGCTTGTAATTTGTAGTTATTTTTCTCCATTTTCCTATAAATGAAAAACATAACAAAATGTTCGTTCATAAGAAAAGGAAACGTTTTCGAATTAAATGTTCATTTAATAAAAAACTTTCCTCAACCGACACTTTATATCGAGTAAATTTCTAACAAAAAAAAAATTAGATTTTTGATTGATAAAAATTAATGAAAAATTTTTTAATTAGATTAACCGGAAATTATACTGCAAACAATTTTTTTTGGATTACATCATAAAACAAAATATAAACAATCTGGCCATTCTTTATACAACAGACTTAAATTTGTTGATATATTTATAGAAACACTTCAGCTATTTATTTATAGTTTTTGTTTTGTTGATTATAACATATTGAACGTCAGTCAAAAAAATTTTCATCGAATGTTACCATCATTATAATACGAGTATCATGCAATTAAAAATATTTTTTTTTTGTTCTAAGAAAAATGTTTTTAAACTGTTTTAAGTTTACATACATTTTATAGTGATCGGTTGATAAATATTAGATTTAGCTTCACTGGTTTGCACCAGTATAATTCGCTGGAAACGAATACTTATCAGTCAATCCACACAAATATAATTAATATTTTAATTCATCGTTGTTAAGCACGTGTCACGTTCAATTATTAAAAGTTGATAAAAAACTGTTTGAAAATATTTTTCTATTTTGAACGAAACAAGGAAATGCTGTGACTATGTTGGATATGCATGGGTAAATTTATATTTAAAAGTTGTAAAAAAACTAAATACATTTTCTTTATTAATATATATTAACTAGACATTTATTCGAATAAAAGGTTAACTCGATTGACTTCAGTTTTTTTTCCAATAATCAACATCATTGCTTCATTCAATCATTCAATAACGAATATGATATCAATACACAGACCCTCTAACATCAATGAATGTTCTGAATATTGGTTTCTGTATCTGATGAAAAACTAATTCAAATTTGGACTATTTTATTTAAATTAATTTAATTTCAATATAAATTTGTTTGTTTTTAGAATGAATTTTACTTGAAATTGAATACAGAAAACAGATAAGGCTGATTTTTGTACGAATTACTGACCGTAATTTAAAACAAAGTGATACGCAGTTTAGAAATGTCGACAAATTCGAGGAACCATCTGCAGTGCCTGTATCAAATGGTTACATTTACGACAATTCATAGAACACAAAGACCACCGAAAAAGGATAATAAGCTGTTTGTTACATCGTGCTCCATAAGCAGTTAGTCGACCAAGGGAAACGTATACGTAAATAATACACAATGTTAGCAAGACTTAAATACTACACACTTTCGAGTCGCATTTGTAGTCAATCGAAACAGAAAAACTACAAAGTCAAAACAGAAAACCTAAAAATGATTTTAGAATACTCCAAATTAATTTTTACGGCACACTCTTAAAAATTTTAAAATAAAAGTATATAATTAAATAACAAAACATCAGAGTTTAATACACTATAATTAGACTAGACTGAGAGATAAAAAGAGTGCCGGTTGGGTTACTTTTCTAACTGTCAATAATAATTCTCAGAAATACATACATAAAAAAAACAAAGTCGCATTTTCATCTAATTTATATTACATGAGTTGAAAATGTATGATTCATATAAAGATTTCGAACATTTTACTAAAATACATATAATATTTTCAAGAGATGGATTATATTGATTTTGAATTTTTTCTTATTTTTGATCGGGTTTAATAACTCCGCGTACTCTAGTCCCTTATTTGTTTTAAAACATTCAATGATTCATAAAAAATGACAAACATTTTCACACATGGTACAGTTTAAAAGACAAAAAATCAGAAAACAAAAAATTTAAATATTTAACTTATCAGTCGGTAAACCGACACGAAAAAAGGCAAACAAGAGATATTTAAAAAATATAGCAATGTTTAAATCACTAAAATTAATTATTCAAAATGATCGTTTCTTTTTTGTGTTTCTTTTCATAACCTTTACTAAAAAATTTCTTTACTCATAATTTTAGATGCAAATAAAGTAAAATTCAACAATTTAATTTTACGAAAGTATTATATTTTATAAAAAGTTAAATTAAACCAACCAGTTTGGAAAAAACCTTTTCAATTTTTCCATTTCTATTCATTGTTTCTTATTATTATTATTTATTTTATCACAGTCTTCCCTATAAACATACTATATAACATATTAGCTTGAAGGTCTTTTAGAAAAAGTGTGAAAAGCGACATCATCAATACTCTAAGAATATAAACAAGTCAAATAACATCAATAAAACTGTTTGAAAAATGTACCTAAGCAATTGCATATGGAAGTAGTTACATTACAACCAATAGAAGTTCATAAACCACAAAAGTAGCTTAAATGACATCAACATCTTAAATGACATCAAGTTGGATGACACAATAAACGACTATTTTTCTTATATCATAAAATGAAAATGTCAATAATTGGTATTTGCATTTTTATTTTCATGTAGTACATCCACATAGTTACATCAACAATCAATATATGGATATAATATTTTTTCTAGAATTAGATCATTCAGTGAAGGCGTTTTAATGTCAACAATCAACAATATTTTCTAACTGGAGTATTTAGTTAGACTCATATTGTTAAAATAGCAAAGTTAAAAATTGAATATAACCTTTCATCAAACATAAATATTATGTCTAGCATTAACTGATTTGTAGTTGTCTGGAATTTCAATAACATTTATAAAATTACGTCAAACTCAGAATCATAATTGATTTATTTATTTTTAAAATAATATTCAAAGAAAATATATAATAATAATTTTGATTATCAGACACCATTAACAGAAAATAAATAAAACAAATTAAATCAAATTGAATGGAAAGAGTAAGAGATTTTGTTCTTCGTATCTGATGTGAACGTTCAACGTTCGCTTTGATCGTCTTTCAATTTATATATTTATATATTTTGTATATGTATATATATTTCTTTTAAACGGCCACCCACACAATTATCATAATTTATCAAAAGCAAAATAAAACAAAGAAAAGGAAGAGAAAATTTTCTTAAGTCAACATTATAGCACCTTCTACAGTTAGTAACAGATTGGAATTTTTTGTTCTTCGAGTACAAAGCATGAGAATAAAATTTGTTTTCATTAAAAATGTTTCAAATAAACTTATATGTATAAGTAATATAAATTTATTTATATTTTGTTTGAGTGAAATAAATTTGATCAAGGTTAATATAATTGTTATTGTTTATTTGGAGCTTCAAGATTTTATTGATTCGTGATTTTTTTTATTAAACTAAATGGAATTGTTATTCTTTTGAATTTTATTATCATACATTATACATGGCAATAATTGATACTAATACATTTTTTAACATTGGGTTGAGCTTTATTTTTCATTTTCATATAATCATAAGTTATAAAGTTTCAAGTAAAAAGTCGCCAAACTACAGCTTGCAGAAACATCGTGGTAGCAATAAATTTGTCTAAAATCGGTTTGTAAATGGAACTAACCATCAAATGAAATTTAAAGACAGAATATGGGAATATTTCTAACTGGTTATGACGGCTTGTGAACTGCACTAAACAAACCAACCAAGTCCTCATATTAGAATGATGTTTCTATGATACCATTAAACTTTATTTTGAGAATTAAACCAATGTCAATTACAACAAATTTGTTTTTCTTCTGTAATTTTTCCTGACTCCGTATAGAAACTGTGTTAGAAAGAATGTAATATTTATCAAAATACATAGCTGAAAAATAGTAAATACATAAAATATGAAAATGTGTCATTATATTTAAAATTCAAATTCTACTATGAACAAGTCAAATTGAAAATGAAAGCTGCGCCAATTTTTTCTTCATATAACTACCTCCGATAAACCGATAATCATAATCTTTTTACTAATTATTGTTATGTTTATTGTATTGTAACGTAAAGAAACTCGGCTATTGGTTGTATATGGTTCGACCTTTAGATTTAGTAAGCCGAAACAATGAATTTTCTATACCTTATACAAATAATACATTGTCCCTTTATCTTATTACAAAATATTTCTTCTTTTATTATTCCTTTTTCTTAATCGTTTTTGTGTTAATAATAATTTTACGTTTACATATAATAATATTATAATATAATATCCTTTTACTATTATTTTCTTCACCTTGTAAAAATTAATTAGGACTATCTTATATTATTATACCGTATCACTGTTATATTATTAATATATTTTGTCACCGTTAATTTTCAACTAATTGTATCGTTTATTTTGAAAAAATTTATGGCCAACGCAATCTTTTTATACTAGTAAAAACAATAGCCATTCTACTATATTTTAGACTAAAATTTTACTTTAAATAGCAAAAAACATAATAACTTTATCTTCAAAACTTTGCACTTAGGTGTGAAATCTATTCTTTTTAGCTTGTTTATTAACCCCTACTCTATCATAGACTACGGAGTTTTTATTTTATTTTCCTATTATATAAAATTATTCAATTTCTTGTTGCATGTTATTCTGTTTTTGGTATATTTAGATATTATTCAGTTATATTGATTTGGTGGAACAACATATTTAGAAAATGTGGAATATTTTAAATAAATTCGTACAATTTATTAAAATGAATTTTTATTTACTTAGTGATGCTGTGCTATTGCTTCCTCGAAGAAATTAGCCTCTATTTGTGAACTTTAATAATTGACGACGGGAGTACGACCCATGAATGAGAAGTATTCCATCAGTTAGATTATTATGAACCCAATTTAAATTATGTTTTTGCAAATTTAAAAAAAAGTTTAACTTGTTATTTTGTTTCTATTTCCTGCATATTAGAATGAAATATTGACATATATCGTATTTTATTATATGATAGTGTTTCAACATTGGAAAAACAATAATAGAAAATGTTGATCCATTTATAAAAAGTGTCCAATACTTGAGAATACTTGACAACGCGTGTTTTTGTGGAACCTAGATCTTGTAATGACCAACAAAGATCCGATCAGTGAGCCTTTCTTTTAAAATTTAAAAACAAACAGTCATCACATTAATCATACCTTCAGTCCGTAATATCAAACAACTTAAGATCATTTCATAAATAATATCTGACCGTATACAACGTTTCACTTTATAAATAAATTCATCTGTTAGTTTATTACTTCATAATGCATATTCTTTCATTCGAACTCAATTAACGGATCTTATATTTCGGTGTATAATCGATTGTTGTTTTATTTTATTTTTTTTAATGAGAAACAAATTTATTTTTTTTGTTGCACAGATAACGAAATAGAGTATATTGAATCTGCGCAGGTGCGTTGATGTTGTGTGATCTGAATAGGGCGATCCGATTTATATGTTTTAACTGAGATATTTTCGCAATATTAATAATTGATTAAATTTTGAAGGACCTTATTGTTATATTTTGATGGCGTGAGACGGTTTGTTTGAATCATTTTTCTCTGTCTGTTTCATTTATTTTTTTACGGCAGATTTTCAATGTGTGGGATAATTTTTGTTGTTTAATTGAATAAGGAAACCAAAGCGAAAGTGATAAATAAAAAGCTTTTTTAAAAAACCAAGTCGTTATGTGAAACCATTTTGATTTAAATTTTAGTTAAGTTTTAACACCGAAGTGGATTTTAAGTTTTGTATCGAGCACTCCTTTATTTTTCAAAATAGTATACTTTTTTTACATAAATTTTGATACAAGATATCATTATAGTATAAATGATATTATTTTTTTTTTTGATTAATAATGTAATTTGTGTATCGATTTTGTTTTTAATAAAATGTGTTGTGTAGTAGGAATTACATTGTGTCACAATAACACATAAAAACCTTTAAAGGCCAAGGTACCACAACAACATACGTTCAAAGGTGTTGATGGACGTAAATCTTTTTTTTTTTTATATTTTTGGTTAAAGAATGGATAACTAAACAAAAAATCCTATCACAGACAAAATATGACATAGGCCAATATTTTATGATAGAATAGAGAAAATAAAAATTAAAAAGTAAATAGCGAATTTTTACAAAAATTTGCCGAAACAAAACAAAAATGTAGTTGCCAATAATCCAGAAGGTTGCATATTCTTTGACTCCGTGACGTACCATCTTTCTTAAAGATTAAAGCCCACACATAGTTATATGAAGGCTCGTTTCTTCAAAGAAGCAATAGCGTCTCATCATCAAGGATTATTTCGCAGCTAAGATTGAGAGTACTACCGTTGACTGAATACAGTTCATCCGCCACCACCCCTAAAATGTCACCTTGGCTAGTGATATCTCACTGCTATTGCCAGTGGTTTGTGATATCTCACGTTAACTCGTATGTCAATAGCAGGGACTGGAGTACGCGCGGTTGTCACACCCGTAATCAAAAATAAAAAAAATTTTCAAAACAATAAAAACTAATCCCTCCATGCGTTTGAAACGAAATTATTTTTTTTGTAAAATAACATATTAATATATATTATTAACAATAGTGTAATATATATTACATAAACTTGTGTGAACATTTTTAATTTCAATTTTTTTTCGACAGTTTTGTTCTTAGAAAAATAGAAGGATTGTTGTAAGTTGAACAGTATAACGGGAGTACAGTAAGGTAGTTTGAAATATTGCCATTTGTTGGTTTTTGCCATTTGCCATGCATTTTTTAATAAAAGAAAATTTGGTAGTTGTTCCTGGATTAGAGTGTTTGGGTTACATATGCGTATTATCATATTGGATACTGAGGTTATATTTCAAGAATTTTGTGATAAATTTCCATCAACAAGAATATTTGACGTACTACAATCAACCCTTTAACCTAAGTTTTTTATCTACTATTATTATTCTTATTTTTTTTTTATTTTATCTACTTAAATTCTGAGGTTTTTCTTTATAATGACCAATTAGTTTAATTGAATTAGAGATTTTCCTGGGCCAGAGGTCATGTGTTAAAGTTTTTCATATTTGTAACATCCCGGTATAAACAGAAACCTGTTTATAACAATCTTTAAAGCTGTTTATGTTGTGCTGTCACACCACAGTTCTAATTCATATTACATAACACTTTGTATTAAAACAGGGACTGTATTTTTTTGATAATATTATTTCAAATTGAGAGCGCCATTTACCTAACCTGCACTCGGCACTGAAATACCTTAATCCGATATTGTCTTTATCTATTATACTTTGTATACGTTTGTTCTCATGAGTTTCATTTCCAGAAAAACGACTGATAATTCATACTTAATGTAATTTTGTTCTCTTTTTTATACAAGCAAAGTCATAGCTTTTGATTATGTCCAAAGTGATGCAAAAGTCTGTGTTTCATATATAACCACTTGACCAACGCCTACCAGAACCGGTTTTGCAGCTTGCTGCCGATTGTCTCGCGATATGTTTACAACTTTATCCACTTAAATGCTACTATTTTGTGTAGCAGTAAAAACATACATTAATCAAAATTAATTATGGTATTTTATTTGTCCATTAAAAAATTGCTAATTTTACTGATAAAGAATTAAAGGTGCGTTTCTTTCACTTTTCTATTTAGAATTGATTTTACAATTCAAAAGAAATAGATTTCCTAATAACAATCCTCAATTCATTTGTATTATATCCTTGAATGGTTAGGTCTTCTTTGATAAAAAACAAAGATAGATAATAGCTGAAGGTGTGTTCAAAAATTATTTGCAGAACTTTTGGTATATTAAATAAAAAGTTGTATTTAGGTTTCTAAAGCTTATTTGATTTTAGCTAAATTAATATCGCTCAAAACAATCATTTCAACATTTAGGTTATGTTTGGAGCAGAAATATCAACAGCATTTTTTTTATAATATTTTATTAGAACTTTGAATCATTTTGTTATGTTCATAATTTCAATTTTTTTTTGTTATTATTTTGACCCAATTCATATAATTTGCTTTAATTTATTTTTATTATGTATTTCAAAATTTCAAAATTTCTTTTCAATTTGTATACACATTTTTTTTAATTTTTGGCAAATTTACAAAATATAATGATGGGTTGATAAATGAAGTATTGCAGAATCTAGATAATTGCTTTGACTGCAGCTGCCCAGTTATGAGAATTACTGTAGTCAATTCGAAAAACAGCCCGCAATCCTCTCGAACAATTTTGGTAATGTAGATACAGATTAAATTAAATCTATCTATTTTTATATATCAACCTACTTTTTAGTTGTATAAAAAAATTATTAAATTTGTTAACGTTATTAATATTTTGTAGGTGACTTCATAGTTTTTTTTGGCTTTTCATTCGATTGATTTATGAGATTGGATTGATGTGCAATTTTGCGAAAATGCATTAAATTAAATTTTGTTTTGCCAAAAATTGATAATTTTAACTAAAAATAATCACCCATAGTATATGCAAGCGACAGCATAATAAATTCAATAACAACGTTTCGTTTGTTTATGAAACTTAGTGAGAGTTTTATGGCACATAAGGGCTTATGAGGATACACAGCGTCTCAATTAGTTATTAGACCTATTTTTAGATACGGACTTATTGCACTGGCAATCAAGTACTTTTGTTGCAAATGCGAATAAAAAACTTTGCAAAGTCCACCATGGTGTCTTCAGAATTCCTCTTACTATAACTCTAATTGTTCAGCTACTTTCTCACATTATATTGAAGAAATATATCACTTGGTCATCTACCATCAAATATGGTATTTAAATTCTAATATAGAAAAAAATGTGTCCTATACGGTATATATCAGACATACCTATAAAAGGTGTGGATAGATCATTCAAGCTTTATAAATCAACGCATATATATTAAAAATAAATTATTATTAACGATTTGATGTTGTGTCATTTATTATAACAAAAATAGTAGCAATCATTTCCAAAACACAAACGCCTCCTTAAGGATTCTAGATTTATTATATGAACATGAAAAAGATTCTAATCTAATTTTCGTTTGCTGTGTCTATATTTTAAAAATATCATTTATCATTCCAGGATTATAGTCAATTGTATACGATTTTCTTGAATATATAAAATCAAATTGATAATATTTTCAAAAATTTCAAAAACTTTTAACTAATAATAATTTTAAAAATAGAATGTCGGGTCAAGAACCACAACATCATTTATAGACAGAAAGAAATATTTTTTGTTCTGTTTAATTTTTTTCTATTTAAAGAAAAAATTTCAACTACCTTTGACATCACGTTTTTCCATATACTTGTGCATTCATAGAAACACTTTCGTCTAAATTCTTAATAACTTATTCTATTTTTGAATAGAAATTCTTGTGTTTTTTTTTGGTTTCAATAAAATAAATTAAAATTTAAAAAACAATAAATAAGTTGTTGAATGGTTGCCAAACATTGAATATTGAGACACTACTCGGTTATATTTTGATCTGTAATATATATTCGTTCTGTAGTTTGGACACGTCAAATTATTATGTGTTACGCAGATTTGGAGTGTGTTGTTTTTCTATATCGGAGAGATCGGAAAGATATTTTAAACGTCAAAAAAATTATCTGTGTTCTTATGCATTCTCGGATATATCTGATATATCTGTTCGGTGTTTTTTTTTCATTCTCGGATCTCAGATCATATATTTTCTCTCTGAAAACTTTTACAAATATTTACAGATATTTTTTTTTACCGACTGGAAGTCATCGTTTAAAGGATAAATTTAAAAAATTGTAGGTAAAGTTTCGATTAAAAACAAATTTAAATAAATTATTTAATAAAATTTAAATTTATTTAATAAAATTTAAATTTATTTAATAATTTTTTTTTTATTTTTTTTGGCGGAAAAAACTCAGAGAATATATTTTATATCTGACTGTTCATTATCGGAGGAAGAAATTATACGATGTATCTAATACAGATTTTATTTTAACACTCCGATCTCTCCGATATAGAGAAAAACACACTCTTGATGTGCTACGCTGACTTGACCCATTAGATTTTTTCTTATAACATTTTTCGATGTTTAAACTTCAGGATCAATATGTGTTACATCTTAATAAACTTTTTCGGTTTATTAGTTTTAATATATTAAAAGTGGACAGTTGAACAATGTTTCGTACTAAATTATTGTCTATGTCATCTATTACGAAGTGTGTTGGACTTCAAAATAAAGGTTTAGCTTACAAATTTCATAATAAATCAAACGATTTATTTCGTCTCGTCTGATGTTTGTATGTAATACAGCCATGCTGGCTTTGAAAGTGAGAACGTTTGGTATTTTGTTTTAAAAATATATTTGAAACATGTTAACAATGCTATTTAGTGCCTTGGATTCTGAATTTGCGTTAATTATCACAGTATATTCGAATATACGTCAAAATTACAACCTTTCACTAATTCAATAACAATATTACACTAAATTAGATTATTCGATTATTTGATCAGACGACAGAATACTGTGACAAAAAAATTCGGTCACTACAACCTCCTTAATTAATTCGGTCATTACCCCCTGTTTATTTAATTTAATTCGATTAAAGTTTAATTTCGATTGTTCTTCTTCATATATAGTTTTTGAAGATAAGACAACCGAAATGGATGTCACTGTCACAGGAAAAATTCAATTGGCAAAAAGGTTATAGTGACCGAATTGTTTCATTCTGTATAGTGATTAGTTTCTACAAACAACGATATGAAAAAACATACGCAGTGGCGGATTTATAAATTTGCCGCCTATAGGCTAATTTATATTGCCGCCTAATATATTTTATAAATTATCAAATGGGAGCGAAGCAACCAAAAAAACGATTTTTTTCGAAAGTTCAAGGTCACGTTATTTACAAGTAGTTTATAATTACGCTTTTAATAAAAAACGTGCGAATCTGGCAAACAAAATTAATAAGATCCAAAATACGAAAATAATAAACGTTTATTAAAATCAAATAAAATGCAATAAAAACTCCATTTCAACAAAATATAAAACTTAAATAATATAACAAATTTTATAAATATTCAACTAAATAAGATAGTACATTATAGAACAAGGTTGAAAAGTAAGCTATTATTGACCGAGAACTTTTAGATCCTGAGGCGCGTAGCGCCGAGGGATATAATGTTCGAGGTCTATATTGGTCTTCTCAACTGAGTTATATATAGAATTTTTTTAACTACTAACACTAACTACCATATTTGCTTTGATTAGATTTTGATATTAGTCATTTTCCATTTCATTTTTTAAATATCTTAAAATATCAAGTAGCCGGGAAGTTTAGTTTCATACAAATAAAACGAAATAAAGGAATGCAATTATTATTTGTTTGTGTTTTTTTGTTCATTTCAATTAAAAATAAAGGAAAATTTGTCATTATTAACCTAGGTAATGTTTTGTTATTATTGACCTAGCTTGAGAAAAATTACTTCTCATTGGGGCATTCGAGTAAATAATGACGATTTCTCAAGTTAGTAGTTAAAAAAATAATTTTTTCTTTGGCTTACATTACATTTTTTTTCTGAACTTATTGTTTACAAAATTTTTAATTATATCATCAAAAGAAATCGAATTTGCAATATCAGATTCAATTGATAAAACTGCTAAATCGCTTAATCTGCTATTGGACATCGTTGGGCGTAAACAGGTTTTAATTCGTTTTAAACATGAGAACGAACATTCTGATGAAAAATTTCTGACAGCCATTGTTTTGTATATTCTAAAAATAATATCAATATTAGGAAAAATATCAAGCAGATTTTGATCCCTAATCCAATTGCACATATTGTTAATTATATGTTTTTTATCATCTAATGCCAAATACTCTTTGATGTGCAAAATCTCTTCAACTAGATCATCTGAAACATCTTGTGAATAAACTTCGCATAATTTAAATGCTTCATTTTTTATTTCCTAATCAGAAAAAGCTCGCAAAATTTAAAAAGGACGTAGAAAATTTCGAACACTCTGTCGTACGCACATTTTCGACCGTTTAGTTCTGAGATTAATCGATCGACAATTGTAAAAAATACGTTTATTTTAAAACTATCCTGAGCACCAAACAGGTCTTCATCATCGTTGGTTTCATCAAAATGTCGCTCTCTTTTTTGGTTCGCCTTTCGCTTGCAGTGTAGTTTTGAGTACCAACCAGCGCCTTGGCCTCTTCTTCATAAGTTGTAAATTTCTCGCGGGAAGATGAAATAATTGAAATTAAAGATTTGAATAAATCGATAACCAATCCAATGTCTGCATCTTCCTGTTGTAGTTTTTTACTCACTATACATTGATACGATTTAAAATACTACCCCAAAAAACAGTCAAGAACGCAGTTTCAAATTTTGTCAATTCCTTGCATAATCCTGCTGCTTCTGCCTTTGTAACCGTTTTCTCAGAACTGTCGTTCGAAATTGATTTTAGAATATCATGAATTTCTTTCCAAGACATTAATAAGCTTTTGCAGGCATCATCTCTGCATGACCATCTCGTAGTCGAGATCCTCTTTGGTGTTATGAGTACATTGCTGTTTTGCAGTTTTTCCCAACGCATCGTTGATGCCGAAAAAAAGTTATAAATTGCTTGCAAAAATGAAAAATAGTTGGTGGATTTATTACAGCAACTAGCCGCCGCAGTTCCAACTAAATTAAGAGAATGGGCTGCACATAGTATAAGTTCCGCAAACTTGTTGGCATTTTTAGTTCTGGCTTGGAGACCAGATAAGTGCCTGACATGTTTGCAGCATTATCGTACGACTGACCTCTAAAATTTTCTAAATTAATGTTTAAAGATACCAGGGTGTTAGTTATTGATGTGTACATTTCTTCACATTTCCTCATTTTCTACCTCTGTTGGTGTTCCACATTCTTTAAAATATCTCAGAACAATTGATAACTGATCTACATGTGCGATGTCTGGTGTAGAATCAACAATTATAGAAAAATATTTCGCCGCTTTTATTTTGGCAGATATTACTTCTGTGCACTTCTGAGCCATAAGATGAACTATTTCTTCGTACGTTGTGGACGAAAGATAACTAGTTTTACAGCTACCCGGTCTTCCTTTTTTTTAGATGTTCCTTTAAGAATAGATAAAATTCGGCTAAAAGTTCTACGGCCAGTAAAAAGTTACTATTATGACATGATCCTACAACTTCATTAGAACCTCTTAAGGGTAGACCACGACTTGATAACTTTTTGACGATTGCGACAACGCGTTGTAGCACTTGCGTCCAATAATTTTTTTCTTTATCAATTTCTGCATTTAATAAATTAATCAAATTTTTACTTGAAGTCCTTGCCCTCAAAGCAACCACAGATTTTTTGTGATTTATTGATCGTTCGTGCTGTTCTACGCATTGTTTTAAGTTTTTAAAATCATTAAATCCTTTATCCGTGCAAAAAGATGAACCCAATTTAGATAACAAACAAGGACAACAATAAACACTTCCATTTGATTCAGAGTAGATTATCCATTGGCGACTTGAAACTTCTCCATTCTGAAGCACCCTTTTAAAAATTGTTGAACTCAAAAAGCGTGTTTGGTCTTTGCAGATTCGTTTTGATTTCCCAAAATCAGAATCTGCGTTTTGAGAATAACCATTTCGCGCAACAAAATCTATCAACTCATCATTTACTACCCACTTTGCAGGATCTACGTCCAACATAAAAACTTGAGACCGAAATATTTCCGATAATAATGGTTGATCTTTTTCTTCTCGTTCAACATTATCCATTCTTTAAGAAAAAATATAAAAAACAAAAAAAGAAAGATTTACGTCCATCAACACCTTTGAACGTATGTTGTTGTGGGACCTTGGTCTTAAAAGGTTTTTATGTGTTTATTGTGACACATATTGTAATGCCTACTACACAACACATTTTATTAAAAAAAAAAAAAAAAACTTGATTAACTGTAGCATTTTCATTTTCACACAAAACAGAATTACACAAGAACACACCGCCGCTATGTTTCGAGTATAGAGATAAGAAATTTTGCGAATTTGAATGATTTAATCTGGATACTCTGTTTATAGGAGTTGACGGCTCTCGCCACCGCAAAAAAAATTCTGTTTTGAAAAATTTGTATATTTTAAAAATTTCCGCACAAAAATTTGCCGCCTACGAAAATTTGCCGCCGTAGGCTACAGCCTAGCTAGCCTATTTAGAAATCCGCCACTGAACATACGGGTAATTACTTTTTCCCTTTGCTCTTTTCTAGTCTGCAACCTTAAAAATACACAGTATGTAGATACTTTCCAGTCGTATAAACACATATTTTTGGTTTTCCTGCCAAACTATGAGAAAAATGCTTCTGAAAATTAGTTGGAAAAAACTGGTCAAAATGGAAGGTATGCTTTGAAACTCCAATATCGGTACAGAGGTTTGATAAAAATTGGTGAGGTTCTGATAAAAGAATTGATGTTATAACTCGTATATAGGGTAGCTTGAAAGATCCTAAGTTAGAACAATATGAAATAAAAGAATTTCTCTAGAAGTCTGAACCGGGAATAAAGAATTTTAAGGGATTAAATTTTAACTCGCATACTCCAAAAGTTATATGTGGTTAAAACCTAACCATGTTTGAGGTTTGTTTAAACTATTAAAATTTTCTTTAAATTTCTATGGCCGTAACCACATAATGGTTAAAATCGTGATCGAATAATGTGGTTTGACGAACCATATGAACTAGTTAAATTAACCGTATTATCTCCTTTCGCAACCACAAAAATTGGTCAAATTAATTACATTTATTTATTAAAACTTATGTGGTAAACCTTATCGCATAAGTTACAAAAAAAACGATTGAGTTAACCGATTTTAGTCAGTAGGACATCATTTTGAGATTAGCTAAAATATATCACAGTTTATGATTGTTTTAACTGCACTTTGCTTTTTTGATAAGTAATTATTTTTCTGAGTGCACCAATTAATATTAAGTGTTATCATGAGACAATATAAATGACATTATGTGACAGAAGAAGAAACTTGCTCTCTATTGGCTCAGTACTGTCCCATAAAATGCAAACACATTTTCAAACCTGCTAACTGAACATAATTGACGATGTTAAATATCCTACAAGTCAGTATTTGGCGTCAGACAGTCGTCTTAAAGTCTAAAATATTAACTTTAATGGGGAATCAACATATAAGTCTAAACACATCGGCGGAAGACTTCTGATCATAAACCATTGTTGTTAAATTTATTCCTGTTTATAACTTAGTTTAACATTAATATTATTTTCTGGTAATAATATTATTATTATTTTTCTCAATCTCTCAAGCTCTGAGATATCAAGACTTCGGTCTGGGTTAAGGATTTTGATATATAGTTTTCGGCAAAAAACTTTTATGGGGACATGGTTTTTAGTTTTGGGCAGCGATGTATATCAAACATAACTTTTTGTTAAAGTGCATGTATTTTTTATCTCTGTGAATTACAAAACTAACACGAAACATCAATACATTGTCGGAAAATTATAACTGATCATATATTAACATAATTTAGTAAAATGATTATACAATCTGCAAACTACTCAAAAACCCCTCCATTTAGCGTTTCGAGAAAATATTTCAAAATCACAAATCCATATTTCTTTCAAAAATATTATAAAACTAAAATAAAATCAAAAATTCGAACTTTTTTCAAACAAAATTCTAAAAATATTTCAAAAGTTCTTACAAAATCAAAAATTGAAACTTTTTTAAAAATTCTAAGAATATATATAGCAAGATGAAAAAAATGCGATTTTTTGAAAAAGTTTTTTTTTATTGACAATTCGTATACTACTTAGGCTGCCAAGTTTTTTTGGTAAAGCGGCTTAGTTCGCCGCAAAAACCAAAATTATAATTTTTTAGTAAAATAAGATTTAAACATATATAGCAATAAAATCAAAACTTATGATGTATGGTGGGTTTGTAGAAAAATGTATGGCGTACATTTTTGTAGAACACTATTTGCTCCTTAAAGTAGGCAAAATTCTATATATTTAGGTTTAAAGTAGAAAAAGGACTGTGGCGCCACTCTGCGGCGTTTCTAAAAACTTTTTCGTTAATCAAAATTTTTAAAAATTTAATCTTCTTTCAATATTTTTTATTTCATTGAAATCGGTTGATTATTTTTGGAGATATTTGAAAAAACCTATTTAAGTGCGTTAGTCTTTTTTTATTAACATCCTATGAGTTTTGTTTTCGTCTTAATACCAATTAAGGATTTACCAATTAAGATTCCACTTCGTGCAGGTTTTTAATTTTAAGAATTAATTTTTGCTCAGTATTTAGTGAATCATTGCACCAAGATCGGTGCTTACTAAATTTAAAACCTGCATCTCTGAGCAGTTTAAGCTGTCTTCTTAGAAACTTCTCGCGGTCAGTCTTTAGGACAATACTTATGAGGCACTCTTGTATAGAAATTATGTCCATTATGTCTGTTTTCATAAGTTCTTCAATTACAATTTTAGAGTCTCTTTTTCTTTTCTTTATTTGATGTTGTTCATTTAAAAGATTTAGTCTGGTTATCCTTTCAACAGCATTCCACTGTAACATAGCATCAAACTTTTTCTTAATAATTTTTCCATTTCTTGTGAGATCTTTTAAAGAAATATTTTGGATTGCCCTCGTGTTGTTCAAGAATGAAATCGCTTTATTGCATCTTGCTTTTATTTGTTGTGTTCGCATGTAAATTTCTTTATTTGGTGCTATGTCTTTATTTCGCTTACACATAGCAAATACTCTTTCCGAATTAATATTATTTAATACACCATACATATCATCTACTGGTGTAGATAGATATCTTGATCCTACAGAAGATCGTAAAGCCTCAATTAGATTGAAAAATGAATCTTTTGAATTTATAATTATTTCAATATGACTGTTAATCGTAGAGAAGCAAAAGCAAAAATGAAACTTTTCCGGTATATTTGTTTTAATATCCATTGAAACAGGATATCTCATTTGAGTTAACTATTTCAAATAAGTTTTCCAGTGTGGATCGAAAATCTGTTTGGTGACTACTAGACAATAGATCACTCGATACAAAATGTTTAATTGGTTCAATAAATATTGCATGAGCGATTACACTCAAATGTAAATATGATAGAAAAGTTTTATCCGAAAGATATGTTTTTATTAATTCACATTCCTTTGCATACATACCAGAGCATATTTCAATATATTCCAATATAATTGATTTTAAAATAAGGATTTGTTTCGCAATATCGTTTAGATACATAAAGCGATGACCGACAACCTCATTCAAGCTCTTAGGGGTCGAAATTTGTTTATTTTTTTGAAAGTTATAGAAATCGGCGGCAATTGGATGACGGCCGCGTTTTTAAAATTTAAAATTTTTGCCAATTCTTTAATTTGGTTCCCAAAATTAGGATACTCGATTTCCAAGTGCTTGACAATGTCCTTAGATATATTGTTTGCAATGTGTACATAACATTCTTTCAAAGTAAGAGATTGAATCATTTCAGTATTTTGAATATTTGACCGCTCCACATTTAACAATTTATTGAAGGCGGTAGATGTAGCAGCGCCGCCGTCTGCCATACATGAATTTAAGGACAAAAGAAATTGTTTTTTAAATGCTCCATTGGCTTTTAAAATATCATCCATGCGATCTAAAGCTGTCATTAAAACAAACATTTGGTACTCAGTAGATTTGGTAGGTACCTTTTCTATTGCAATTACGACTTCCTTCATTTCGTAGTCCATGACACAAGCTAATATAAATACTTGGATCTTATGAATGCCCATCGTGGTTTCATCATGGTGGAGCGTGAAGCTATGCCCATTATCCAGAAACTCTTGGGTAATTTGTGCTGTAGCTAATTCTGTAAGATACATAAAACGAGTTTTGTGGTTGTAAACTGATCTAACTGTTAGAGATCTACCGAAACGACTATATATTTCACTCACTTTTTTATAAGAAATTGCCATTTCCAGAAGTTGAGAAACAATTATTGTGTTTTGTTTTATTGTAACTGTTTTTAGCTCTAGAGATTTTGGAACCAGTTTTCTACATGCCAGTTTTGAAGACAATCTTATTACTTTCCGTTTGAGCATACCAATGTTACGTTTTAGTTGATGAATTTGTTGCGTGTTATTAGATTCATCTTCAAATAATGTACATACTATTCCTTTAAATCGTTCTCCTTTAAAATTAGTATCTTTTAAATATTTATTAATAAATTCATCAAACTCTATTAAAACAGAACGTTTAGCGTTATATACTTCGATTTCGCACAGAAATTGATAAATTTCATGCTTATCAAAATGTAAACCATTTAGTTTAAATATTGATAAAACCTTATAAGCATCTTCATTAAGAATACCGGTTTTCCATTTATAGCAACCTTGACCATTTTTATACAAAGCATCAAGGATGCATTTAAGGGAATTTGACATACTCATACTTTTGGTAAATGCGTATAACGATGTTAACTCATTAAAAATCAAAAGTGAAATGAAAACAAAAAAATTCTTTTGTTTTTATAACTCTAGTGTCGCATCACTGAACTCTAGTGTCGCAACATTGAACAGAAAATTATATTTTGGATGATGGGTTATAATTGTGAGTCACAATACCGGTAAATTTTGTTTAAAGTTACCGGTAATTACCAGTAAATGCCACACAAAAATTATCAGCAAAGAAAAAAAAATATTAATACTTTTTTGAAGTACTTAACAGAAAACCGCTAAAAACTAATTAAATATAGACAATTTTGAGTGCAAATGGCAAAAGAACCCAGCTAACAAACAAGTATGATACATCAAATTACGCGTCTTGAATGCATGTATAATAAAAAATCTATCAGGGTTCGAAAAGTTTGACGACTAAGGTAGAAATGACCAAAAACCGTCAAAATTTTCCAAAAATTGTGAAAAAATACCGTTTTTTGGAGGTTTTTAATTGTTTTTTCCCTGAAGAGAAATAACTCAAGGCTCTGATAGATTTTTTATTATACCTGACTTTATTATACGTCATTTGATATATTATACTTTTCTGTGCATATGCTGGTTTTCTTGTCATTTGCGTTGAGAGGTTCCAAAAACGTTGATTTAGAGTTTTTAAAAGAAAAAAATATTTTACGGTAAAAGACGCCATGTTTAATATCATATTTGGCAAGTACAATTACTATACGGTATAATAAAAATATGAACAAGAAATTAGAAAAATTTTCTATACTAAAAAAATCCGCTCAAAGAATTTCATAATTTTTTGAGGTTATGTTTGCAGGCCTATATCTCAGAATCCATTACGACTTTTGCCCCTAAATTTTTATTGAGAAACCATCAGTATGTCCATTGTGATTATAAATTACAATATCACAAATTTAAGGTATCAATTTTTTTTTAAAAGTTTTCATCTTGTTAAATATATATATATAAAATTCAAAAATTCAATTTTTTATTTCAAAATTCTAAAAATATTCCACAAATTAGAATAAAATCAAAAATTGAAAACTTTTTCTAAATTTTAATAATATTCCAAAAATTCATAAAAATTCAAAAATTCAAACCTTTTCCGAAATTCTAAAATTATTGCAAAAATTATAACAATATCAAAAATTGAAACTTTTTCCAAAATGATAAAAATTACAATAAAATCAAAAAGTTAAAATTTTTCAAAATTCTAAAAATATTTCAAAAACTATAACAAATTCAAAAATTTCCATGTTCAATTAATTATATTTACGTAAACAAGCAGGTAAATTTCCTTTTCCAAAAAATTATCTAAAAAAATAAATGAAATTATTTTTTTGACACACTTGACAATATTTTTTTGACAAATAATAATAATAATTTCATGTTCATTATACATTTCATTTCATACAAATAACTAATTTTTTTTTTTCTAAAACAATAAATGAAAATCATTCTTTTGACACACTTGTCATTATTTTTTTGACTAACTTATCCTCAATAATAATAATAAAATTTCATGTCGTACAAATAATTGATTTTATTTTTCCAAAAAATTGGGTAAAAAAATAAATAAAAATCTTTCTTTTGACACACTTCACAACATTTTTTTGACAAACTTATAATGCCATAATTCTCAATAATAATAATAAAATTTCATATCAAACAAATAATTAATTTTATTTTTTTCCAAAAAATTGGGTAAAAAAATAAATAAAAATCTTTCTTTTGACACACTTGACAACAATTTTTTGACAAACTTATAATGCCACAATTCTCAATAATAATAATAAAATTTCATGTCAAACAAATAATTAATTTTATTTTTTTCCAAAAAATTGGGTAAAAAAATAAATAAAAATCTTTCTTTTGACACACTTGACAACATTTTTTTGACAAACTTATAATGCAATAATCTAGTTTTTAATCTCACATATCAATCCCGACCATCCACGTTTTTTAAGCAAAAAATATGCATATTTCCTTGTTTTGACACACTTGACGATTTTTTTGACACACTTCCGGTACAGTTATCGAACACATCGTCCTTTTGGCTCTTCCTATTGAATAAACCTATTTAAAAAAAAAAAAAATTTGAAATCCGTCCAGCGGTTTTCTAGATTTCGTCATATATACAGACATATATATTGTTTTTTTTGCTTTTTTAGAATCAGTAGGTCCTAAAACGTCGAGAAATGCCAAAAAAGTCGGGGTAAGAATTTCACTTTTAGCTCATGAATGTAATACTTAGGTCTTTCAGACCGAAGTAATATTTGATTTCTGATTATTTTTCATGTATATTTCATGTATTATTTTTCATACATAAAAAAATGAAAGCATCATTTACAAATGCAATCACATACATTTTCAATTTACAACCTAAATATAGTGTCACATTTTTCTACCTAACGGCCTTACTCCCAATTCGATAAACGTAATTCCCAAAATTTCCTACTGCATTCGATCACTGACTACATTCGATTATAACAGTACTGAATATTCAACACCGCTATTGCTTCTCAACAAAAGGAAAACAATTCTGCAAACAATATTACCTTAGCAAGAATATTTAACAGGTCCAAAATAATACACAAAACAGTTCTATTAAATAACACTTTGTTAACAATTAAAAAACTAGCTTATGCTCTATTTACACGGTTTTATGTTTACGATTACGATACATCGTCTCGTTTACAATTGGCACCTGCATGGATGGATCCGTTTTTGTTGATTTGTAAATTTTTTTTATATTTAATTTTTGGGGTGTGACAACCCCGCGTACTCCAGTCCATGCTATTGACATACGAGCTCACGTGAAATATCACATACGAGCTCACGTGAAATATCACATACCACTGGCAATATCAGTTAGATATCACTTGCCAAGGTGATATCTTAGGGGTGTTGGTGGATTAACTCTATTCTGTCAAAGATAGCACCCTTAATCTTAGCTGTGGAATAATTCTTGATGATGGTACGCTATTACTTGCTCAAAGAATCGAGCCCTATGTCTGGATTTTAATCATTGAGGAAGACAGTTCGTCATATCATAAAGGAATATCCTGAATAGCATTTTATTAGGGCCCCCATCACTGATAGTGGCCGCATCAGGCAGCCTGACCATGTGCTGGTCAAGAATGAATGTAACGCCACAAACTACCCACGCTGGATCAGGCATCCCCATCCGAGCCGGATTAGTTCATATAGGATATATAATCCTACGGTTTTGAAAGAGTTTCCCTAAATAATATGTTAGTCGAGTGAGCACATTGCACAAAAAATCAATCATCAATAAAAAAATGTACAAAAAAAAATTAACTATTACCATAGCTAAATTTAATAAAAATTATTAAATATTAAATTAAATTATTTTTTTTTTTGTTGTTATAATTTCAAATATTCATTAAAGGGAGTTTAAAGTAGAAATTTTGAAAAAAAATTATTATTGATCATGGCATGTGGGGTGTCATATGAAAGGTGATTTTTTTTGTTGTGCAAAACAGTTTTTTTTGTAATTTTCGAAAGTACAGTTTTCGATTTATTTTCAAAAATGTAAAAATTATTTTTGTCCTCCCTCTTAACTTCGAACATTACAAAAGAAAAAATTTGAAAAAATTCATGGGTGTGAATTTGTTGATTGGTGTTGATTTTGCTTAATCGAAACTAAAACTTTATTTTGAAGTAGAAATTCTGAAAACAAATATATTTTTGATCATAGCATGTGTGGGGGGGGGTCATATGCAAGGTGATTTTTTTTTGTTGTGCAAAACAGTTTTTTTGTAATTTTCGAAAGCACAGTTTTCGATTTATTTTAATAAATGTAAAATTAATTTTTGTTTGTCTACGAATAATACAAAAGAAAAACTTTAAAAAAATTCACGGGTGTAGGGATTTTGCTAAATCGATACTAAAAATTTGTACTAGTTATAATTTCAAATAAACGTGAAACTATACTAACAAAAACTGTTTTTTCTCAAATATTATATACACGGAACCCTCAGCAAGCGAATTATATTCGCACTTGCCTGGCTTTTTTTTTTGAATTGATAAGAAATTAGTTTTTTTTCTGTGAATCCAACTATACAATCAAATAAAAATTAAAAGGGTCCCGATAAGTACGTCCGGTTAGTCATTAGTAAAATTTGAAATTATATTAATTAAAAACCCAAGTAAAGGGACAAATGTGATTAAAAATATACAAACAATAAAAAACCAAAAAGAGAGAAAATTTTTTTTTGTGATATGTATATCTGTAAATATCTAAATTACACATGGTGATGAACATGTGAATATTAAACTTTGGAAGTTTTTTGGTTGTGGTTGAGTCGATCGGATTTTAATGATTAAAAATTAATTTCTTTTTTAACCAAAGAATGTTCTAATTAATTTAGTTATAATTTAAATATATAGTTATAATTTAAACATTTTGGTAATGTCAATGTCAACTAAATTATACTGAATTGTTAGTCCCCGGTGTGGATGCAAAAAATTAATAAAAGACAACTTTGAAGTATAGATTGTGATTCTGGCTAAAGATAACAATGATGTTTAGCTATATTTGTGATGCCGCTGGTTTGTGGAAAGACGACTAGCGGGATTGTCACAACGAGGAAGATGTTCATTTCAACATCGATAACTGTTAGCTCTTCTGGGTTTGTACTATTGGGATGTATCATGCATGGTATTTTATATTTTTGTCAATTATTTTTATAGGGGACTATATTTTAGTTTTATACTGATAGTTGGTGGTAATCATCCACTCGAGATGTTTTCAGAGATTTAATAAGTAGAAGAAGTTCTACAGATGTTTCTGGAAATATCGCTTCGAATACGCACGGTTAAAGATTATGTTTTTTTTGTGTTTCTGCCGTGGGACGATTCCGACCAGCACATTATTATGGTAGCGATAACTTCCCCATCCCCATGGTGACAAGGAGTATCCGGTGAGTATACAAAGACTCGAAATCCAACTTTATTTTATAGCACCAACCAACCACCTACATAGTCGTCATGATTTTTTTCTTGCCTCTTTAATTCTCGTATTACAAAACACATTCATACGAAAAATATGCAAAATTCAAAAGTCACTTACAATGTTGGATGAATTCATACTAAATTTCCTAATTACTCTTTCCAATTTTTCTTTCAATTTGATTTATCGTTTTTTTATGGACATTTGCAATATTCTCTGTACGTATTTTATTTATATTCTAAAACATACACAAAAAGACTTGGGCAACAACCAATTTGTTTAAAACGCTCTACTAATTTATTTACTCATTCCAAAATTTCTAGTTCAGTTTTTTCATTAAATTTATTTACCTTTAAAAATAAATTAAACCAAATATTTACATTTAGTGAAATTTTAGCGATAACAACAAAACGAAATTGTTTTTCCTAACGAAAATCATTAATTATGAAAAAAAAGAAAAACACAAACATTTTCACAGTTAATAAATTCGAAATTGGTTTTTGTAAATTTTTTGTTTCGGTAAACATTGCAAAAGTTTATTGTTTATGTATCGAGTGGAGACTTTGAAAGTCAATGTTTTATTGGTTGTTGCCCTTAAAAATTGTTGTTTTAATTAAATTTTTAAGTAGAAATTGTTTATATTCAAGCATGTCTGGAGTTCATTAGAAAAATATACATCCGATTTTATTATTCTTTACGAATTTGCGAAAACTCTATACTTGAACATTGCGTAGCATCCTTATTAATCAACTCAAAATACAACCAGAAATTTGAATAATAAATTCATTAACCTATTAACAAAGAGCACAAATCAAAATTCTAATATAATAAATTTTAAGCTACTGTAGATTTCTATGTCGATAGAACCGTACTCATCTGTAAAAAAATGTCATAAACATTATTTTCCTTTTTATTACCATATGTATATGCTGCTGTTATATACCTTTATATCCGCAATCAATTTAAATTAAAATAAAATAAAAACAAAACATAACCTATAATCATTCATTCATACGGTTCGTTGATTTTTTATAAAAATAATTAAATTGAATTAATTTTTTTTTGTAACTATTACAACCTACAATTTAATTAATTGATTTATTTATTTAATTAAATAATAAAAATAATGCCATTGTTGTTTTAATTTTTTTTATTTCTCTATTTTATGTATTTTATGCACATTAAACTATTTGTTATGAAAAATGAGTGAGTTCAATGTAATAAAATTAAAATATATGCATGTATGAAAATAGATGTAGGGAGTTACAATGGAAATAAAATTCAATCGATTGAACAATGTATGAATTGTTAATTGTTATGTTTTAATTTGTAATAGTTTGATTGAATTTTAATTGATTTTCTACAGAAATTATCATTTAATAGGAATTTTGTTAACTATTGCCTTTTGTATATGTGTATATATTGTACAAAAAATATTTGGATAATGGAATGAATTATATATTCTTTGCATTACTGTTAACCGAAATAAGATAGAAACATGTCTTAATAATGGTGTGGTTTTTTAGATAATTGTTATACATGAAAATATTTTATATTCTTGGTTAAGTATCCATATGTCGCAAGAATCCATGATGTTACAATACACTCTGTTGGGATGAAGTGTGAATGTAGTCTGGCCTATTGAAAAATTCATTGAAGTGTATCGTTTGTGTCGTGGATTGACATATCACACGATATTAAAAAACAGAATGTAAACTCCAAACACAGTTTCGGTTTCGTATTAGCTAAGAACCAACAAACTAGGCTTGTTTCTTTTGTTTTTTGTTTGATTTTTAAACCTAAACCTAAATTTGGTACTCTTTGTGTTTACTGTCCTGTATTTGCAAAATGTTGTATTTACCAATAGTTAATATTGCAGTGATACGTTCGAAGTTATTTCCTGTCTTTAGACTCTTGATCTTGCTTGTTAGGTGTGCCCGTCTAGTTTAACGGAAACATAAGTCTCTGATCTCTGGTTTGGGCTCGAACCAAAACCAAGCCCCTCTTTTGCTTCAGTCAATGTGCAATTTTATGTAATCCAAATCATTTAATTTAAAATGTATATAAAAGAACAGAAAAGCTACTAAACACAAAGCAAAAATGATCTAAGTTTTTATATAAGGATTATTCGCTATTATAGTCATAAAAGCAAATTATTTAAAAATTTTAATTAATTTCATTTCAAAAAATAATGCGATCATCTATATAAAAAGTTGTAAAAAGTAAAAATATATATATTAGTTGCCACAGCTATATGGGATTATGAATTATGTCCCATAGAGAGTCAGCATAATACAATACAAATAAATTGAGGTTTTTCGGGAAACTAGACCTCTAATTGCATCATACAACTAAAATTGATGCCTATCACTAAGCATCTCGAATCTTCATCCTGTTAAAATTTAATCGTTTAATTACGTACGTGACCAATGTACATGGACAATCGGATTGTGCACAGTTTGAGTATGCTCAGGTGTTCTAAAGTCGCCTCTTCGAATAGTCAACTCTAAACAGTTGGTTTATATATCTCTTTGAAATACATTGCTTTAGATTCTGTATCATCTCATGTTAATTTTATCTTAGACAAACATATGACTGTAGGTAAGGCTCTTATAGTCGAATCTATCTCTAAGTGGGTTTGTAGTAAAATAGAGCATGCATTAATTTTTATCAATAAAAAAGTACTTTTGACCACAGAATAAACTATCCTGGCACAGTCCATATACCACGGATGTTGACTTAAACACTACATTTGAACTACTGTTATATTCCACCCTTAGCCGTGGCTTATAAAATTGTTGAAAACAAGTGTTATGCATGTAATATTATACGCTAAAAGGCAATGCAAATAGTTTTAACTGAAAATTATTACCACTTACTATTGATCTCGTTAATAATGAAGTAAATATGCGAAACGAACTGTAACCGTAATAACTCATTTTTTCCATTATTAAGTGTGAAATCAAATGCAAATAGAAATTAAAAAATATTACGAACATTCATTAAATTTATACAAGTTCTTGTAGATATTATAGAGAATAAAATGAGTACTATAGGTAGTAGTAGTCCACTGATTATATTGTATTTCACACACTATATTGAAACAATAAAGTATGAGGCAATATTCCAAACAAATGAAACGTTTATTCACCAATCAAAACAAACCAACAAATTTCCTTTATTTCAAGTTAACAAAGTTGTTTTTCTTCTGTACATGGAAACAATTGAAAGAGTGGTAAACGAACGCCATATGGATAATTGAATTATATGCTTGAAAGTCGATTATTGTGAAAGGTAATTTGTTAAAGATAATTATCAATTGTTTTATGATTACGATACGAAAATTGTTTAAGCATTTCAAACAGAAAATAAGTAAACAAGCTTTAATTAACGACAATTTAAACTCTGATTTATTTGTAGTGAAAGGACGGTAGCGGTTTAATGATTAAAACGATTATCGAGGGCTGTGCTATCTCCAAGCCTGCAAAAACTTAAATTCTAAAATAAAAATCGAAATTATGACAAGGTCGTTAAACCAAAATATTAAAGATTTATTACAGATATTTCATTTTGAAGTTTATATATTTCAACCTTACGAATCAATCAATGTCATTCAATTATATAGCTAGCTGCTAATCTTGATGGTTCTATGACATAATCATGTATCATGTACAAATGTTAATTTAGCCAGTTACATACTAATATATATTAATTGTTTATTTCAAATCTATTTAAAGTTAAAAGAGTTTTGTTTTTCGTTTTTAACTTAATATTTGAATCACATGTCGAGTGGTATTATAATAAAGAATGCCAAAAATAGCGAACAAAACTAGTTAAAAAGGAAATTTACCGCCAAATTGAAACAAATTAACTGTTATCGTTATTTTATTTGAATTTCAATTTAAATTAAAATTGCAATAATTTAATATATAATAGAATTAAATAGTTTGTAAATGCGTTTAAGAAATTCATTTTAGATATAGTTAAATAGTTAACATGATTTCTTTGTCATGTTTTTATTTGAGGCTATGTTTGTCATCATTTTATGGAGTGAAATATTTGAAATGAAGTCATTTTTGATGATGTAGACGTCAATTATTTGTGTCCGTTTGATTTTTTATTTATATTTGGTGTTTGGATTTAAATTTGACGTTTCTTCAATGAATACAAAAGCGAAAAAACAACACTGAATTGTTGTTAGTATCATTTACTTAAACTCACCAGTTGCATTTCTTAATACATAGAGAACATCCTGTAATTTCAACTATTCAAATAAGATGAACTTTACCGATAAAGAAAAGAAAATCAATATATAGTATATAATAGAGAAATGAAACAAATGATATTCAGAGAAAATAAGTTTATCATTAAAAAAACATTCATGAATTTCCAACGAACTCGAGAACTCGTTCTTTAATTCTCAAATGTCGTTATGGTTCAAGATATCATAAACAGTTTTAAAGTCATTGAATAGATAATATTTGCCGCCGCAAAAAAAAAATTGTATGCCGCTGTCACCATGTGATGCTAATATCTCTTACTGAAATTGGTGTGGTAGTATATATTTATATAGTATAAATATTTTAGAAAAACAAAACAATTTAGAGAATAATTTGACAAACGGGTTCCAAGTTTACCATAAAAGTGAGAAGAAACAGAGAACGTCCTTTCAGCTTCGGTTGATGATGGTTTTATAGTTGTTAACGCTTCAAATAATTTTTGACGTTTATGTGGCCCTTGTCCTGTATATTCTTGAAGATTATGAACACGACTTTCATGTCTGAGTTAGATTTCTGCATTTTTTCACATGTCACATTATTAATTTCGGCAAACATTCATCTTTTAAAGTGGTTGGCGTTTTTGGGTCGAGATCTTCTGATGAGGAGGATGATGGTGCATCACCATATGAAAAAGATTCAAAAAGTCAAAAGACGTTCAAGTGTATCGGAAATAGGACTGTATTCTCGTTATTTCATCACATGTCTCCCATATTCGCAGATCCATAAAGTGATCCATAATTAATGTCAACTTAGTATGAAGCACGGTAAAACGTATTCGTAGAGCAAAAAGAATAACACACAAAATGACACTGATTTAAGGAAAACGAATAAAAAAAATTCTGAGCGGATCTGAAAATCAATACCATTTGAGATATTGGCCTTAGATACCTGTGCACCAGATTCAAGGTCAATAAATCAAATAGTTTCTAAGATATCATGTCGATATACAGACTGACACACACACAAATTTGTTGACCCTCCATATCTCGGATCCATATCTCAGATCAACACACGGACAGAATTGCAATCGCATAAACTATCGGATTCGATAGTTACTAAATATATTTATAACAACTTTCACCAACAACTGTAATCTAATCCATCCAACAACCCAAATAAATAATTAAATTTTCGATTACGTAAATACAAATAAATAAAAAAATTACCCTAATTTTATTTCTATTATTTTTTATTTCTATTATTGAAATGTTTAAATTTCCTTGTTTTAAGTGAACTGTCAATAATAAATACGAAATCGATAAGGAAAACCCATTTTTTATTCCAACAGCAAAAAATTATAAATAATTAGGGGAAAATTGTAATTGATTGCCAACACAGTCACAAGCTGAATCTAAGTGAGATATACATAATAAAAATAAATGATCGTAATAATAACAAATTTGCATTCTTTAGACGTGCTATGAAATATTTTACAATTTCGCCAATTTTTTCGTTTAAGATTCTGTGTATTTTGCAAACTATATATTTACATCATTAACACATTATATGTATCTGTTTATGTTTTTAAATTGATATACTAAGTCAGAACATAAAAGTTTTTTTTGGTTGAAAATGAAAATTTAAAGCAAACATGAAAAGATAATAAAAGAAAATGGAAAATTTTTTGAATACCAAACTTATGAATCAGAAAATAGAAATATACTTTCTAACTAAACACTAAAAGAATAAGAAACCTGGCATTCATTATGCACCTGCTTTCCATTATTTATAAAAACAAAACATGAGTTCATAATTTAACAAAAAAATTATACTTGAAATAAACTTAGATGTACCGGAAACTACTGATGTAATAAAGCTCATCTTTAGGTTGTCGCAATCGACTTTTATTATAGATGCCTACAGTATCTATTTTCCAAGGGTATTTTAAATTTCAACTATAAACGAATTTAGTCCGTACTAAAACGCGGACCAATATACGAGGAAGATCTCTAAAATAACACTCTAATAATTTAATTTTTAACTAGCACTATCAATAGTACGAACCAAAATTTTCCTAACAAAAGTAATAATTTAATAATAATAATTTAATAATAACAATAATTTAGGACAAACCATGCAAGAACAAAAAATTATATATAATAAATAAATTAAAATACATTAAGCTTACATTAATTTGTTGTTCGAATGTTGATCCGGTTTAAACGTTTACTATAAATCCTGTTCGATAAAGAACCATGTACAAATTTCTAACGGTAATCCATCTAATAATTGAACAACAAGATTGAATCCCAAAATGAAACCAATTAGCATGCAGGACCTTATAAAATAACAAAACGCCACACTTCTTGTCGTTTATCTGGGCGATATATAAATAATAAATTATTGGACTGCTAGATCTGCTTGTCCCGACGTTAATGCATGGTATGAAAAAAATCCCAACTCTGTATGCCTCAACTTCAAATTTTTTTATTCCAGAATAGGTTCAAATTACATATCCATAATTCAAATTGCGATACATTACATCGAAAATCGGTTAAGTATTTACCGCTTCCAACAGACCACAATATTAGGAATTATTTAACTTTATATACCTGTGCCACAACATATAATTACGTTCCGATGTCGGTCAACGTATCTTTTATTTATTGAAAGGAAAACAATTCATAACACATCTTTAGTTAATTTTCAGTTTTTTTATTTTAATCACAATTAATAAATAGCAAATTTTAATTTCAAAATTCACAACAAAGAATTTATTTACAATTTTTATATTTCCTTTTAAGCACTTGTGGAACGATAACATTTTTCGTTTTATTAAAATTTAACGTAATTTAGTTTTAAGTTCTAAACACAACTCTCCAACATTGAAAAATTATTTTTCTATTTATAATTTACTCTAAACAAGAAAGAAGAGTTGGTTGCATGAAACAGATGCTCGTTACTCATATTGTTTGTAATCAATACATTTACCACAAAAAAAATTTGTTTTTTTACGAACTCACAGGCTATGCCATCTACCACACAAATATCTTCTTGTTAGTTTATTAACACGCAAAACGCGTACAGAAATCATGAATACCCTTTTCTTCATTTAAGAACACAAGCAAAAATAACTGGATATGTTCATGTATTGTAAAATTTCATTTCTATTTATAATATTTTGTTTCATTATAATAAAACGAAAGAAGAGCAATTCTTTTGTTTCATTTCCTGATTTAAACGTTGCAAATAGAGTGCAAATATATATAACAAAAATCATTATAACCTTGATGTTACAAAAAAGTCAGGTGTGCCGATGATTATTAATAGAAATGTTGATAAAAATGTAAATGCAAAATGTATATTATAGCCGAGGGTGAGGTAAAAGATCATTTATATGGTGATCTGTTAAATGTAAAATTCCGACAATGCAAAATGTGTAGTTGGGTAGGTCAGGGATGAAAATTTTATGATGAATTAACGCGAATCTAATCTTTGCTGTTAGCGCAACCGGTTTAGTTGTTTGAACTGTCAAGCCTTAAATTCCAGTCAATGCACCTTATACTGACTCTCTAATCGTAAATGATGCATGTTTAACAACACGTAATTTGGCGGGCATAACAAGGTACGCGGATTACTTTTATTCGGCGGTTCAAAAAAAATGCTGTGGTTTCTTTATAACTTTTTTTTATTAATCTCTTGTGTATAATGCTTATTAGTGGGATATATTTTTAGTAAGGTTTTGAAAAGTTCATAAGTGATAACCACCAAATGTGGTTTTTAGAGATTTCTCCCAACAAAACTTTCAAAAAATTTCCAAAAGTTGGATAGTTTTCCATTTCTGCACTAAAAAAATCAAAAATTCTTCAAGTTTTATTTCAAAAATACTGGAAAATAAAAAAATTTAATTCTAAACGTTTATTTTGCGACATCTCTTTGTAGGAAGAATAATAAAATTGTTGTGTGTAATGTGTTATATTATATTGTTATTGCTTTTTCGTTTAAAATACTTAAAACTAACAGATCCAAACGAATGAAAATAACGAACATTTAAAATAACAAAATACGTCCATGTTCACACTTTACGATTATGTATATAATACGTTTTCAAATATAAGAAGTATGAAACAAGCTTTTTTTTAAATAAATTTCTATCCCATTTCAGTAGCCATAGACAGAGCCGGGACTGGGTTTAATTACGATCGATGCAAGAATGATATTTGACACCCCTACCCACCTCTTTCTGAAAAATCCAAAAAATAAAAAAAGTTTTTTTCATAATTTCGACGCCTTTCAAATAAAACGCTCTAGGCGAGCGCCTAGTTTTCCTACCCTTTGTATCGGCTCTGGTCATATATATTTGGGAAAATTTGATGTTAGTAACAATATGGTAATATTTTGTTAGCTTGTACGACCATCAACCACAAGCCAAAAAGTTGTTATTAGGCATTAAAATATTGAAATTTTTAAGTGTTTTAATTACTTATTGAAATTCGGAATTATTATAGCATGCACATATATGAGATGGGTGCGGTTGTTCTTTCAATCATTCTCTTATAAACTAAATAAAATTTTTTAACACAATGGAAAATAAAACATGATTGCGTGATTAGATTTCGATAAGTTATTTCAATACCATTAACGAAAACGTTATTAGAAATTAGAATTGAAAAGGAACAAGTCTATTTTTATGGCAACTAGCTTTTATGTAATCAACTATAATATCACATATATTAAAGAAATATAAAAAATCTAAAGAAAAACAAAATGTGATCACGACTACGATTTTTTTTTCATTTTCACATAAAGGAAATATTGAGAAAATAAACCACAAAACCATGAAAGAAAAAAAATTTATGTTGCGAAATTTGAAGTTGTATATATTATAAATGAATCATTTCGTTTTTCTATTCTGCTTTCTTTATAATATTGAAGATGAAAACCAATTATATGGTTTATTTGATTTATTTGTGAAATGAGGGCGGTCGGTTTGTGTTTAAAAGTGATTTAGAATTTTGCAATATTTTTATTTTATGAACGACATTCATGCTATTTTTTAAAAGTATTAGTGGTTGCATGGTTATAATACATTAGAAAATACATCGTCTAGGGTCAGTGCTATAATTATTACATAGAACAAAGAACGAAAGAATAAGTTTTTACTGTTCAAACTGACACTAGTTGTTTTTAACTATATATTTTCATGCAACACTTTAACTAAGTAAATTGCAAAATCATGTTTTAGAAGAAATTGAAAGTACAAAATTGTATTAGGTGAAAAATTATGAAACGGAACCAAATTTATTTTAAAATATAAAACTTTTGTTACTAGAATTCACCTCAAAGAGATAAATTGAGGAACTAGTTAAAACAGTGGACTGTTGTAAAAACAAACATTCACTTTTTAATTTGTTTGTTCATATTTCTTTAAACAATGGACAGCTAAACAATATATCCTATCACATATAAAATATAGTATATGTCAATATTTCATGATAGTTAATACGCGTTTTTTATTCTTTTACTAGGTTTGAAACAGGGTGACTCGAACACAATTTAACTTTAAACTTTTCTTGTCTCTAAATTTCTTAACAAATTTTGAGCCACGCTGTGTCTAAACTAGAAAAAATATAAATAATTAAAAAGACGTTTTAATTTTTATATTATCCTAACGGTGACCGAAGTTGCTATACTTACAATATATTTTTGTCTTAATTTTTAATTCATATCGTTTTTAGGGTTCCGTTTTTTATACGGAACACTATTGATGAGACTACGATGTGTTTTTGTATTAAAATCGATTATCTTAGAAAATATAAATCCTATGGACCTGAAATTTAACTAACCTGAAGATACAAAAAAATAAAGTTGTTTCCAAATTCAAAATTAATTTAAATTCCCTTAATGTAGTCTAATGTTAATACATGTAGGACTACAAATTGACCAAGTTTCAGCCATTGATTTCACATTGATTGAAAACAATCAATAACGACTATACAATCGTGACTTAGGATGTTAATTAGAATAGAAATGTTCGCCGTTCTATGAATTCACACAATGTATTGTCTAGAAATTTAATGCAACAAATCCCATATAATGTAAAAACATTTCCAGAATATGGAGTCTAATGACAGTGGAAAAATTCAACTTAAGTAAAAATAAATAAGTGATGAAGTTTCAACTTTGAAATTATCATCGCCTCAACGGCGTAATCGATAGCGTGTCTGCCCAAGGATTCGAGCCGGGCATTGACGAGGTAGGTTCGAATCCCAACTGAAACACGAAAAATGTGAAGTGGAGTTTTTTTCTGAGAAACTTCAAAACCATACTTTTGAAATCAAAATATTCCAATTGCTTCTTTACTTACTTGAGTTTAATTGATCTCAAAAATTCAAAAATAAAGTTGTTTCCGTTTGTTTTACGGGGCTGTGATGAAAATACTTTTAAGAAAATACATTTTTTTACCGAGTCAAGTAGGGTATCATATGAAATGGCCTGAATTCAGTATCCTTTAAAAATGTATTTTAGAATTTTTCATTCCACAGTTTTTGAATAAAATTCAATAATAGCGTTTTTTTCATGTTTTCTTTTTCTACTTAGTTCCGAACCTATGAAATAAAAAAACTTTAAAAGTTTTTGAAAATATAGAAAAAGTGGTAACTTTTGAACGAAAAATATAACGAAGTGTAAAATACGCATAATCTTATTTATTACAGGGGTGGGCATGAGAAGGGGAAAAAACCATTTAAGACCCAGTTATGTGAGGTTTCAAACGAAAGAGTACTTAATTTAAGAAACATTCCAATTTTTTTTAGAATTTTTCCGAGCACGGTTTTTGATTTATTGTCAAAAAATTGCAACAAAAAATTGCAACAAACCCCCCTCTGCGTTTCGACCGTGATCGACAGAAAGTTTTGAAAAAACACACGGAGATAGGAAATTTGATAAACCCTGAACGAAAACTATAGCGAAGTGTCACATAATTATTGTTCTGTATTTTGAGGGGGTGAGATTGGGGAAGGGTAAAAAAAACATTTTTGATCCCAACGAGTGGGGTCTCATATAAAAGAGCACTTAATTTAAGAAACATTCTAATTTTTTTTTAGAATTTTACCGTGCACAGTTTTCTAATTATTGTCAAAAAAGTAAAACAAAAAGTTGGTCCCCCCCTCTGCGTTTCGACGTTGATTAACAGAAAAATTTGAAAAAACACACGGAGATAGGAAATTTAATAAACCCTGAACAAAAATTATAGCAAAGTGCTACATAAATATTTTTCTGTATTTTGAGGGGGTGAGATTGGAGAAGGGTGAAAAAACTCATTTTTGATCCTAACGAGTGGGGTCTCATATGAAAAAGCACTTAATTTAAGAAACAAAGTAATTTTTTTTAGAATTTTGCGATGCACAGTTTTTGAATTATTGTCAAAAAAGTGCAACAAAAAGTTGGTCCCCCCCCCTCCCTACGTTTCGACGTTGATTGACAGAAACATTTGAAAATACACACAGAGATAGGAAATTTGATAAACCCTGAACGAAAACTATAGCGCAGTGTCACATAATTATTTTTCTGTATTTTGAGGGGGCGAGATTGGGGAAGGGTGAAAATAGTATATTTTTCAACGATGCCGAAAACAACATATTTTGAAGCGAGAGGACAGTTTATCAGCCGAGGCGATAGCCGAGGTTGGTAATGGTCGCGAGATTCAAAATATGATTTTCGGCGAGTAGAAAACTGTACTTTTTCTACTACTTTTTTAAAAATTATTATTAATTATTAAGCATTTTCATTTAAAATTACCTACAATTCAAATTTTAAAACATATAAACATCCAAACAAAATCTTTCAATTTATATTTCTGCTATTAAAATATAGATGACTCAATATGAATAAATTATCCGATTTCTATGTTATAAATAAAACCGTCTTTAGTTACAAGCCTGATTGTCCTTTCGTTCAAAAAAATCGTCAACTGTATTCATATACATATATTTTTTCTATTTACACTACAAAATTCTATAATTTTATTCTATTTGGTCTATAAAGTCCGTAAAATCATTAAATAACTCATCTTTAAAGGTTTATTGTTTTTTGCATTTGGCGTCTAGTAGGCTTATAACTAAAAGCGGTTTTCTAATAAACAAAATCAAATTTAAAAATTTTATTATTATTTCTAGAATAAAAACAACAGTTTTGATTTAGTTTTTGGATGGGGAGGTTGCTACGTAAATTCCTGATATATTTTAAAACAACGTAAAATATTTTATGTAAATAAATATTTTTTTTCGTTTTCCTTAAATAAATAGGTGAAATCAATTTTTTTAAAATATCTTAACACCAACTGTTTGTTACCATACTATTTAAAAAGAATATGTGAATCTTATATAGTTAACTATTATATTATTTTTACATTTTTAATGTAAATTGTCCGTAAATAATTCTAAAATTAATTAACGTCATCTACCTAAGAAAGACAAATTAACACTAACAAAATTATTTCATTCAATTAATTGATTCTCTTAACGGGTGTTCTAGGATGATTTATTCTAGTTAAGAAATTAGAAAATAGATGGCTTTTAAAAAATTACTTTCGTCACTAGGTACGAAAGTAATTTGTATAGGTTTTTTTTATCACTGGTGACGAAAAAGAAATTTTCGATGCAATGAACAAACATCGAAAGTAGATTTTTTAAGTTGGGTAGTATAAAAAATCATTTTTGATTCTAACGAGTGGGGTGTCATATGAAAGAGCACTTAATTAAAGAAACATTCTAATTTTTAGAATTTTGCGGTGCACAGTTTTCTAATTATTGTCAAAAAAGTGCAACAAAAAGTTGGTTCCTCCCTCTGCGTTTTGACGTTGATTGACAGAAAAAATTGAAACAACACACAGAGATAAGAAGTTTGATAAATCCTGAACGAAAACTGTAGCGGGGTGTCACATAATTGTTTTTCTGTATTTTGAGGGGGTGAGATTGGGGAAGGGTGAAACAAATCATTTGTGATCCCATGTGGAAGAGCACCTAATTTAAGAAACATTGTAAATTTTTTTAGAATTTTACGGTGCACAGTTTTTGAATTATTGTCAATTTTTATTGAATTGTTATTTGAATTCATAATGTATATTTTCCAATTTAAACCATTTACAGTTGGTGTAATCACTTAACTGACTAATTGTAAATTTGATGTAATAGTCAATGCTATGTATTGGGACCCGTTATTAAACTGATTCTGTGTGCTCGTGTTATGAAATTAAATAAATAAATAAATAGTTGTAAGTTTGACCGTTTTCGTATTGTCAATTTTTGCGTTTTCGTTTTCGATACTAAGGTAATAAAGTCATCGTAATATAAATTTTAATCCAAATCTTACACCAATTTTTATTCTTAATCCCTACAATTTATTAATTTATATATGCATCCCACTAACAAAAAAGCACTTGCCGTTTAACCCAATATCATTGATACATTCTAGAACCATATCAATAAAATAATCAAAAACAAGAAGTAAAACCGAAGAAAAAAACACTAAATAATAGTAGGTGATTATGAAATAAGAAATAAATAAAAAATATATATCTTACATAACTTTTAGTATTTAAATTCTAGTTTTTATTTTTGGTTTGACAGCGAATAATAATAAAAGTAGAGGTATGGTAACACATTGGCTATATAAAATTGTGTACATTCAATAAATATATCGGTTTTGTTGGATTATTTAATTATTGAAACTGTTTGAAATTTTGATGTTTGGTTTAATGGTTTTTATAAATTGAAAACGAATTGTGTTCTAATTACAAAATTTTAGATTTACTGTAAGCACGTATTTTAATTTTTTAGTACATGTACTAAATGTAATGAGTAATTGTATATATTTGTAATTTTTATTCTCATAAATGTATAGAAAAATTAAACTATGATGTAAAAACTTGAAATTGTTTGTAAAGAATTAAAAATGGCAAGTTTGCAAACAATATTTAGCCAAATTTAAAAAATCAACATTAAACAAAAACTTGACAAATATTTTGTCTAATTATCATAATATAATGATGTAACTTAATGGCTATCAAAATAATATTTACTTTTCTAGCTATGCAAACACTAGATGAAGATTACCAAACATAACGTAAAATAATTATTTGTCTTAAAAATCAGTTAAAAGTCAATTTTTTGGTAATTGAATAATTTTAAAAGCTGGTGAAGTTTAAATATTTAAATTGACAAAAAATTATGATGTCATTATCTATTCGAATTTTTTTTTTCGTTCCATGTCGTTAAATGTTGACATCAGGAAAATGCGTTAAAAATTAATATAATTACGTATATAAATTATAATGTTACAGTTAATAGTATAAATCGTATTCCACTGAGTGATTCTGTTACTCATGTTATGTTTATTAGGTTTTAGGTTGTTATGTTTTATGTTTTGGTTGTTTTTGTTGTGTTGTATGGGAAGTTTGCAATATAACTTTTATTAGGATATATAAATATAACATTACTTTTTTTGTTTTCAACTAAGCCATAACAATATTAAACAAATTTTCCACACACGCCACTGTGTATAAACAAATAAATTCTTAATTCGTATATATCATGTGTGTTATAAACAAAACAACAGCAACTTAATTAATATTTACGTCAAAAGAAACCAAAACTAAATAAGTTTATTTGAAAACGACAATAAATTATGTTGTTGTAATTTTTATATTTAAAATTAAAAAAATTACTTATGTCCTTGAATTATTCATAACTTTATACCCTTATTTGTAATAGTTTTTTTCTATTTAAAATAGTTATTTTTAGATCTGTTAATTCAATTCGGATTGTGCGGGCTGGGTTGGCTTTGGATTTTATTTTATCGCTATTGAAATAAATATTTAAATTTTAATATTAAAAGTAAACATGAACCTTGGATCGATGACATCCAAATAGTTTGATGTCAAAGTTTAAGATTACGAAATTGCGATTACTTGATTCATTCATTATTTACTATACACAAAACAACAAGTTATTACTTATACTTATTCATCACGCACACCTTTCATATAAATACATACATATATACAAATTATAAAAATAAATTAAGATTCAAATCTTACTTTAAAGACTTTTTTTTTTCAATTATAAGAATACGACTATTAACCTAAATCATTTACAATAACAACGATTTTGTAACTCACGAATTTCAACAATCTATTAATTTTTCACACCACAAACCCCAAATTGATAAAAAGAAAAATTCATCAAGTCAATTCATCTTATTGATTATTAATTTTCAATCAATTTCTTGCCAATAGATATTAATCTCACAAAATCATCATCAATTCACACATTGAAACATTAGTTTCATAAAATATACGAGCTGTTGAAATAAGGTAATTGTTTTTTGTCCTTCAATTGTGATTATCTAAATTATTTATTAAAATTGTTGAGAAAACAAATTTTGATATCAAGTTATCAAGACAAAATATTTGTCAGAAAAAAAACAAAATTGTTTGCAAACTTGTTAAAAAAAATATTTCTATCAGTAAATGTGTTAGATATAAGTCGTCAATTTGAACAAATCATTTATCTGAGATTCTTTTAAATTGAAATTGACATATTAAACGAATAAGAAACGAACAATTTGTGATTTAAAGAAGATACTGGTAGTTTATGGTTGTGAAAGATATCTTAAACAAATTGGTAAACTGACTTTAATTTATCAAATAAAATCGAAAAAATAAAATTAAATTGACCTGATCTTCAAAAAAAACTTTTATTTATATAAATATATACAAAAATAGTCCAATTTTTTCTTCTTGTTCGCATTAGTATCACATTTGTGCAACTTATCAAAACGTTGGTCCTTCGGGTCGGATCAACATCCACATGGGATACAATTTTCAAAGTTCTTCGTAGTAACATTTGGAACTTAAACAAACAATAAAAGGGGAAAACAGAAGGAGGGATAGCCAATAAATAAAATACGATAAACAACTAATTTGAGTTACCAGGCGCTGAGAATTATAAAATTGTTATGCACTTACTTAATAATCCCGTTTTACTTATGCAAAATTGTAAGGATTGAATGACATTTTGGTGACAACGGTGAAGTTAAAATAATGGATTAATTAAGTGAATTAAACGTAGCGAAACGAAATAAAAAAAATACTGAAACAAAACGGACTCAATGGCCTTAACAGATAGGTTCAAAACTCTACCATAAAATATGAGATAAAACTCTTTTAAAACATTTCTCCTCTCTAATAGAGAACATGACTTCGAAAGGCTTGCATATATACAAACAAGTGCATTTAAAAAAAGTGAAATCGAGCAAATAATGGAGAACTTTTGATTTAGCATTGGACATTTTTGGATGATGAATCCGTTTTCTCAATTAACGTTATCTTCTTACCATCACTATTTGCTTGTGTGTTTGTTTCTTGTGTTTTTATCGCCTTAAACAATCACACCACTAAATCATTAAAACAATAAAAAGCTTTTGTTGTAGATAATTCATTCATCATAAAAAGCTTATGTTAATAAGTTAAAGTAAAGTAACCAAAATATTATGAAGTTGCTTTGTTGACATTTAATTTTACGCAATTAAAATTTTTTTTTTTAATTTTCTGTTTGTTTTCCAACAAGTAAATAATTTATTTACATAAAGTTCTTATCTTTATGTTTTTTACCTTTTTTTTGTTTATCTCTTTGTTCCATGTTTTATACTGTTATCACTAGTTTTATTGTTGTGATATAGTATCAACTTGAGTTGATAAGTTTTATATAAAAAACATTAGTAGCATAAGAGTTTTTTAAAATCACGATCAAATCAAAATCACCCATTAAGTTCATGATCTTTAACTATTTTTCAAACAATTTATTGAAATGTAAACAATTTCATTGAATATATCATAACTAATGAAACATGTAATACGATATAACACATCAATTCTCATGATAAAAAAAAGGTCAGCAACAGTAATAGAAAATGTCAACCAATTTATGTTAATTCACACCACATAAATGACATAATTTATACAGAAAAATAAAATTGAAATCATAAAACATTTTGCTTGTAATATAGAGAAAAAAAATGTAACCACAACATAATCAATGATAGAGGTGAGTATGTGGTTAAAAATCCGGCTTTGTTTTGACTGTACAAAATTAAAACAAATTAATTAAAAACGATACATTGAATCATTTTCGACGAGAAGAAAATGGTTGAAGACTGCACAATTTTTATTACGATTAATGACCTGTTTCGTTTGCAAACTATCTTCTTAACAATAAAAGTATTCTAAAGACAACTCTGTGAATCATTTACAAAATTTATGGATCCAAACAATTATTTAAGATAATAAATGTATAGACAACTTTTTAAATTCAATAAAAATTCTGCAGTAAGGTAAATATCTATAGTCACTTGTTATGATTATTAAATTATGGAAATTAACGAATAAAAATGTTCAATTTGGTTAACTAGTAAGCACGTTTTGCATATAAACAGCACTAAATTAGATGTTGAACAAGGTCGCCATATAGAAAGAGAATGGAAATTTAAATACGATTTCTATAAGGAATTATAGTTTGATTTAATGCAAATTCTGTAAATCTAGAATACAAATCAGTTTTCACAAAACTAAATAAATTATTTCAAAACAATTATATCAAAATAACAAAAATTCCAAAATGTCAAGCATGAAATTACAAAACATCAAAAAACAAACAAATCCATACTTTGTTGTACGTTTTTCTATATTTATAATCCGAAAAATAATTTTTTTTTTGATTTTTGTTGGATGCGGCAATCAAAAACTAAGAAATCTAACATATTACATTAATCTTAAGTAGTCTAATTTTAGACCAAAAAATAGAAAATGTTTTTTTTTCAATATCCATTAAAAATAACAAAAACAATATTTCTTCTAGTATAAAAAATATACATACTCGTACATTGTAATGATTTCTAATAATTTTTCCTTTTAAATTTTATTATACAATGACACTAAATCTATTAGAAAAAAAATTTGATAATTTATGTTTGTTTATATTTTTCGAAAATATATCTTTGGGTATAAAAGGGTTAACAACGTAAATGTAATTTTAGTTTGGTTAATTTAAAACAATAAGAAAATGAAATCTTTAACACATTTCAAAATAAAAGTGATGATGGAAGCAAGTCTTACATCATTACATCATTATTGAATAGTGGTTTTTTAGGTTAATGCTATTAATAGAAACGATTTTTAAGTAACAAAAATTTCCAATTTTAATTTGTTTAATTATTAGATTTGTTCTAGACCATAACCAAATACACCATAACACAAGGACAAAAACCGCATAAATTAAAGACATCGTTTAATAATTATTTTAGCGAAACTGAAACAATTATTACATTGTTATGAAAAGATCAGTTTCCGTTTGTAAAAGCGGTGGTGATAAATAGCTTTGAAGCTAAAAAAAATAGAATAATTAATTGAAATATTTAGTGATGTAACGGAATGGAGGATATAAGAGCAATTAAATTCATAAGCATATTAGTTAAATAAGATTTTTGTTGTACGATTACAATTTTATCATTTATCATTTTTTTCCGTTTAAATTCATACAATGTTCTTGAATAAACACAAGTTATCAAGAACATATCAATCCGCATTTTGAACTAGTCGGATAGTACAGAAACAACTATTTTAAATATTTTAGACGACATTCTTTAACGTGCAAAATATTTTGATCATATCTAAGCATGTCGCTATAAAGAAGTGGATAAAACAGCAGTCAGCACATTAGATTCGTCTACATTTCTGTGCCCATGGCCCTTTCATCTAGTGTACCACAAGATCCGAATTGGAACCTGAGTAACAGAGTAACCACAACTGAAAAATATCTGTATATTTCTCAAATCAATTGGTCTATTGACAATAAACTACAGTTTGTAATGACCAGCCTTATTTCAACTCATACTCTATATTGGCAATCAAACACAGATCAACAAGTGCAACAATTATCAGTGATCAAATTTGTAAACATTTTCTCATACAGTGCTTTAAACATTTTTGTGTGAGCTATTTTACATAGAAATTGTTGTATGCTCATCCAATTGCAACTTGATTTATTCGTTGCGTTACATAAATTTTAATATATTGTTACGTTTTTCTAACCTTACTTCGAATTGGCCTTACTCTCAATTCGATAAACGTAATTCCCAAATCTCTTCCTGAGTTCGATCACTGATTAGTAAGCACAAACACCAGGTTTTATTAAGTCTTCAACTCCTTGATTGTTCCACAACAACAGGAAAACAATACAGCAAACAATATTCCTAACTAGAATATTCTTTTAACAGCTTCAGAAACTCCAACGGTTTATTGTAGAAATTTCCAATTCACAACGTTCAAAATAATACACAAAATATTTCTATTTAATAACACTTATAACTTTATTTACAAAAACTTTACACAAAAACTAATTTAAAGATCACTTTTATAATTTTTAGCTTCACAATCGCAGGTTTAAAATAAACTAATTAAAAACTACAATAGGTAATTTTCTTATATACCTTCTGCAATACTTCTAGATAATTCGACATCACTTTCCAGAAACCTTGAGAAAATATTAGAATATTCGATTATTTTACGTTATGTTGATTTGATTCATAAAATCGTTTATGTTGACCCTATTTCTAAGAAGAGACAACAACAACAATATTCATTTCATTCAATTTCTGTTGTGTTTTGTTGATTTTATTTTCCTGGAAGTGACCGTAATCGTTTAGATCTTTCTGTAATCGTCTAGATTTTTCTGCAATCGTAACAATACCCTCCACTTAACCCTGTTCGTCCCGAACAGGATCTAGCTCTCCTTTGTATAAGGCCAATCTTTCCAAATGTACTACTTTCGCTTTGCCTCGATGGCCTTTCTTAATTCTATAAACCACGTCATTCAACTTCGTTATAATATTGTAAGGTCCTTCCCATGCAGCTTGCAGTTTTGGTGATAACCCTCGTTTTCGTTGTGGGTTGTGTAGCCATACTAATTGTCCTTCTTCGAAACCTTTATTATTAGATCGTATATCATATCGGGCTTTCATTTTATCACTGGTCAGTTGTATCTTCTGCCGAACAAGATTGTGAATATCCTCAAGGTTCTTCCTGATTCGGTTGACGTATTCTTGCGCAGACAATGATGTTGATGGTACCGCTCCAAATTTGAGGTCACCAGGAAGTCTTAAATCACTTCCAAAAATAGTTTGAGCTGGTGTCATGGTCGTGGTGTCATGAACTGCTGATCTGTATGCCATCAAAAATAAAGGAATGTGTTGATCCCAGTTACGTTGATTCTGACTGACCACTTTTGCTAGAAATTTCTCCAAAGTAGCATTGAATCTCTCAACCATCCCATCTGACTGTGGGTGTGAAGCTGTCGTCCTCGTTTTGTTAATCCCCAGCATTTGACAAATTTCCTGGAATACAGCTGACTCGAAGTTCCGTCCCTGATCGGTGTGGATCTCCATAGGAACTCCATAGCGGCTAATCCAATTATTTATTACAGCTTCAGCGATTGTGGTTGCTTCCTGGTTGGGAATCGCACACACTTCCGGCCACTTACTGAAGTAGTCCATGATCACAAGCACATATTTATTCTGATTATCAGTTGTTGGAAATGGTCCCGCTACATCCATTGCGATCCTTTCAAATGGAGCACCTACATTGTATTGCTTCATTTTTCCATGACTTCTTCGTGCGGGTCCTTTCACCGCCGCACATTTATCGCATTTTTGACACCACTCTACAATTGATTGCCGAGTCCCCGACCAGTAAAACCGTTGTCGTATTTTTGCAAGAGTCTTATTGATACCAAGGTGACCTCCACTCGGTCCTTCGTGATACTCCTTCAGTACTGCTTCTATTTTCCCTTTTGGTACCACTGTAAGGGATTGCTTTATCTTGCCATCTGAGCTTTCCCATATTCTCTTTAGGAATCCATTCTCTAACTGGAGACTGTCCCATTGCGCCCAGTACGCCTTCAAAGTTGGAGTTTTATCAGAAATTTCTCCCCATACTGGTTTGCAACCCTTTTCCTTGAACTCGATGATGGGTGCAAGATCCGGATCTTCTAATTGATCTTTTCTTATGGCTTCAGCTGTCCATTCATCGTCAGGTAGCACTTGTAGTAATCGTACATCGATGATGTTCTCCTTATTTTCTTGACGACTGCAATGCTTGCATTCAACTGGACAGGGTCGTCTCGATAATGCATCAGCGTTCCCATGTGCAGTACCCTTTCGATGTTCAATGTCCAAATCGTACGCCTGCAACCGTTCGATCCAGCGTGCTACTTGTCCCTCTGGATTTTTGAGCTGGAGTAGCCATCTTAACGCACCATGGTCAGTTCTAAGATGAAATTTCTGACCATACAAGTATTTATGAAAATGTTTGACGCATTCCATAATGGCCAATAACTCCTTCCGGGTAACACAATAATTTCGCTCCGGCTTTGATAACATTTTCGAGAAATAAGCTATCACCTTTTCCTGACCATCTATATTCTGCGACAAGACTCCTCCTATACCTTCATTACTGGCATCAGTATCCAAAATAAACTGAACATTTGGTATAGGATAGGACAGAATTGGAGCCGTACATAACCTCTTTCGGAGCTCCACAAATGCTTGTTCTTGAGGTTCATTCCATTCAAATGCCTTATCTTTTCTGGTTAACTCATGCAGACTTTTGGCAACGTTGGCGAATCCTGGCACAAACCGTCTGTAATATGTGCACAATCCAAGGAAGCTTCGTAGTTCATGTAGGTTCTTTGGTCTTGGCCAGTTCATAACTGCTGCAATCTTGTCAGAATCTGTGAATGAATGAATGAATTCCCATTGCCGTAACCTTGTGTCCGAAATATTTTACTTCTTCCTTGAAAAGTGAACACTTTTTGGGACTTAACTTTAAACCGGCTGCTTGCAACCTTTCCAGTACCTCCGCCAAGTTCCTCAAGTGGTCATCAAAGTCTTTTCCCATGACGATGATGTCATCCAAATATACAAGGCATGTTTTCCAATGCAAGCCTTTTAGTACCCGTTCCATTAATCTCTCGAAAGTTGCGGGCGCGTTGCATAGCTCAAATGGCATGACATTAAATTGCCATAGTCCATTACCTACACTGAACGCCGTTTTCTCCCGATCTTCCTCCGCAACTTCCACCTGCCAATAACCACTCTGCAGATCCAGTGTTGAAAACAATCTTGAACCCGATAATGTATCCAGTGTATCATCAATCCTAGGCAATGGGTAGCTATCCTTCTTCGTAACTATGTTTAGTTTCCTGTAGTCAACACAAAATATCAAGCTTCCATCTTTCTTGCCAACTAACACCACAGGTGAGCTCCAGGGACTGTCTGAAGGCTCAATTACACCAGCTTCTTTCATATCTCTTTCCATTTTATCTGCTTCCTCTCTTTTAGCCAATGGTAATCGTCTTGGTGCCTGGCGTATCGGCTTTTCTGCTCCGGTGTCAATACGATGTTTTACCATATTGGTTCTGCCATTCCCTTCAGGTGTACTACAGAATACAGACTTGTGCCGCTCCAACAATTGACGTGCTGCTTTCTTCTGTTCTTCTGAAAGCCCTTCTGTCCATTTCTGCACAAGTTGCTCCATTTCTGCCTTTTGTTGTTTTGTGTTGACCGAGCAATTGATGTTTTTCTGCTCGCACTTTATTATTTTAGCTACCTCTTCACATTGTCCTATGATTGATCCTTTTTTCATTGTTTTCTGCGTATCTGACAGATTTAAAACTCTTACTGGTATTTTGTAATCAGCATCTGATCTAACTAAAGTTTTCCCTATAACGACTTCTTTAAAATTTTCATGTTCTTTGTTGGCGACAACCCACAACCTGGGTGACCCAGAACCTCCTTCCAATTTTCCCCAAATGATTGTTTCTGATTGGGGTGGCAGCTTTTCCCTGTGATCTAATATTATTCGACGAACACAATTTGAATCTTCACCATTAAATTGGAGTGGCAACTCAACATTTCCGTAAGTGAGTACTCCTTTGCCAGCATCAATAACGAATCCATTTGGCCTCATGAAGTCCATGCCCAGGATGACTTCATCTACAATGTCAGCTACCACCACTTCATGTTGAAAGTGAGTATTCCCTATTTCAAAGTTGACCACTTTCTTTCCTTTAATACTTGCACTTTCGCCAGTAGCTGTCTGCATCCGGTATCTCCCTGCTGGTTTTAGTTTCCCTTTCACAATATCAGTGCGGACAATTGTATTTGTTGCTCCCGTATCTAACGTGATGACACAACTTTTTCCATCAATATTAGCCCTAACAGTCAGGCTGTCACCTCCCCTTGTCAATCTCGAAACATGGATGAAGGTTATGGGGCAATCGGTTGTGGGAGCCAGCTTACGCCCCTTTAGGCTGACTCGTTGTAGTTTAACTGATGCGGTGCTGCTCTATCGTCTTCCTTAGCTTGCTGCACCCGTTCTTCTGCTTGACGTCGCTGCATAGGCGATGCTGATCTTGCTCGTTTCCTTCTTACATCTCTGCATTCCCTCGAAATATGACCCAACTTGCCACATAACCAGCATCGGATTCTATCACTTCTGACACTCTCTCGTAGTCTTGGTTTATAACCGTTGTCGTCAGCCAACTCCACCCGACGTATTTTGATTGATGGTTTTATAATTGCTTGTGCAGTTTCATTTGTTAAGGCATAAGCAATAGTTTCTGCGAATGTTGCTTTTGGCGACAACATTACTGCTTTTCGTGTTTCTGGATCACGAATACCATCAGTAAACGCCTCGATCTTCATTTTCTCCATAAAATTCGGTGGAGTATTCGAGTGTGCTAAATGTACAAGGCGTTCTACTGCCGAAGAATAGTCCTGAATGCTTTCTCCATTCCGTTGCAAGCGACCCTTTAACTCGATCCGGTATAGCTCCTTTTTGTGGTCGCTGCCATATTTTCGTTCCAACGCATTCATCACTTCAGCATAACTTTTGCGATCGTTTTCTGGTACTGCCTGTAATGCTTCAGCTGCTTCACCTTTAAGCGCAACTATCAATGCAGCAAGACGATTTTCAGCGTTCCAAACATTTTGATCTGCTGCAGTCTCGAACTGGAACTTGAAAATGCCGAACGATGTTGTTCCATCGTATGACGGTGGTTTTAATTTAATATTTGCTATCTGTTGTACCACCTGTGAAGTAACTCTAGCTGATTCAACATCCTGCAACCGTTTTTCGAAATCATCAACTTTCGATAAAACCTTATGCTCAAACTCTTGAATTTCACTTTGAATCTTCTCGACCTTTCCATCAAATGCCGTCGAGATTTGGAGAAGTTTCTCATCCATAATTTGCTTTACTTCATCGCGATTTAAAGCTAATTGCTGGCTGATTGTTTCACTAATTTCTTCTTTGTTAGCAGCCAATTGTTGATTGATGTTACTGATTTCTTCCTTAGTTGCAGCCATTTGTTGATTGATGTTACAGCTAATTTCTTCCTTATTAGCAGCCAAGCTTTGATTCATATTGGAACTTACAACATCCAGTTTTTGATTCATACTGGCATTTACGGCAGCCAATTGCTGATTCTGTTGACTGATGTTCAAACTCATCTGTTGCATCATAGCCATTAACTGCGTAAAATCACAATTTGCAGGTGGCAATGAAGATGTTGTTTCCGCAACAAAACTTTTCTCCTCATCAGCTGCTATTGAATCAGCATTTGTACTATTCACTCCAAACTGGTAACCTTCCACAACTACTCCACTAGCTTCCATAGCTTCTCGAAGCCGTATCGTTAATTCAGTTTTGTTGCCGGTTGTTGCCAATCCACGTTGTTCTAGTTCTTTCTTTAACTCAAGAACCTTCAAATCACTTAATAAAACCATTATTAACAGCTAACTAATCCCGCCGCTGTCACCAATGTTACGTTTTTCTAACCTTACTTCGAATTGGCCTTACTCTCAATTCGATAAACGTAATTCCCAAATCTCTTCCTGAGTTCGATCACTGATTAGTAAGCACAAACACCAGGTTTTATTAAGTCTTCAACTCCTTGATTGTTCCACAACAACAGGAAAACAATACAGCAAACAATATTCCTAACTAGAATATTCTTTTAACAGCTTCAGAAACTCCAACGGTTTATTGTAGAAATTTCCAATTCACAACGTTCAAAATAATACACAAAATATTTCTATTTAATAACACTTATAACTTTATTTACAAAAACTTTACACAAAAACTAATTTAAAGATCACTTTTATAATTTTTAGCTTCACAATCGCAGGTTTAAAATAAACTAATTAAAAACTACAATAGGTAATTTTCTTATATACCTTCTGCAATACTTCTAGATAATTCGACATCACTTTCCAGAAACCTTGAGAAAATATTAGAATATTCGATTATTTTACGTTATGTTGATTTGATTCATAAAATCGTTTATGTTGACCCTATTTCTAAGAAGAGACAACAACAACAATATTCATTTCATTCAATTTCTGTTGTGTTTTGTTGATTTTATTTTCCTGGAAGTGACCGTAATCGTTTAGATCTTTCTGTAATCGTCTAGATTTTTCTGCAATCGTAACAATATGTTTCTAAGGGCCGATTGTAAGAACAATGGATAGAAGAAAATCCGAGAATAAAGTTACATATTCGGACACGGACAGAATTTTTGTATTTTTGTTTTTATTGCATTTTTATAGCAGTATTTTTATAAGCGGCAATACTTTTTCTTTTCCATTAAATAAATTTAATTATAAATTAAAAACAATTATTTGAAAACTTAAATTAATTATATGAAAATTATATTACAAATATAATTTATTTAACTATTATTTTATATTAAAAAACAAAATTTTAGAAACGCACAAATTTAAATTAAAAAATAACCACAAATCCAAAACAAAATTAACCTGCTATGCGTATGTCAAGAAAAAAACAAATTGTTTTATACCAGTGATCAGATTTTTATTTTTTAAGGGCGCTCGCACTTATTTTAAAAATAAAACCATGCGGGCTTTATTTTTATTTTTTGTTTTTCGCTCTTGCAATTAAGATAAAATTAAAAATTTTACGGAAAAGCTCTTTATAGCCAAAATAAAAATTTACAAGAAAAGATTTTGTTGGCAGATAGTTATTTGACAAAAATAAATATAATGATCTCAGAGTTTTTTTTAAATGTTTTTTTTTTGTTTTTCTTTTCTTTTGGTTTAGTTTGGTTAAAATTTGTATGAAAATAAGTAAGGTCGATATGAATGCAAAATAGCTTAGCTTACGAAAAAACAACAACAATTCGATACAGTTTTTCAGATAATACAGTTACTTCAGTCAAATCGAACGCGACTTAAGCCGCAATTAGACTATTGCAGAACTCTGCAATAGTTCTACAATAGTCGTGCAATGGTTGTGTCTAAAATATTCATTGCAGAAAAGTTTGGCAATGAACTCATTGCAAAACATTGCAATGAGTCATTGCAATGTTTTGCAATGAGTTCATTGCCAAACTTTTCCGCAATGAATATTTTACACAATACCATTGCAGAAATATTGCAGAGTTCTGCAATAGTCTAATTGCGGCTTTATGTTTGTTTACTGTTTTAATAAATTTAATAGAAAACGTGGATTTGCGTTTATCAGTCGGAATAGATAGAAATAAAATTTATTTTAAATTAATTAATTAATAAAAATATTAATCGAAAAAAAATTAATTAATTTATATTTATTTATTTATATATTTATTTTAACTAAATTCGTTCAATAAATCATTTTAAATAAATAATAATAAATAATTTTATTTACTTCATAATTTAATTCATGCATAACAAATTAAAAATTATTCATTAATAAATTATTTACCAAAATGGAGATCATTATCTAAAATTACGATTCAATCATATAAATGTCTAAAATCTTTCTTTTCTTATCATAGGATAAGGGATAGGACCTTAGAGTATATATAAATATAGAGAGAACATAACTTTAAAATTGTATGAAGAGAGACATAACAAATTGTGATCACTAATATGTCATATTCAATTACTCTTTTCGCCATTTGCATTTCTGTTTATTTACAACAACAAACTATTTTATTAAATTATAAATTAAAAACAATTAAATAATTTAAAACGAAACAAAAAGTAAAATCTATTTCTTTTAGTTGTGCTAATTTTTATAAAATGAATATAAATAATGACGAGATTATTTTACATTTATTGTGTTATTTCCATTGATTTTATAATAGTGAATATTTTATTATTTTATAATGCCCACGTGGAAATATTTAAGTTATGTAAATATCCTGAAAGTATGTTATGAAAACTTGCTGGTGACCAACTTTTCATTATGAGCTAGTTTATTTTTAATAGATAAAAGATAAAAAATTATATGTTTGGTTAGAATGATATCTTAATCCGTCATTTTTTTCATTTCATTTTATACAGTCGCAGGGAGGGAGAAACTATTATTTTTTTATGGTAGGTTTTTTTCTTATAAATTTAGAAGAAACTCGCAATAATTGTACAATTTTGAATCAAATGAAAAATTTACGCACGTCTTTGGGAAGACAAACCTGTTTCTCTCTGAGAGAAATAAAGGAAAACAAACAAACAAAAAAAGATTTGATATAAGAGCAGTCACGGTAAATATTAGTTATGGTGATCGGTTGGATAGGACGAAAACTAACCAGAATTAAACAAAACAAACAAAAATATGTATGTACGGTAAACGGATAGTTTAAAAAAATTGATTTTATTTTATTCCTCTTTTCTTTGAACGAAATAAAAGTAAAAAAAATAAAATCTACCACACATAAAAATTTATTTGTAAAGTAAAATTAAAATATATGAGGGTGAAAAATAAGAAAGTAAAATTTAGCTCTTTGAGTACAGATTTTAATTTATATGCATTTTATTTTGGAAGACAAAAACTTTTTAAGGGCAGAATAAAAAAAAACCGGAACACTGTTTTATACACTGTTTCACTGTTTCTATACAAGAAAAATAGAGAATAAAGGAACAAAATCTTCAGATATATTTTTTGTTCTATCGTGATTCATACAATTCAAACGATGAAATATCCTAGGATATATCTTCTATTCCCGTTCATACAATCGGTCCCAAGTTTGAATACGTCTAAAGAATTTAATTTTCCTTTTTTTATTTGTACCAATAATTAACAATGGGTCATGCAAGAATTATGAAAGAATGTAGGAACTTTCATCATAATGAATTACGGTTGTTCAATGTTTATTTTTTGATTTTCGTGTTATGGCTTGGTTTTTTGTTGTATTGGATAATTTTTAGATTATATAATGAAATCGTTTAGTGTGCGTAAGAGTGACCATGGTATTTAAAAAAGAAACAAAGGATAGAAAATGCTAGCTATAAATAATCGATTGAGGATTAGCTAAAGAGGAAACAAACAATAAAATTGTTATGAGTAGTGTTATTGTGCCAAAAGTATTTTTATGTATGTATATTGTATATTTTTTAGGTAAATTGTTATTAAGTTTGTAACCTGAATTTGTTTTTATAATTCATGCTTTGATCCGAACAGTGTTAAGTTTAAATTTTGTGGCATTCTGTTAAGCTTTTTTATATTAATTTGCGACCATTTAAAAAAAAACATCAAATAAATACATATTTCATTATTTTTAAAAAACATTGCTTGTATTTTTTATTTGCATGAGCGAGTTGGTTTTAGAACGCGGCTTTGTGGACGTGAAACCGTTGTTTTACCGTACTGGTTGTTGGAGAGATTAAATCAATTACGGCTAAAGAGAGTATATAGGTTACAAATGACAACAGTAGCTATTTTTAATGATAGCACAGTTTTTATATGGGCATCAAATGATGATTTGGAAAACGGTGTGCTATTGAAGGATTTATTTACAAATGTTTCTTATATGTGTGGTCGTCATGCTGTTTTAACTTTCGATAATGTTCATCCTTGGTGTGATATAATTGAGTATAATGCATTCCATTTTACAAAACATCAATGAATTGTTGCATTAGTGGATTGGGAAATATAATTTGGTTGAACTTCAAATTGCAATCAACGGGCAGGTTTTGGAAACACATTAATTTAAGCTTTTTGATTTAGTTCATATAATTTTTTCTTGTTTTTTCGAAATTATTTTGTTATATTCAACATAGATTTATTTTTGGTAACCATTCAGATTTTTTTTAAACCCTGTTATGGAAAAGACTTGGTAATTTTTAGAAAAGAACTTTATTTATTTGAAATATTTAATCCAAAAAAAACTTGACAATATTTATTTAACACTAGCATTTATAAATTTACTAATCATACATAAGATAACGACATACCTCGACCACGGGTTGATTTCAAGTGGACAATTATTATTTTGAATTAAATGGCTTATTAAGTATCACAAAATATAACAAACACAGACACGTTTAATACCATTATTACAGATATATTCATATTGCTACAGAGTAAGATACAAGAGATAAATACATTACATATATTATATAGAAAGGCAGGGGTGTGTAAACATAACCCTACGGTTTAGATTCATTTATGAACACATCCGAATTTTATTCACTGTAACAACTTTAATCCTGATAAAAAGTAGTGCATTCTTAGACAAACGCTTATCCGTAGAAACCTTATATGGCAAACAAATGTTTAGTATACTGCGAACCACAAGTTTCGCTTCGATGGCATAGCGCTGTAAATTCACCCTCATTACAAATAATATAACTTGAGGCTATTTCTTGCTATTGATAACTTATTAGTGATTATGGTAAGTGAATTAATTGTAAACAAAACGCTGTATTGTATACATTAAATCGCGTAAATAGAAGTAAAGTTATTTTAATTGTGAATAAAGTTTGTAAGTGTTATTTAAGAGAAATTTTGTGTCTTATTTTGGACGCTGTGAACTGGAGATTTTTACAATCAAACGTTGTAGTTTTTAAAGCTGTTGAATATTCTTGTTAAAGTATATATTGTTTACAGAATTGTTTTCCTCTTGTTATGAAACAAAAGGGGTGTTAAATACTAAATAAAACCTGGTGATTGGTGCTTACTAATCAGTGATCAAATCTAGAAAGAGATTTGAGAGCTACATTTATAGAATAAAGAGTAGGGTTTGAAGGAAGGCTGTATTGTTGTTTTGTTGTATTGTATTGCCTTGATGAATTTATAGTAAGCCAGAATAAATAAAAACAATTCATGTATAACGCATAAAATACAAAAAAAAATACAAAGAAATCAAAAAGGACAAAAAATTCTCATAATTATAAATTCTTGATAAATACAAACGATAAATTCTCATAATTATTTGGAGAATTCCTCAAGCAAGTATCATTGATTACCGGTTCTCGGCCTATGGCATTGAACTATTATCAACCAACTTACTTTCGAAATTTTCGCAAAAACTTGTTTCAAATTATCACCGTCCTTAGGAAACTACTAATGGAAATTTGTTTGCTTTAGTTTTATTTTAATTTAACCCAATGAAATACTATAAAATGTAATGACACCATTCAATTTCACCAATAACATTTGAATTATACTAATAACAAATTATAGTTATATTAATAAATAAATTATAAATATTATATATAATTAAATAAATGAATTATACTAATAACGTCTGGCCTACTGGAATATTAAAAATTATCAAATAATTTTTGAAATTATTCACTGATATCGCAGTAGGCCAACGTATAATTCATAAAAAAATATATAAAGAAATTAGAAATGGCAAAAAATATTTTTAAACGAATTCCCCTGTTCGTTGATAAATTCTCATAATTTTTTGGAAAATTCCTCAAGCAAGTGGTATTGATAATAGCCCTCGGCCTACGGCCTCGTGCTATTATTATATACATGCTTTCGAAATGTTTGGCAAAAAATTATTTCGGATTATTACCGCCTTTGGGAGATTACTACTGATAATTATTCGAGGTCTAGGCCTACTGGGGATCTTCTAGGCCTACTGCAGATATTCTCTAAAATAACATGTTCCTATCACACCTCATGTGTAAGAGGAAAATGACATATTTTTATTACGTTAAAAATGTGGACGCCCAACAATTTGTGCCACATAATAAAATATGACATTAGCCAATATTTCATGATAGTAAAGACGACGCACTGGCTTCCTCGATGATTAAAGCCCAGATACAGTTCCATGATGGCTCGTTTTTACGAGCAAGCAGTAGCATGCCATCATAAAGGAATATACCATAACTAAGATTAAGGCCACTACCGTTAACTGGAAATAATTCATCCAATTCATACCCCTAAGACAGCATCTTGGCTAGTGACATCTCACTGTCAATGTCAGTATTATGTGATATCTCACGTTAACTTATATATCAATAGCATGAACTAGAGTAGGAGTGTCACATCCATAGAGCAAAAATAAAAAAATTAGCGAATCAACAAAAACTGACCCCTCCATGGCTAGCCCTATACGAAAAAACGAATATTACGTTGACTGCCATTAGTGCTAATCGTTAAATTTAACGATCAAATAATCATAAACGGCAAAACGAAGAATTAATGTAGAGAACATTAACATTATAGCAACACTTATTGCATGCTTATGTACGATAATTATACACATATAAATACAATTCAATTGTTATATCCAGATCTAGTGAAGCAGAACTAAAAAAAATTAACTATTTATATACAATTTTAAACATAATAATTATTAGAGCAAATCTAAAGATCTGAGAATTATATAGAAACGTGATAAAATCGTTTATAGTATGTTTTTGTTATATTATTTAGACGTTAACTGGATGTATTTTGATTTTATTTTATGCACAAGAAAAGAAACAACGTTGCATCATCAGCTATAATTTTTCTTATAAAATAAATTTATCATGATTTAGAATTGAATTGATTTGATAACAGTAACATGTGGCAGATATTTGTAAGTTTTTAATAGTTGGGTCTTTTTTTTTTTTTTTTTTTTTATTCTATGTTAGGCATGTTTAGTGTTAACCAATATAGATCAACGTCTCTGAATATCCGAAGATACCATGCTAACTAAGGAACTAGGGCTTGAAAGTATTATTCAATTTTCTTTGAGGAATTTATTAATGTTGATCTTAAAGTTTTGAGGATTAAAATTATCAGGAAAGACCCACGCCGGTAAGGCATTCCAGAGATGAGAAACTCTGTTAAAAAAATCGCGTTGAAAAGCGACAGTTCTACACCTAGTCACTCGAACCGTAAAAGGATGGGCTGATGTTGATGCTCTAGTGAAACGCGCAAAGTTTGCTGGTTCAGGCAAAATCGATTTGATCTCCGCAGACGTCCGTTCGTCCATAATATACTTGTAGAATACCGTCAAATCAGCGACGTCTCTTCTATGTTGCAAGGAATCAAGCTCGTTAGTAAGAGTCGAGTTGCCGATCAATTTAACAGCTCTCCGCTGTACAGAATCAAGACATTTCAAACTACTTATGTAAGCTCCTCCCCATATGTGAGAACAATACTCCATGCAGGGACGAATAAATGATTTATATATTAAAAGAAGCTGCTCGCTATTAAAAACCTTACGACAACGACCCAAAAATCCTAATTTTTGAACAGCGTTTTTTGCTAGGCTAAAAATATGAGAATTCCATTTCATACTATTTTCAATCTCAACTCCTAGAAGTTTAATAGATTCTTTCTCTTCAAGATTATTTGAATCAAACTTTAATAAAAATGGATTAGGTGTTGATAACCTAGAAAAATGGCAAACTTGAGTTTTACTTGTGTTGAATTCAACACTGTTAGCAACTCCCCAATCTAAGATGGTTTTTAAATCAATATTTAATGAGTCTATCAAGTTTGATCTAGCGATATTAAGATTTGATGGTGCATACAAATTTGGCATTTCATGTGACGCATGAAGTGTGCTATCATCAGCAAAACTATGGATGGGATTAACTGTTGAACCTAGCAAGTCATTAATATAGAGAAGAAAAAGAGTAGGTGATAAAGCGGAACCTTGAGGAACACCAGCGTTAGTTGAAAAGATATTCGATGAAACACCATCAACATTGACCTGAAATTTGCGCTCGGAAATAAAGCTTTGTAACCAAGAAATAAGTTGCTCATCTAAGCCGTAGCATCTCAATTTGCAAATAAGATTGTTGTGCCATACTTTGTCAAACGCTTTGGCAATATCAAGTGCGACGCCAAAGGTCTCACCATGGTTTTCAAACGACTTGTTCCAGATATGCGTGACAAAAGAGAGTAAATCTCCCGTCGCTCTTCCTTTACGGAATCCGTATTGTCTTTCATTAAGTAATTTTGACGACTCTAAGAAGCTCATAATATTAAAATTAACATATTTCTCAAATACTTTAGAAACAACCGACAAAATTGATATAGGTCTGTAGTTTCTTGGATCCGTTTTAGCGCCCTTCTTTGGAACTGGTTGTACACTAGCTATTTTCCATATATCAGGAAAAATCCCTTTCTTATATGACAAATAGAAAATTTTAGTTAGGATTGGTGCTAACTCTTTAGCAAAAGTTTTAAGGATAATTGGAGGAATTCTATCAGGTCCAGATGCCTTATTAGTATTGATTTGTAAGAGCATTTTCCGAATGACATTTTTACGAAAAATAATCCGCCCCATTTTGTTAGAAACTCTAGGAATTGGTATAGGTAGAAAATTGGGTTCTACTAATGTAGAATTTAACGAAAAACAGTTACCTAATAAATTAGCCTTTTCTTTTATTACAGGAAGTACGGTTTTAGGGTGAACTTTAAAGTCACCCGTAGAACAAGATAGTATTTGTTTTACTAATTTTTATTTTCACAAATTTCATGTTATTTATGTCAAATGCAATAGTTTAAGTAGAAACTTCTTAAACGACGGATTAAAGCTAGGGCCAGTAAGCCAGTTCAATAAATCTAAAAAACTCAAAAACATTTGGTGGCAGCGGTGGGAATTTGAAAAATACAAATGGTTTCGGTTTTCGTTAATATAAAGAGGATGTAAGTGCTAACAAGCAGAGATCAGATAATTGGTAACTAGCAATGGTTAAATTACAACTCATTAAGATACAAAAACAGTTAACATGTGATTAAAATTAGTGATAAAATTATTAAAGAAATGTTCTTCATCAGACCTGCAGCTATGTGTTAAATGAAAAAAGTTATAAAGGTTTGGTCACTTTAAACCAATCTAAGAGGATTAACAAAACCCACGAATCACACGGAAACAAAACAATATAATAGAGTTTTTGTATGGATTTTGTGTTGCGAAAAAATAAATAGCACATAAGAAAATTTCTAAACGAGATGCAAAAATGTGCTAAAAAAAACAATGTGAAACAATATCTCTCTTGTATAAAATCATTGAAGATTGTCATGCTATCTTTCAATTATATTTTCTCGATTCTAAACCAACGAAATGCAAGCTATGACATTAACTTTTAGGTCAACAGCATCAACATTTTGTGATATTTTTTTACTTCTTTTACTTCTTTCACAATTAAGAAATATATAAGCAGTACTTGTACACTTAGTTATTTTATTATTATCATTTTTTTGCATTAACATACGATGAATTGTTTTGGTTCACAAAACAACACTCAACAACATTTTTTAGTTTTTATATTTTTATTTTATGTAATTTTATATCAAGTATCTTTAAATTTGTTCATAAAGAAAAGAAAAGATTAAAATAAAATCAAAAAAACTACAAATGTAAGAAATGCAATGCTTGAGATTGAGAGTCAGAAACGGGTTTAAACATAAATGATTCATTTCAACTTAAAAAAAAGGAGGACTCCACAGACTAATATTTGTTTCATATTATTAGACAACAAAACGTTTTAATTTATGTTTGTGATCAAATGTATTTTGTTGTTTCATAAAGTTTTAGGTTGACCTGACCGTAAACACTTATTTCAATAGATTGAAAATTTTGTACATTACAATTATCTTATGATCAACATGTTTTCGTGACATTATTTTCCCTGAACCGTCGTACGAGTATTTTATCTCGAGTTAATATAAATAAAAAGAAATTTATCATTACCTTTAGTGTTGATGTACGACGATGATTTATTGTAGTAAAATTAAAACATTAAAATAAACAATCAACATCACGCTATACAATAATACATTTTAAAGAAACATTTTTTTTCGTTAATCTTATTTAATCTAAAACAAATCTTTAACAATGTATAACAATAAACATTTTTTTCGGCAAACGGTTGTAAAGTTTAACTTTACTGCCGCTAGGGAGTTAGCTAAAGTCTTACTTTTTAGCCTTACAGCAAAAGTAACGTCTAGCGACAGCAAAAGTAACGCCATTGCTAGCATTTGTTATTTGTTAGTTTGTTATTTTTTCATACTTATTGTAGAATTATGACAACAAAATAACAACTATTTCAATTTGATTATGAAATTTTGAAAAGGCTGCTTTGATAAAAAATTTTATTCATACAAATTTAAATGTTTTTTCTCTTTTTTGGAAGTAATTATGACGATAAAAATTCATATTTATAAAAAGATTGATGTATCAATTTCATATTTATAAAAAATTTAAACGTTTGCCGAAAAAATAGTGTATTTAATTCGGAGCTAAAGTGACTTTTTGTGTTTCCTCTATAATTTTCGAACTATAGACTCAACACAAAAAGTATCACTTTAGCTCCTAATTAAATAATGTACTATTGTAAAAAATTTCTATTGAAAATTTGTTAATTTTGCTCCAAAACGGTGTAAGTTTTTGTAAAATTACCAGCTCCCACAAACATAAAATCTAAGTTATAAAAAATCTTACATAAAAATACTATCAAAAACAAATTAATTGAATGCCTAAATCTTACAAAATAAAATTACAAATTTATGCAGACTGTCAAAGAATAACCTTATCACTAATAAAAATCAAAAACTAAAACACATTAACATTTTTATTAACTATTCAAAAAAAATATCAAAAGTATTCGTGGGCGTAAGTATCCATCTTCCGACTTTCCCAATAAATTGTTGATTGGTTTGCATATTAAATGAGTTTTTCATGGAAACCAAACTAAAATTTAAAAAAAAATCGAAATTTTTGTTGGGAGCATAAATGTATGTATGCCGACGACAAAGGGATAGGTCAAGAATTTATTGATTTTTGATCAAATAGTTTAGGTTTTTCTTGAAAAAAAAATCTATTTTTGGAAAAAAAATGTAAATTAATTGAAACACAAAAAAACGAGATCATCGAACTTTTTTCTTTAAGTTTTTTTATATTTCTTAAGTGTTTTATCTTATAAATGGTATACATTATTATTACATAATGTTTGTCTTGTGTCAAAAAAGATATAGGAGAATAGAAAAACATATGTATTGTACAACATGTAAACGATCTCAAGTGATCCGATTACTATTAAAAGATTTTTTTAACATATTTTAATAAATTATATTTTTTTACAAATTTATTTTTAAAGGTGCAATTAATGCATAAATTTTGTCATCTTGGTCAAAACCAATATTATCTATATTAATAATAATAACATCTCTTATAAAGTTAAAAAAAGCAAACATAAATTTTCTTAATAAAAATTATTAGAATTTTGAAATTCCATTAAATCAAAATAAATTACTCTTAAATGTTGACAAATATAAAAATTAAATTATTACCCAAATCACTTTACGACTTACTAAAATATTTCTTTAAAATTTTTTCAAAGACGATTTGGGTTTTTTTATACAATTTTTGGATTTTATTTATTTTATGCTTCACAATGATATAAAGTTGTTATAATGTCTTGGATACGCGATATATAAACACATTCATAAAAACTGGGACGTTATGAGAGGGCATTATGAATTCATAACACCCGCTATTAAGACGCTAAAAAGCTAAATAAAATTATTTTTACTGTAGTTTTGTCTACAAAATGTAAATAATTCTTATTCAATTTAAGCTAGTAAAAGATTTTTACATTTGTTTAAAAATGTTTAGCAACGTTTTAGTTATTAAATGTTCATATAGTTTTCCAAAACTATCAAATTAATTTAAACGTCATGCAATGTTTTTGTCATACGCTACAAAATTTAGGATAATTTGTTTACATAGCAACGTACAAACAACAAATATTTATTTTAAACTTCAAAATAGTTATTTCCTTGGCATACTATGATACATTTGTATTTTTTTGCATATCAATATAAACTATTAAATTAAATTCTTTTTAGTTTTTAGCTTATTAAGTGAAGCATAAAATCTTGTATGCACCACTGGCGTTAATGGGTATTACGCCCATCAAGCGACATCCATCCCTCGGGCCAGAGGCCCTCGGGTTAGATTACGTCGCTTTCCGGGCGCAATAACCTACATAACGCCCTAGGTACATAAATAGCTATTAATTTTTTTTTTTAAAGATCTATTCTTGTAACTACTGGAATTTAAATTAATACAGTTTGGATGTTTTGAAATACAAACCACATAATCCGAATACATTATAATCATAATAATGTAATCCAAAAAAAATGTTGTTGTTATTAATTATGAAATCTTAGATTGTTGAAGGGATAATGGATTACTATCTTAAGATTATTTACTTACTGACATTGTCATTGACTTGTAGTTTTTTTTAAACACTTTTTTTTTAAATGTTGATTGCATCTCCGTACCTATAAAAAGAAAAGAAAAAACTAATTAGAGAATTGTAATTTACTGAGATTATATTAGAAAATATAAATAAATAATTACAATTTATTGTTTGTAATATACAACTGATAAAGGTTAAAATCGCTTAATCCCCAATGAAATGATTTTTATCAACTAGTGTAAAATAATTTTCACTAAATTAAAACTTAAAGTTACTATGTTATTTTCATGTAACTTTTAAAAAGATTTTAAATCAAAGCAACCATGAAAAAACAGATTATGAATTTTAAATAAATTTTTAAACTTGTTGAATGAAGTGAAGTTCGAGATAATCGCAAATTAAAACAATAAAATCTTACTACATACAGCAAGAAGAAGAATAAAACTTAATTAACAACGACAGAGGTCCAATGTTCAGCCCACTATTTAATACTAGAAAATAAAACCGTTTCTTCTTAAGCCTTTAACATCCTTAGATTAAATTTTTTTTCACTAATTAGTTCTTTTAAGTTTTTGGAAAAACCGTATTTCAATTTTGATCGCCTCCCATTCATAAACAACTTATTACTTTGATTTCATTTCTGTTATGTATTGTTTAATTAATTTATTTTTATTGCCATGTTTAAAATTTACATATTGTCATTTAATAGGTTTAAAAACTATGTAAATTCTTTAGTGAGTTTAGTTTAGAAACAATTATCCCAGAGGAAGGACTCTTAGAGTTTGAAAATATTAGGATATTTAAATAAAAAAAAGAAGGCAGTCTTAAGGACTGCCGACAGAAGTGAAAAACTTAAATCCTTTCACTTAAATCTGTGAAATAGCTGTGTTTTTTTGTATCTTCCAATAATTGAAGCATTGCAAATAAAAATTTCAGAATGTTTAAATTAAAATCATTAAAATTATTTTGGGTTTCACATCTATCATCATTCCAAGCAACTATTATATACATTTTTATATTTAAAATAATCAAAACATACCATATACAAATTTGCGTCTATCAACACCTTAGAAAGCATGTTGTTGTGGGACCTTGTTCTTAAAAGTTTTGTATGTGTTGTTATGACACACACTGTAATTCCTACTACCAAACACATTTTATTTAAAAAAAAATTGGGTGTCAACAAAAAATATTCCAAAACTAAGACTAAGGGATGGTATCGTTGATTGAAAAAAAAAACTTCATCTGCCAGCACCCCTAAGATATCACTTTGGCTAATGAGATTTCACTGCTATTGCCGGTGGTATAGGATATCTCAAGATAACTCATATGCCAATAGCAGGGACTAAAGTACGCGTGGTTGTCACACCCATAGATCAACAATTTTAAATTTTACAAATATTCCTGCGGAAAGCTAAGTAATTTCATTGGTATTAATGCGCATTGTTGCCGTTTGCAAATCACTATCGGCTAAGTGCCACCATTTTTAACTTGTTTATTTATCATGATTGCCGTCCATGTTTAATCATACATAAGCTATGCTTCTTTGTATAGAATTTATGCGATTTCCGTCTCGTAATTTTGAGCTTCAAATCGATATGATCGATGTTATCAAGTATCAAGTTGCAAGTATTAAGTCTTCACCTAATTATAGAAACATGTATTACATACCATTCCAAACCAACAACATATTTGGTGCAGATGATAAAATTTGTAACATCATGATTCATGATGTGATAAATTCAAATACATATAATTTTGATATACAAATGTAATTGTTTCAGATTATTTATTTATTATTTATTTATTTATTTATATATTTTCATATTCCCTTATAATTACAACATATTAAATTACAATTTTAAAACAATTTTAAATATAGAACAAAAACAATTAACATTTTGAAAAAAATTAATATAAAATTGATTAAAACATTAAGATATTAATAAAGAAAAAGGGAATGAAAATTAGGAAATTTCTGTGATCTAAAGTTAGATCAATGGCGAAATTCCCTTCCAAAAAAACAACAAAAATAGACAACAATAATTCAAAAGAAAAACAAACGAAAATGCTGTATAACAGATATTAATATTACCAAGAGAACAAAAAAAAAATTACAGTAAATTAATGAGAAAAAAAACCACAGTTAAAAAAAAAATAATCGTAACAATTAATATATAAGAATCAATGAATTTGTACAACTTTCCTTATTAGTAATAAAACTGTGCAAACACAAAAAAAACAAAAATAACTGAAAACAACGAGCTGCTGATAAAAGATTTTCTACTGTATTCTGATTTAACAGCCACTTCCACAAACATTTTAAAAAAAGTTTTAAATTATTTATATTTTTAATATCAATTGGTAGCTTATTAAAAATATTAGGCCCACTGAACAAGAAAAACTTTCGAAAATGTTCACGTCTTGTCAAAGGTAGGTTAAAATTTAAATTTCTCAATCTTGGTCTTAATCTTTCCATACTCCTATTACCACTTCGAATAAAAATTAATTTAAGGCTTTTAAAAATATATAAATACCGCAAAGGTAATATTATACTTTCTTTCTTACGTCATTTTTAAATTCATAAAACCTATGTCAACAAAAAAACATTGATCAAAGCAAACTACGTTTAAAACGATATTTTAAAAAAAAACAAATTAAATAATTACAACATTTATGCAAAATCTCTTAAGATGATTATAAGGGGTCTGAGGTGCAGTTTTTGAAAATAGAAAATTTGCCACTTCCCTTTGGGCTAGTGTACACAACAACTTCCCAAATTTTCATGATGATTAATGTATTAATGCATAGAGGAGAAACAGACATACTTTCAATTTTATATATATTCAATATTTATTTAGCATGATGACTCGAATGCAATTTGCGAAAGACAGCAATATAACTTTAAAAAACTGCATTATAGATCAATTTTGTTAAATTCGAAAAAACAAATGTTTATTATTTTTATGATTTTATGAATAAAAAAAAATAATTTTAATGGTATTTAATAAAAATTAAAAAAAAAACAATAAAAAATTATACCAACTCCAGGAATTGAGCTCACGATCTATAGAACCTCAGTCGACCGCGATATCCACATCGCAATTTGAAACGTTAAGAAATGATAGATGTATTTCATATTTAAAAATATTTTGTTCATTTAAAAATGGTAACGCGAATATATAAATTTTTCCTCAAACAAAATTGCACAACGCGCCTAAAGAAGTTTTCACTTCAAAAATTTTGAAGTGTATAAGACGAATTGTTTTAAAATGAATTTTAAATGTTATGTTTTCATTTTCCAATTTAATAATTTACAATAAATATCTTATATGTATTTATACTATTGTAGAAAAAAATGCATTACCTACACGAGATAAAAACGTTTTTCATTTATTTAAAAAAAACAGCTTGTTCATCTCTTGTAGGAAAATATACTATTTTTTCATAATCGAAATTTAATTCAATCCAGTCATTTAGTCAATTTAGTCATAACCTTTTTTTTTTCAGTATTCGAAAAATGAACATGCGCATTAGTTTGAATTGATTGTTTGTTATAAAAATACAGAGAAAATGTTTTTATTAATTTTTTTATAAAACCAATCAAATTATTTATAAAAAAAAAATTATTTTTGAGTTCAATACAATTAAATAAATTGTTTGTTTTATTGTGTTCCACAACATTCGAGGATCAGAATAAAAGTAACAGCAACATTTTATTCTATTAAGACTAATAACGCAGGCAATTATTGTTGTAAAAACAGAATAAAACCTATATTTATAGTTGTTGGAAGGATAAAAGTCCTTTATTGCTGAGGCGTTTAACGAACTAATCTATTCTCGAGCAAAAGTGTACAAATTTGTGAGAGAATAAAATTTATTAAACACGAATGACAAAAGTCATACGATACTTTATCCATTTGAAAAAAATACATGTGTTAATTTGATTTCATTTTAAAGAGTAAAGAAAGATTGCATTTAGTTAATGATATAATTTTAAATCAGAGTGAGTATGCGTTTTTGTTTTAAATTTTTTGGGCTCAAAAAAAATTTTATTTTTCTTGAAGTAAACGTAGAGAGAGATCACGATTAAACGTAGAGAGAGAGATCACAGTTAACAAAATCTAATACGTTTAAAAAAAACATATCCGTTAAAAAAATCGCAACCCAAAAATGGATGCAAAAATCTAATCTTTAATGCTATTAGCGTCGTCTTTCCAGAAACACTTTGTACGTTCATAAATCAATGTTTACTTTTATTCTTTATATATTATCATCATTTGAGATAAATTTGATAAAAATCGATTTAATCATTGCTTTAATTCTTTTCAATTAGTACACCCCACAATTTCTTTTGTGAAAACAAGTTTCGACAATATTAATACATTTGAAAAAAATGTCAATTCTTAAGTCAATTAAAGTCTTAAGAGCATAGCTTTGATAGATTGTCGAATATCATGTATCTTTGGAACATGGAACAACCACACAAATCTAGCCATGAGTGCAAACTCATGTAGTTTTTGGAGGGCTTCAGCGACGGACCGCTATGTTTTTCAAAAGTGTAGTTGCAGGGGCAAGGGAGGAAATGGAATTGGATTTTTGGTGATTGTCGGTATATCCACCAGTATCATCCCGTCCATATGTTCCTTAATTTCTCTGCCAAGAGAAAGTGGTGTCCTGGACACCAACAATAACTAGACAGACATATGTGACCCACTTCTTACTTTTTACTATCATCTCTAGCATTTGGTTCTGCCCAGTAAATGTACCAACATAAAAAATACTACATCGCGCCCATTTTTAGTTTCGGACCACTAAGAAAAATTCAACGTTATACAGGTTGATAATAATGATGATAAATGACATCAGAGATAGTCGACTAGATAAAGATTCCAGATACTGGATGCGTTAAATATGTTTGCGACTGTTGCTTTTGTTAGTGTCAGTGTTAAATAGAAGTTTCAAAGGTCAAAGAGTCCAAAGAGTCGAAAGTGTAAAATAACAAATTCAACAAATAAACGGACACAAAACGGAATGGAGCAGACAGATAGTCTGAAATCGGCACTTTTTAACTCTCCTAATTCTTATCTGAAAACTTGATCAAATCTAGTAATAATTTTGCAATGACAGATACCTATGAATAAATCAATAGGCTGACATCAAAGTTATTGTAAGCTGGTTGATATCAAAAGCAAAACAAGCCGATAAATGTCAAAGTAATAAAAACAAACAAAGAGCTGTTTTCGATTTAAGAGCTGTTTTCGATTTAAAAAATGCACTAATTTCGGAGAACTTAATCGATGAATCGATTTCTTGAATTTAAAAAACTTACTCTTATAGAAATATAAGGTCTGTTTGCCATCTGAAACGTCTTTTCTCTTAGAATAGACGTTTCATGAAGGAAAAATATTTGCATCATAAAAAAACGATTGATATCAATTCTAGAACTATTGGTGCTTTCAGTCTAATATAATCGAGATAACTTGAGATTTAATATTTTTAATGAATTGTTTTAAAATTGTGGATTGATTCCAAAAACATTTAGTTAAGTTTATTTATGATCTTATTCCACATAACAGTAACTTACGATATAAACTTAATACTGAAATGACAGCAAAATTATTCAAGTGTATAGCATATGCAGCATCAGATTGTTGGCCAAGCTTAAACGTATTTCTGTTAATAAATTTTTCCGAATTGTCTTTCTATTTTTGAGACTAATTATCTTTGGACAACAAAAACGATACAGCCCTCAAAGTAACACCAATTGAATTTTTAAACAAGAACATTCCTCCTTTAACACTTTATTATAACATTGAAATTAAGTTTTCAAAGATCCTAGTTTACACTACTATTGCTTAATTTTGAGCTTGGAATGAAAATTATTTTCGTTTAACTTACTTAGAGTTGTTTTCCATCACTATACAATATATAGAAATATCTCTATGGTTATTCCAAAATCCAGTTTGTTCTTAAGTTTTCCACTGTTTGTTTCGCAAAATTCGGTAATGGTTAGGTTCATAACGTAATTGTTTTATCTTTTTTAAATTTGAAGTGTTCGTTTATGTGCAGTCGATATATTACTCTTGTTTTATGAAGAGAATAGTATATTTTCCTACAAGAGATGAAAACATTGTTTTTTCGTGAGTAAACATTTGTTCACGAACGAAAAACGTTTTTATCTCGCGTAGGAAATGCAATTTTTTCTATGATAGTAATATATAATCGATATTTACTATAAATTATAAATTTAGAAATCGACAACAAAACATTCAAAATTCATATTCTATTTTTTCATGGTTGCGTTGTTTAAAATACTTTGTAAAATTATATGAAAAACCATAGCAACTACAATTTGTTGTTCTTTTTACACTAGTGGAATAGACTTTTCATTTGTTATCATAGAAAAATAATCTTTATATTTAGTTTCGATCATTTTATGGCTATTGTAGGTGATATCTCAATTCTCACGTTTACTCATATGTTAATAGCTGGAACTAATGTGCAACCAGAAAAAACAAACACTAATCAAAAAAAATATTTACTGTCTTGGAATTTATTTTGTTTTCATTTTATAAAGTGCGTTTCGAATAGTTTTCTTAAAGATATATGCAGGTCGAAATTTGCCATTTTTATGTTCAATGGACAAAACATATAAATTTAATGTCAGAGTAACAGATAACATTTGGTTGCCATAAAAGAGGTTATAGCGAAAGAATTTAGCTTTAAGCATCGTTTTAGGTTTCTAAAGACTTGTAGTTTTTGTTTGTGGATCCTAGTTATTCCTACCACTTCGATAAAGTGGAGGGCCGTTGATGGGTTTTTGTCTTAGAGTATATATAAATATAGAGAGAACATAACTTTAAAATTGCATGAAGAGAGACATAACAAATGGTGATAACTGATATGTCATATTCAATTTCTCTTTTCGCCATTTTCATTTGTTATTATTTACAATCACAAACTTTTTTATTAAATCATAAATTAGAAACAATTAAATAATTTAGAACGAAAAAAAAAGTTTAATGTTTTCTTAATAATTGTGCTAATTTTTATAAAATAAATGTAAATAATTACGAGAGTAATTTAACTTTACTGTGTTATTTCCAGTGATTATTTAACTAGTGAATATTTTATAATGGACAAGCAATATTTTCGAACGACACGAACAAATATTTAAGTTATGTATATATTTTTAAAGAACATTATGAAAACTTGCTGTCAATCTTTTTTCATTAAGGACAAATTAATTTTAATTCATGAATATCAAAAATTATACTGTTACGATTCTACATAAACGTAATGAAATACAAAACCTTAATTTTCGATATACAATATTTCAAAAATAAGTCAAGGTCGCATTTGTTTCTTAGAATCAGGGTCAACATGAAATAAAATTGATTTTATGAATAAGATTGTATGTAAAAAATAAAAAATAATGTTATTGAGTATTCTTATGCAGAAATTATGCAGAATCGTATATAAGAATTACCTCTTGTAGAATAAATATAGTTTTATTTTAACATGCGATGAATGATGTATAAAGTGCGATATTAGAATTAGTTTAAGCGAAATTAATTGTAAACAAAAAGTTATACCGTGCATATAAAATCGTGTAAACAGAAGTTATTTTTAAATCAGTTTTTCTAAATAACGTTTTAAGTGTTATTAAGTAGAAATGTGTTGTGTATTATTTTGAACGCTGTGTACTGGAAATTTCTACAATAAACCGTTGTAGTTTCAGAAGCTGTTGAAGAATATTCTAGTTAGGAATATTGCTTGCTGTATTGTTTTTCTGTTGTTGTGAAACAATTAAGGACTTGGACACTTAATAAAACCTGGTGTGTTTGCTTACTAATCAGTGATCGAACTCAGAAGAAGATTGGGAATAGCATTTATCAAGTTGAGAGTAAGGCCAATTCGAAGTAAGGTTAGAAAAACGTAACAATAAGTTTCGTTATAATAAAATTAAAAACGTCATTTTTTGTTCATTTCTTTTTATACAGGCAAGGAAGGAGAAACAATTATTTTTTTAGGGTAGGGTTTTTCCTTATAGATTTAAAAAAAAACTCGCAATAATTGTACAATTTTGAATCAATTTTCAAATAAAAAATTTACGCACGTGTATGGGAAGACATAACTGTTTCTCTCTGAGACAAAGAGAGGAAAACAAACAAAGTAAAAAACGATTTCACATAAGACGAGTTACGCTAAATATAAGTTGTGGTGATCGGTTGGTTTCTGTACAAAAATATATACGACTCCTAGCATTTTTTAACTCTAAAGCTGTTAATTTTTTCACTTAGAATTAACTTATCTCAATTTTTGTTGTATAATAGTTTTCATATCCATAACCACAGTCACAATAAACTAATTTTTCGCTTCAATTTTAATTTCTTTATTCTTTAAATTTTTCAAATATCACTGACCAAATTATGTTAAACTAAATAAATCTTTTTGTATTATTACTAATCAAAATATTACGTAGCAGCAGGTGATAATTTATAGATCAAAGATTTATTAATATGTATGTATAACATATGGAAAATATTTTCATATCGAATAGCACCTTCAATTTCAAAATATGTATAGAAATTCGTTACAGCAGTTCTTTTTTGGGAGAATGACTACATTTAAGAGGGTGACACAGTGAAAAATTGAACAATTTAGGTCAAAAGCAGTTTTATAAGTTTGAATTTTTCGTTTTAAATTTCAAAAATTTCTTTTTGATAGATTACCCAAATAGTTTACCCACCCTTTGGCCTTTACATTTGTGGTTTAAATTGCGTTTGTCACACAATATTAACTAAAGCAATATAAAGGCGTTTGGTTCGATTTATTCTTTTTACAAATGTCAGTTTGTGATCAATTCCCTTCAATTGGACCCCATAAAAATATTTCAGTTTAAAATAACTTAAGTGAAATGTGTTGCATAACCCTATATTCAACTTCTAAGAATAACAATTACTTTAAATTAAATAAATAAACAGGCATTGTTAGATTTGTTGTTTACAATAACAGTTAATGTAAGATTGAGGGTGGTTAGTTAGAATGAATGATATTTCTAGATGGAAATAATTTCAGTTTTTCTAAATATACATTTTTTAGATGTTAAAAATTTACTTGAAATAAATTGGTTTAGGTTTGTTTTTGTCATTGCCGGAATGCTACATCGAGAAGCAAAAATCATTGACAAGTCTCTTCTGTATCAATCTTTCGATAGAAGTAATGTCATAAGTTTTGTTAGCTAAAAACGTAACTCAATCGATTATTTATGTATATCCAAGAAATCCTAATAGTAATCTTTTAAGTTCTTTGGACCTTGATAACTGTGGAATTCAAACAAAAATGAAAAGACTTCGTGAACCTAATGTGATAAAGCTAGTGATAACCATTGCAGTTTGAGTTGTTCACTTCGATTTGGAACACTCTGAGGTAGACTGCAATAACAAGAAAATAGTGATTTGGTTTTAGTCAGTCACTTGGCTCGAGGGAGCTGTCACCATATCAGGACTAAAAACACATCAAAGAGTAAAACATGGGAAAAAGTTATCTTAATATTCGAAATTCGAGAGGGTACTTGAATTACATACATAATAATAGAAAATGAAGTATTCAAATTATATATATATAGCATTAAATAATCTTTTTAAAAAAACAATGAAGTATAGAAATAGATTGGCGTCAGTTTTTTATTAAAATGAAGAAACAAAAAGAAAATAAAAACTAATAAATGTTATGACATAATTTTTATTCCTTTCAAAAAGGAAAACAAACAAAAAATAGAAAATTGTGATTGATGATAATTTAAATTAGGATGTTAATTGGAATGTGCTCTTGGTTTATGTTTAAAAATTTAAAAATTTAATGAAAATAAAACTTGAAAATTAAAAATTCAAAAATATAACATGGCACCTGTCAACGAACGAATTACGTTTTTTTAGGCTATAAGGAAAACATAGAAATATTGGAATATATGATTAATTGATATGTTGATGCAGACAAATGTTAAAACTATGATTGGAGAGGAAAAAATTTATTAATGTTATGTGCGGTCTTGGTTTTTTATTGTTACAAATTTTTCATGTAAATAGGAAAACTGAAATAAAAAACAAATTTCTGTGTTGACAGCATTCGAAACAGTAATTTGTAGACAGATATACAAGCTAATTATTCTAAAAATATTTTGGATACAAATAAATGATTGATTGCAAAATATTTTAGTCATACAATAAATAAATAAAATTTATAAATTCTCATACAAATTTAGTCAATAAATAAATAACTATCGGATAAAATTTTAACAGACGCTTAAATATTTCCGTTTACACAAACGATAAGTTGAAATTTTCTGCAAAACAAAAAAAAATTGTTTGTTTTAAATTTCTTTGAAGAGAGACGAAAAACCTCCCCCAAACGGAAATGGGTTTTTATGTTATTTTATAATTATAAAATAAAATATGTTAAATTGTATATTCAATAAAATGTAGAAATGGTAAAGAACATAATCGATGATCAAAATTGGCCGACGTTTGTTTCATCGATTCTTATCATTTTATTACTTTAATACCACGAACCAACATTATTTTTAATGGTTTTCATTCGTTTGTTTAATTGTATAATATGTGCGATCATTTTGGATTTTGTTTCATTCATTTGTTCATACATATTTCAAATTTAGTGATAATTTTTCAAAATTAATTGCAAACAGGGTGAGGCGAAAAAAATGCGTTAATTTAAATGTTTTAAAATATATATGACAATAAAATTTTGCAGGCGACCCTCAACAGTTGTTTGGGAGAACGACCTTTTATGATATGTGAACGACAATGAAAGAAAAAGTTGAAATTCTTTGTACCATTATCGGTATTACAAACCTTACTAGCACATAAAAAACTTTTTTAAAAGCCACTATATTGAGGCAATAGTTTGGTGTGGTTTACCAATCCAGGCAATGTTTGATTTTTCAAAATTTATGTAGCGATAAACACTTATGATGCATTCTGTAAATAATTTTTGTATATAAAACGTTAATGATCGTTAAATTTTTTATTTGTTTTTATTCAAAACACATGAACTGCTTTTTTATGTTGATCAAACATTTTTGTTCATTAATGCTGACACATATGCATGTGTCCTAAATAAAAAACTAATAAAAAAAGCAAATTAATTACATTAGTATTATGAATATTTTTGATATGTTTAAGGTCCAACTTTCGATTTCCGTTGTAAGTAACACTTGTTTGTTTTGAATAGACAATTATGAATGTTATCTGCACATAAAGGAAAAAATCGTTAGATATATTAGGTTATGTTGATAATTTTTATCAATAGTATTGGTAGTTTGGTTCTTATTCAATTTTATTCCAGTTACTAAACATTTTCAAATGAAGTTTGATATATTTTCTTTAACGTTTTTATAAAACATAAATTGCGCACTTCTACAATAGATCATTAAAACACTTTCATTAAAAAAAACTTACTATTCTTTTATTTTGCGAAAATATTTTACAACAAAAACCACACTATTCACATAACAACATTTATTTCACTCAACTCAACCCACCACTTAAATTCTTTCAATTTTCATTCACCATTATCTTAACTATAAGACGAAAAAACCAAAGAAAACCAAACAGATGCCGCGAAAATATTTGTTATTGGATTTTTTTTATTCAAACGATAATTTAATGGAAATTGAAATTGAATGTAATAACACGATGCATAAAGTAATGAAGTTCGAAATTTTGCTACATTAGAGACAAACGACAGAAGGTGAAATTTTTTAACACGGATAGGTACTATATGTACAACATACATTTTTATCATTATTTTTTGATAAACTTACTAACTCAACCTCGTATTGAAAAAGGACTTAAGAATAAAGTTCATTCATAAAATTGATATTGATTTTTATCCAACAAGTAGTTGATAGAATAATTGTAACATTGCATTAATTAAAAAAAATGTTATTAAATATCAAATGTCTAGAGGTCGCCGCGTCGTTAATCTAAAAAACAGAATTTCTTATTTTATGTTGAAGTGTTTTGTCTGAAGTGCTTTACATATCATTTGATTTATTTATACGTATAATTATTTTTTATTGTTTCTTAAGTTTCAATGACATATATTATGGTTTATGTTTTTAGCAATGAGTTGGTGAAAAACCATTTCTATGATGAATGATTTTCGATTAATTTTTAAGATAAACATAATAATTTTTTTTTAATGCATAACGTCTGAAGGTTAACAAGTTTCTTAAGAGATAAAACAACAGAAAATATAATATAAACATGTAAGTAAAATATTGATGATTATTGTATGGTAAAGGTGTGTTGTATCATCCATCGCCGAATGGTTTGTTGAATGCGAAAGTTACTGAATTGAACAAATAATTATATTAAACAATTTGTGTCGATTTAAATAGAGTTAGCTTTAATGTTTTGATGTAATAAATTCCATTTCAGTTCAACTTTTCGTGATTTATTCTTAAATTTATTACAATATTTACAAAAACTTTTAACAAAATTAAAATATTATTAAAATCATCATTAATCGTCGTTAATTGTCATTTGACAAAAAATAATAAATTTTCATTAACACCCATTCCTCACTTTACAATTTACAAAGTAGTTTTGCTGTAAATACATATAGTAGAGCTTAAAATGGAATTAGATCCAACAAAAAGTTTTTGTTCAAAAGAGGATGCATATGATATAAACAAACACAGAAGTTGGACGTTATAAGAACAAACCATCTACGGATCAACAAGTGGAACAAGTGGATGCCAGTTTTTTGTTTAAATCATTTTCAGTGATGTGGCCCATTTTCATCTTAACGGCTTCGTTAATTGTAAAAAGTTGCATTCGGGACTCAGAAAATTGCATCCACATCGTGTCATTTTAATAAGAAAATAATGGCGCTCGCTTTCATGAAATGTAAATCTAGTTTTTGTACTGAAATTACAAAAATAATTACCTGATGCTAGACAGCACAAAAGACAATTCAATTACTGCATATTTTATTTCCTGGCCGTAGAATTTCCTGTTTTGATTAGAATTAAGCACTCAGATTATGAAAATTAAAATTGATGAACTTTCTTATTTGTAGTTTGATTTTTATGCCAACAAGCCCAACGGTTCTAGGGAGAAATTTCATCCATAAGCGATGTACCAACTAAAAGAGAGTATATGTATTTTCGACAAAATAATTAATCAGCAAATTGATGGGGAGTGGTGGCTTTTGCTCGATCGATGCATAAATCATTGAAAAAACGCAAAATTTTTAATTAGAAATATGTGTTTCCTACCAAAATTATTTCTTAATTGAATTTTACGACAACTTTTGGAACTGTTGTAGGTTGATCTATTATTTGCAAATAGCTAAATTCGGATCAAAATTAAAAAATAAATAAAATTATAAATTCAGAATCTTTGGAAACATTTATATCAATAATTAAAAAATATCGATCTCTGGAGTGAAAGGCTCCAGAGCAATTTGCCCCAACAAAAACCTATAAACCAAACAAAATTTTTCATATATTTTAGTACGTTATAGCTACGTAATAACAAACAATGAAAAAAGAGGATTTGAATGTACATATTTCATAGAAGAAATTAATTTTTTGAAAAAGTGAACTATTATGATATTTGGTAGTAATTGCATGACGTATGAAAAGCTTGCAAATGTCATACATTGCCACACATATGTTTTTTGTTGGATTTGATATTTTGTTATTCGTTCTCCATAGATGGAGACTGCATAGATGTTTTTGCTGTTAGTTTTGCTTATAACTAATTTTCTTTTAAAAATTTGTTTGATATTTATTTGGAATTAGTTACATAGTTTTTTATTTAAACTAATCTGACAAACCAGATTTTACTTGTACCCGAACACACAAACATTTCTTCTGCATTGCAATGCATTTCTTCTTCTCGATTTTTATTGCAAGTTTCGACCATTTTGAGAGGAATTATTTTGCATTTTTTGAGTTATGGCAAAAATATTGCCTTGTATGGAACGGCAACATAACAAATATAAGGGAAAAATATATTAAATATATTAATATATTATTGAAAATAAAAAAATATGTTTTTTAATAGTCAAATTTTCTTATACGAAAATATTTATTTAGGCTGAAAATAATAATAAACATAAAAAAATTGAATTAATAATAATAAAACATTGATTCGGCGATTTTTGTGGAAAATTCCAAATAAATAAAAATAATAATTGTTGGCCATTTAAAAAAAACTATACATGTTGAGAATCGCTAAGGTGACAGAGAAAAGTCACCCTCACGTCGCAATCACTGTCAATCAATATTCAGAGTCCAGAGACGTTAATTTATAATAAATTATAAATCAACGTCTCTGGACTCTGAATATTCGAAGATTCCATGCCAACTAGGACTAGGATTTAAACTAACATTTCATTTCCCTGATGAATTTATAAACGTTAATTTTAAAATCAGTTTAGGACCTACTGATTCTAAAAAAGCAAAAAAAAATGTGTGTCTGTCTACCGGCCGTCCCTCCGGCCGTCCGTCACAACTGACGAAATCTAGTAACCCGCTGGAGGGATTTCAAAAATTTTTGTTTCTAAAAATAGTTATATTCAATGGTAAGAGCCGAAAGGACGATGTGTTCGATAGTTGTCACGGAAGTGTGTCAAGAAAATCGTCAATTATGTCAAAACAAGGAAATTTGCATATTTTGGCTTAAAAAACGTTAATTTTAAGTGATTACAATCAGGAACATTGAATTTGGAGAAATCTTGATGGTAGGGATTGGTATGTGAGATCAAAAACTAGATAATTGCGTTAGAAGTTTGTCAAAAAAACGTTGTCAAGTGTGTCAAAAGAAAGATTTTTATTTATTTTTACCCCATTTTTTGGAAAAAAATAAAATTAATTATTTGTATGACATGAAATTTTATTTTTACTATAGAGAATTATGGCATTATAAGTTTGTCAAAAATACGTTGTCAAGTGTGTCAAAAGAAAGATTTTTATTTATTTTTTTACCATTTTTTGGAAAAAAATAAAATTACTTATTTATGACATGAAATATATTTGTATGACATGAGATTTAATTATTATTATTGAGAATTATGGCTTTATAAGTTTTTCAAAAAAATGTTGTCAAGTGTGTCAAAAAAAGATTTCCTTTATTTTTTAAGCAAATTTTTTGGGAAAAAAAATGTAGCTGTTTTTATGACGTAAATGTAATTGAAAATGAAATTGGACATAGCAATTTTTGAATTTGTTATAGTTTTTGAAATATTTTTGGAATTTTGAAAAAAGTTTGTATTTTTGATTTTTTAATAATTTTTGCAATATTTTTAGAATTTTGGAAAAAGTTTCAATTTTTGTTTTTGTTATAATTTTTGAAATACTTTTAGAATTTTGAAAAACAATAGAATTCTTTTATATATAATTTTAGAATTTTGGAAAAAGTTTCAATTTTTGATTGTGTAAGAATTTTTGGAATATTTTTAGAATTTTGAAAAACTTTAAATTTTTGATTTTATTATAATTTTTGGAATTTTGAAAAAAGTTTCAATTTTTGCAATATTTTTTGCAATATTTTTAGAATTTTGGAAAAAGTTTTAATATTTGATTTTGTTATAATTTTTGCAATATTTTTAGAATTTTGAAACATAATAGAATTTATATATATTTTTAGAATTTTGAAAAAAGTTTCAATTTTTGATTTTGTAAGAATTTTTGGAAAAGTTTTAGAATTTTGAAAAATTTTAAATTTTGATTTTATTATAATTTTTGGAATTTTGAAAAAAGTTACAATTTTTTCAATATTCTTCGCAAAAGTTTTAGAATTTTGGGATAAGTTTTAATTTTTGATTTTGTTATAATTTTTGCAATACTTTTAGAATTTTGAAAAAAGTTTCAATTTTAGATTTTGTAAGAATTTTTGGGATATTTTTAGAATTTTGACAAATTTTAAATTTTTGATTTTATTATAATTTTGGAAAAAGTTTCAACTTTTAATAGTGTTATAATTTTTACAATATTTTGAATATTATTTTATTATTTTAGAATTGTGGAAAAAGTTTGAATTTTTGAATTTTTGGAATATTATTAGAATTTAGAAAAACTTTAAATATTTGATTTTATTCTAATTTTTGGAATATTTTTAGATTTTGAAAAAGTTACAATTTTTGATTTTGTTATAATTTTTGTAATATTTATAGAATTTTTGAAAAAAGTGTTAATTTTTGATTTTGTAATAATTTTTGAAATATTTTTGGAATTTTGAAAGAAACATGAATTTCTGATTTTGTAATATTTTCTCGAAACGCTAAATGGAGAGGTTTTTGAGTAGTTTGCTGAGTGTTTCATCTTTTCACTAAATTATGTTAATTTCTGATCTGTTATAATTTTCCGGCGACGTATTGATGTTTCGTGTTGGTTTTGTAATAAATTTCTAAACAGAGATAAATAATACTTGTACTATAACGAAAAGTTATGTTTGATATACAGCGCTGCCCAAAACTAAAAACCTTGTCCTCATAAAAGTTTTTTGTCGAAAACTATATCAAAATCCTTAACCCAGACCAAAGTCTTGATATCTCAGAGCTTGAGATTTCCATATGTTTCCCCTATTTTGCTCCTCCATATTTTTCTATTTAAGATTTAATTAAATACCACAGTATTACTATTATTTAACATTTATGAATTTAATTTTACATTGGTTTATTCTTACACTGAGGACAGCACTATCTTTTATACAATTAATTGTTTCCAGATTTTCAACAGATTTTAAGTCTTACTGTGGTGGATCTCAATATATATCTCTCGTATATTGGTCCGTCTCTATTTTGCATAAGTCTGTCTCTACATCAGGCATTTTCGAAAGATATATTATTTCATGGATATTTCCTGGCAGATGACAAACATACTCCACAGTAAATAACATTTCTCCAACATATGAGGTAATATATTGAGGCTCATAACTGTATAATTTTGACAAACGACATTTTAATTTTAATATATTTACTTCTAATTTCGTGGAAATCGTTGCAACAGTCTCCATATTATCATTAAAGAGCAAATTCTGAGAAGTGATACCAAGAAAAAAAAATGTTTTTAATATGCAGATATAATACATCAAATTAAAGCACAAGATCTCTACTTCAATAATCTAACAAAATAAATTAATTTTTTTTACTTGTTCTCAACATTTTTAAATTATCGTATTCGAATGCAAATCTGGCAACACGTTTTTATCAAAGCGATGCAATCCAAAATGGCCGACTTGATGTTCTAAGTTGGTAGGGTAGGGACATCAATTGTGTTTTTTTTTATCAAAGTAATTGCAAAGCCTAAAGAATTAGAGTAAACAATATTCTTTTAAAAAAACTAATTAACATGACACAGCCGTAACAAAAAGCAACTTTTCAGTTAAAACTTAAAATAAAACAGATTCTGTACTCAGCATTCTTTTTTAACATGTGTAATATAATCAAAAGTAAAACTGGTCATGTGTGCTAACATAATATAAACAGAAATGCTATTTAACCCAGTTATTACTATTTATAATTTGCGTTATGGTTGCGACACATATGGTGTTACGGTTCTGACATAAAATGTTTCGAAAAAAACGTGTCACCAATTGTGTCACAACAGCAAACTAATTTTTTGCAATAAGTATAATAGTAAATGTGAATAAGTGAAGGATCTATAGTTGTACCTTTAGTTGAATACGACAAAGTAGCTGTAATCTCCTAGTAAAGGTGTACTTTGTGTAACAACCGTAACCAGGAGTCGCTCTAAAATAATTTTTCATATAATTTTTAATTGCAAAATTATAAAAAGATTAATACAAATTATTATATCGATTTACATAAAATAACTCAAAACAATTGACGACGTTAATTAGTGTCAAAACCAAATCGTTAGTGCCAATCAGAATCAGTAACCCGAACAAATCAGCTTATCCCGCACAAATCAGGTAATCAGGTAACACAGTTCAATTATAATTCAATTATAGTTCTTTTATTTTGTTAAACACACTTGACTAGAAAATGTGACTTTTCTGTTCGAGTATTTTAAGGGCAAAACGCAAGATCTAAACTTAAATCGAGAATCGAAAACACTGTAAGAAAACCCAAACCCAAATAAGAATATAAATAAAGTATATTTTTGTAATCAGAAAATGAATGTTTACATTCGAAACGCGTTATAATATAATAAAAAATAAAATATACACAAAATAGTTTGTTGCGTTGATTTCATTTACAATAATTTATTAATATAAATTATTGATTTTATTTATATAAATTATAATGCGGCTCAATTTAAGCTTACTGTCTGGTTTATGGAATGCGTAAAACAGCGCCATATTGCTTTTATAGTCGAAAAATCATCATATGAAATCAACATTTAGCAAAACGGATTCGGCGAACTCAGCTTACGTTTACCGCGACTTCCTCGTTTATATATTATAATGAACATAATTTCATTCAGAATATATTTTTTTTAAATGTGGATTTAACATATAAAAGAGAAAATTTATCAATTAAAGGCTTTAAGTCAAACAAAAAAAACACTAATCAATTTATTTATTTTTCGATACAAAAACACATCACATACGCAAACGACTATATCCTGCATCGTTCCAAAATGTTTTATGTTTAATAATATTGATCGATGATAAAGAAAAATTTATGTTTAATTTAAATTATAATCCATCTTCACTTTATATTTGTACAATATTTAGATCTGACCCTCCACGGTTGTGTATAAAATTAAAATCAAAATATGAGTTCGGAAATTTAAAGAAAAGAATTTGATTGGATTCCTCATCTTACTTATATTAATTTATGTTGTTTTATTTTTCTTTGATCCCTTTTCAAATTAAATTGAGTTTTTCAAAAGAATCTAATTTGAAATCACGACTTAATGACTAGACAGATTATAATGAATTTGAATCCATTACCCTATGACTAATAAAACAACCACTATGAAATTTTATTCAACGAGAATGAAGTGTTTGAATTTTATAGGACATAAAGAATACCATCGAGTGTATACGTTAACATATTTTGTGTTGTCTGATTCACAAACTCATTGTCATTTTTATTTAATTCGTATAAGATCAAAATATAGGGTTTGTCACCCTTTTTCTGCTCTGCCGATATAAATTAGTTGTTTTCATATATGATTAAAAAAAGGAAATGGTAGGCCGGAAACGAATAGACGTAAATTATAAATTGATTGATTAAAAAAAATATTAATAATTTTTTTACGAAATTTTCACACGGAATTCAATTAAATGACTTGCTGATTTTTGTTAACTTGCAAAATTGGATGAGTGAGTATAGTTGACGACAACAAAATTTGGTCTTTTATAAATATACAAAAAATATTAACTTTTGTGATTAATTTTTATTTATTTAAAAAAGTAATATTAGTCTAGATATAATAATTGCTAGATTGTATTTTTGCTAGATTTATATTGAAAAAGAATGTCGAACATATTCTGACTAAACAACGTATTAACTGTTTCTTAAATATTTTGTGACAAAAGAACAGTTTATGCACGGTTATCAACGGTTAGTTGGTTAGAAAGGTTTGTCTTAAAATAATACTTTGGTGTGAAGTAAGTAGGAGAGACTTAAGTCATAATTGCAGATACATTGTTTACTATTATAACCAAGATTTGATCAAATTGATAAATGAAAATTTTCATAATTCAAAAATAACAATTAATTGATTGTATGCTGACAAAAACCAATTATGCAAATATTCTGCCAATAATACAACATGTCATTGTTCAACCGCTTATAAATCTAGGCAATCAATTAACATATATATACTCTTGACATTAATTGACTGAATTAAGTTTACGAATAATAATAAAAAATCAATTAATTTAAATTATTAGATTATGCTCGATGATGCATTGAAAATATTTTATTGTTTTAAAATTTAAGGTAAGGTTACATAACAAATATTATACGACAGAATGAAGTCATTTTAAATTTTATTATCAGATTAATAAAATTTATGGTTAAAATTATCCTTATATATATTTTATGTTATTTGAAATGAGTCTTAGATGTCATTAGATCAAGCCAAAATAAATAACAGAAGTAATCTTTATAGTTTTAAAAACACCCAGAGTATTGGAAACATTAGTTTTTTTCGATAAGAAACAATGTTTAACTCATTAAGGAAAATAATGGAATGTGAGAAAAATAATTCAAATAGGAGATAAAGGAAAGTTATTTTGGATAAACTAATAGTGTTTCATTTTATTTTAAATCAATGAAACCAGTTCTTCCTAAACAACCAATAATAGAGCCCTTTACTTAAAGCTTGCCAAACAACGGTGGGATAAGCGTTTCAAAATGTTTTACCTGGAGCAAAAGGTTCGGTTCCGCTCCTGCCTCGAGTAATTATATATTTTCACCATTACTTTTTTTTTGTTTTTTTTTTAATAAAATGTGTTGTGCAGTAGGAATTACAATAATAACATATAAAAATCGTTTAAGACCACGGTCCCACTACATCAAAGGTCTTGATGGACGTATATCTTTCTTTTTTTGTTTTTTTTTTTATATTTTTTGTTAAAGAATGGATAACTAAACAACAAATCCTATCACTGACAAAATATGACATAGGCCAATATTTTATGATAGAATAGAGAAAATAAAAGTAAAATAAAAAGTAAATAGCAAATTTTTTACAAAAATTTGCTGGAACAAAACAAAAATGTAGTTGCCAATAATCCAGCCGGTGGCATATTCCTTGATCCTGTGACGCACCGTCTTTCTTGATGATTAGAGCCCACACATAGTTATATGAAGGCTCGTTTCCTCGAGAAAGCAAACTGCAGGGACCGGAGTATGCGGGGTTGTCATACCCGTAGATCAAAAATTAAACAACACAGCGAAAAAATTAAACATTACATTAAAAACAAATACCAAATGTTCTCTTTATTTATTTTTCAGTTTTCTTAATTTCGCGCATTTGATAACTAACGCTGCAACTGTAGTTCCTGGGCCCACGCCGGTTTCATTTGATGATTACCACATATTTTATAATTCATGAGGCGCTGTTCCTTGATGAGTACGAAAACTTTTGTTCTACCATTTTCCTCGATTCGATTTTTCGTTCGAAAAACTCCGAAAAATGACGATTGCCCGGGATCTTGTAAATTTTTGTTTTTTTTAACCATGGGGGTTGAGAATTTGTTTCAGAACACTAGGGTAACCTTGTCCGACAAAAATTTGTCTGCTAGTCTGTAGTCTGACAACCCAAACATACCAAAGTGTCAGTTGTCAAACTGGACAATAGCAGACACATTTTTGTCGCACAAGCTGACCCTCGTGTTCTAAAACAAATTTCCACCACCCATAGGTAAAAAAAAATTGTGGTAGCAGATTTACAAGATCGCGGGCAATCGTCCTTTTTGGAGCCTATACCGAACGAAAAAGCGGTCGAATCGGAAAAAATTGCAGAACAAAAGTTTTCGTCAAGGACAGGCGTCTCACGAAGTATAAAATATGTGGGAATCATCATATGAAATCGGCGTGGGCTCAGGGACTACTAATGAATTTGCCAACCCAGTTATTACACCTCGTCTTGGATGGAGATTTTTGTACAAGTACAATACAATACAAGGTCAATGATATAATTTTGATTAACTTAAGAGAGATTATGGGAAATAAAGAACTTGTTATAATTTTGAAATCGTTTGACAGGATCTGATATAATAGGTTGACTCCAGTGATCAGATTTTAGTTTTACCGTCGCCCGCACTTATTTTAAAAATAAAACCACGCGGGTTATTAATTAAAAGAATATACGTAAAAATTTTGTGAGCAAAAAAAAATTACAAGAAAAGATTTTGTTGGGAGATAATTGTTTGGAAAAAATAAATATAATCGTCTCATAGATTTTTTTTTACAACAAGTTTTTTGTTTTTCTTATAATTTGTTAAAAAATAAGTCCGACTGATATGACTGAAAAAACAACAATAAATTATATAGGGTTGTTACATTTGCATCAGATAATAGTTACTTCAGTCAAATCAAACGCGGGTTATGCTTTTTGACGGTTTAATAGAATAAAAACGTGTATTCTCGTGTATGAATTAAAATGTGTAGGAAGAGATAGTAATAAAATATATTGAAAATTAATTAATTAATAAAAACAATAATCAAAAATTAATTAATCAATTTTATTGTTATATTTTTATTTTAAATAAATTCGGTCAATAAATAAATGATGACAACAAAAAATTTTTTTAACCTCATAATTAAATACATTAACAACGAATTAAAAATTGTTTAGTAATAAATTATGTTAAATTAATAAATTACAAAATCATGAAATTATTATCTAAAATTATGACTCAATAAATAACACAAATTTCTAAAATCTTTCTAATTAAACGACACAGGACGAAAACTAACCAAAATAAAGCACAACAAACAAAGATATGTATAACTGCTAGTTAGAAAAAAAACTAGATTTTATTTCTCTTTACTTTTGAGCGAAATAGAATAAAACAAATAAAAAATATCTAGCAAGCAAAAAATTTTTTTTAAATAAAACTAAAATATCAGAGGAAGAAAAGTAAGTAAATAAAATTCAGCTTGGCTAAGCGGCTAGAGGGTTAACCAGACTTTATACTGTAAAAACATTTAAATATCAAACTAACACTTTCTGCCGTGGGCTATTGGCGCAGTCTTATAAATATAATATTATATTTATAAAATTGTATCATTATGTTATAATCAAATATTACTAAAATCGAAACATCAAAATTTTTAACCAGTGGAATGCCCCAATATTATTACTACTCAACCAGAATTGTTTTGTTCGAACACAATAAATAAATTGACATTTAAAAATATAAAACAAAGAAAAGCTAAAATAAAAGAAACAAAACGTTCTGTTCAAGTAAAAATCAAAGGAAAAAGATGTCACAATAGACTAGAACTTGAGAGGTTTTTCTGTACGAAAATAAGAACCAGGCAGAATTCCATAAATTTATTGCTTATTCCATAAATTTATGACTTAAACGACGAAATAAAAAACACTTTCATCAAGCTGCAGTTTGAAAATAAAAATACATGCTGTATGTCGATTAATCATTTGTTACACGAGCGCGGTATAAAACATTGAAACGTAGAGTGAACAGTATTTAAATTATAGATCGAATATCCAACTTTAACTGTACTTGTTACTTAGAATAAAAAAATAAACTTGAATAAAAAATGTATATTACTTCATTTATTATAATTAATTATTTAAAAAAAACTAACCGTTTAGAATCATCACAACAACAATTCAATAACACTATTTATTCGTTTTTTTCTTGGGTTCTTAGTTCAATGCTACGAATATTTATTTACATTACATTATGAATTATTTTGTTGTGTATAATATTCAACTTAAGATCTATTATACAATAATCCAAACAAAAAAATTAAATTTTATTCTATAAAAACTATCTGTCATCACGAAAAAATAAATTAAAATTTTATTCAATTAACTGTAACGAAAACCAAATAAATATCACGCGGAGAGGGTTGATCTACCACCATTGTACTTTAAAGATTGATGTAGAGTGTTAAAAAGATTTATAGGGTTAATTTTCTCATGAACACTAATAAAATGTGACTTAAAATTTCAAACCCGCACCCTTAGTTCTCATAAAATAAATATTAATTCTTTAATGTGGTGGTCCTATTAGATGTATGTGACCTTAATTTTGTTTAATATAAATAAAAAAAAATTATAAGACTTAAAACAATTTATATTGTTTGATGTCTGGATCATGCACCAACAAATGTATAAGAGATACGTTAAGACAAATCAACTGAAATTATATTTAATGTGACCTAGATTTAAAATTATGATTGCAGTTAATGGTGATATAATTCTTTTATTAAAATTTAAGGTATGTCGCGTTTTTTTTTTCAAGGTTATATTTAAAACCAAAATAATAAATAGGGTGAGTCAGACTAATTTATTTTAACCAGTTTCTTTGCAGAACTAATCAGATCCCATTTTTTAAAACCTTAAATAATTTGTTTTCACATACCTTTTCTGTCTTTTAACCCTTTTAACGAAGTCAATAAATTATATCTTATTTTTTTTATTCTCGAAGCAACTAATGATGCTCATCTTGTTGTTTGATAGAGTAATGTGTTTACTAACCTAAAAGAAATAAGAAAAACAAAATTTTATATTGCAGAAAATTATAACAATTTTGTGTTTAAATTTTTAAATGATGATGTAAAATTGTTTATTTTGACATCTAAATATGTTGATCGGTATGTCATGATGTAGTTAATAGTAGATTTCTTTAAAATCGTTATTTATTTCATTTGTAAAATTGTTGAAATGTGATTGGGCTTGTGATTAACCTTGATTTTTTTGTGTACATTAGTGGAAATTAAGATTAACTGTTTCACCTTAAACAACAACCAACCAGCCTTAAATAACGACTAGACAAGAAAATATTTTTCATTGCCGTAGAATTAATATAAAACACGAGCTCTTATGAATTATAAAAATTCAAAACAATTTTCTCTAATACTAATAATTCATAACAACCCAACCCATTTATGTATTTAATTGAGTTGAGTCATGTATTATGATACCATACTATCCTCCTCCATCTTTACCATAAATTAAATTTACACAAATAATAAACTATTCGTAAATCTAGCAAAACAAAATTAATACCAAACTCATCTTCAATGTCAAACTATTTATATATCAATACAAATTCGAACATGATACATTTCTCCAATAATAAATCTAATCGAAAAAGCTTTAAGGATTGTTAACATTTAACAATTGACATAGTTTTCAGTGTGTCAATATAGAATTCGAATTTTCATCCATTTCACATTGAAATTTAGTATAGACTTTCTGGCGACTTTTTTATTTCAAAATATATCTCCATGAAGTTTACAACTTTGTCGTAGTTATTCTCTTAGTTTTTGGGGTGATCTTGGTTTGAATCTTTTATATAATTTATCGTTTTGTTTTTAGAAACAAAAACAAGAGGGAATAGGCGAAATTATCGTTGCTTGAAAAAAATAATTAAATATTTCACAACTCACTGTAATTAATTTAACGAGAGACATCAAATTTTCACCCACTTATACATTTTCTGACATAAGATATTGTTTTTCAAGGATACAATTGTATCTTTTTGTTTAATGCATTCTTAATTATGATTTTGTTAAAATTGACGTACGACTAAATAAAAACTCATTTATCATCATTTTACGATTTGTTTTTGCATGTGATCAAATTTCAAATGGACTTTAGCTGGATTCATTTATTATTTATATTAAATTTGTTGAGTTTTGGATTTAAATAAATATAATACGAATACAATGTACGATTGCTGTACGACTTTGTACACCTCAACATATATCGCAATAGAATACAGTTTAAACTCTCTAATTTTTCATTGTTAGGCAGTTTTCGTTTATTTGTAAAATTTTGTTTAATTTTTGATGTACGGGTATACCTACTCCAGTCCCTGCCCTTGACATACGAAACATGAAATATCACATTCCACAGCCAATATAAGTTAGCTATCCCTAGTAAAAGTGATATCTAAGGTGTGCTAACTGATGCATTCTATTCAGTCAACGGTAGCACCTTTAAACTTCCTAATTAAATATTCCTTGATGATGACACTATTTCTTAATCCAAGAAACGTGTCTTCATATAGCTTTATATGACTGCTGTAATTATTGAGAAAGACAGTATGTTACACGATCAAAGAATATGCCACAAACTGAACTATTGGCAACATTATTTTAGTTTTGAGCCTGCAAATTTGTTAAAAAAAATTGCATTCTACCTCTTATATTTTTATTATTCCTACTATCTTACACAATTCCCTAATTTGAACAGCTTGATCGATGTTTTATAAACGAGAATTTCCTAATTTCTGTTTCTTTATGTATATATTATAGTCAAAATTAAAATAATGAAGAACTGAGGATGACGTAAGTCGAAATCCATATTCAATAAAATAAAAAATCAAATTCAAATTGTTACTATAAGGAAGTTTATATTATTATTAATAAAATAAAAAATTAAAAATAAACAGTAAAAAGTATGCTTTTAAATATTGCATTTTAATTCAAAAGTGACAAAAGCACACAAACAGTGAATATGTTATGAAGTGTAATTCAAACTTCGTGATTGAGAGTCGAACCATTTTCCCACACGCATTGAATTTGCCTAAACCGAAACTTTCATAGTTGCTTTCGTTTTTCCTTTGAACGTAGTTTCTTATACTCAATCCATAATTGTTATCTACAATAGTTTCCGTTTAAAAATTATCCTACAACAGTTGTGTGATATTTCCCAATGTAATTTCCTATATTCAATTTGTAATATTTGATCGCTATCAAATTGTCATAAAACGGTTGTGCAATATCATTAATTCGTAATCGCGCTATTTTCATGTATGATTTCCTACAATCGTTTCGTAATCAATAATTTTTTTATATAATTCTTTCCCATTTTTTCTAATGCAAATTAGTGATACACATTCCTTAGTGGGTTTTCAGTCATTAAAATATGTTGCCAGTTAATGCTACCATTTTTTTTACACTATAAATAGAACGCGATAGATAGCTTCAGTCCCTTATTGCTCTTATTGCTTGTATAAAATCTCTCGTGAATATCAAAAAGATCGGATTTCTTTATTGAATTCACGCTTTTGCTATTTAATTTAAGTTCGGTTTAAGTAGCAAATTTTCAATTAAATTAAAATAACTAGTGCAATTAGTCAACATTTTTTTTTATTTAGTGCAAATTTATTTTAAAATATTAAAATTTTAAAAAAATTCTATCTGTTTGTGCCGTGCTAGTTAATTTAAAAACAAACAAAAAATTTACTACCTATATAAACGCTTACTATTATTTCGACCTTATGTCTATCAAGTTCACAGCTGTTGATGTTTTTGTTTTTTTGACGTCTACACGTCGCGTGTTTAATGTGGTGCATTTTATTAATTAAAAATAAAGGAATTCATCCACAAAAATAATAAAAGAAAAGAATCCGGTACAAAGTTAAAGAACCATAGTTATAACCAAAGGTAAGCTTCATTGAATTATATTTATGACAATGCGAGACCGGAAAACCAATTAAAACGCATGTCAGTTTTTTTTTGTCAAATTTAATTGTAAATAATAATAATATGAATGTTGAATTACTGTGATAATACCTGTTTTTTTGTTTGAACTTTGATAAATAGAACTATAATTAATAATTGCATTCTTATATGAATATAATTCTGTGTTAGCATAAATTTACAAATATATGTGAAGAAAAATAAATTTAATAAAAAAAAAACTGTTACATAATAAAAATCATAAGCTTATTTATTTTAATTGCTTGTTGAAATTGTGAGATTGGCTATGTTCCAAGTAGTTGTGTTATTAAAATCCTAACTCCATCTACACCAAATCTTTGTGTTATTTCTGTGGTAACACTGGTATCAGGACGAAGTGATTCAGTGAATTAGATGCTGGAGTGTAATTTCCAGAAAATACTTGGCCGCAGTTAAGATCGTGATCTCGTTGGGTGTAGATCGTCATTTTGACTACTCTTCAATTTCTATCTAAAACTATTAATTTTTGTTCCATATGATATTCTAAAATATAAAATATAGTGTTAAAAACGTAAAAAAAAAAATACAGTTGTATCAGTTGAAAGAAAGAAAAAAATAGCATAAAACAATAAATTCGGTCCGCCATAATTGTATAAACAATAAAAAAAAAATCGAAAATGTATCTAAAATTATTAATTTTATTCCATGTGATATTCTAAAATATGAAAAATATTGTGATATTCTAAAATAAAAAAAATACAATTATATCAGTTAAAAAAATAGCATAAAACAAACTAGATTCGGTCCGCCATAAAATCGAAATGTCCAACTGCAAAAAGTGTTCTAAACGAATAAGTCGTGAAAACGATCTTAAAGTTAAATGTGAAAGTTGCTCAAGTTTATTTCATGCTGTGTGTGTAAATTTAAATGAAGAAGATATTAATCATTTTGATAAGGAAAGAAAACAATGGTTTTGTGTTGATTGTGCCACTAACTTTAGCAATACAACCAAATGTCAATCTTCCATTGATGTGCTACTAAAAGAATTTAAAGATCTAAAAGATATGTATAAGAAACAAGAAGAACAACTTCATATTCTTTCTACGCAAATGCAAAATAGACTAAAGCATCTTGAATTGGCTCTGGATAAAATTAACTCGCTTTCAGTGGAAAACTCGTCGCTTAAGCTGAAAGTTAGTGCTTTAGAACAGGATCTTGATCATACCAATCAATCCGTTAGGAGTAACTGGCTTGAGATAAGAGGTCTAACAGTTCAGCCGGATGAATCAGTTCTTGATGCCACACTTCTTCTATTAAACAAAGGTATGAACGTTCCTATATCGCGAGAAGATATTGATGATGTGTATAAACACTCACCTAAGATCGTAAGTGGTAAAAAGTATATTCCAACAATTACATTAAAATTATGTTCACGTTTAAAAAAAGATCTCATTTTATCACGCAAAGCCATATTAAAAAAGAATCTTACTACCAAATTGATTTATCCAACCAAGAATGAACGTATTTATATACAAGATAGCCTTACACCATTTCGAAAAAAATTATTTGGAGAAGCAGGAGCTGTTAAACGTAATTTAAATTATAAATTCCTATGGATTTCACATGGCCAGATTTTGATGAAAAAAGATGAAGAAAAATCTACAAAGACTGTTGTTATTCGAGCATATGATGATTTACCAAAGAAATAGTTTTTGTGTATACGTGTGTGTATTTGCATACGTATACCTCCTATATTTTTATTTTTTATTAATTTCTATATATATAATCACATAAATGCTCGTTAATAACAATTCATCTTTACAGCCTATAAAGTCATCATCTACATCTACTACTACTCTATTTGATACATGTAATTATAATCAAGTTACTAACACCAACAGCAATAATGAACCAATTTGTAACGTTAACACCATTAAGCAATGTCATGTTATTCATCAAAATATAAGAAGTGTACGGAAAAACTTCGACCTTTTCATGTCACATCTAACTGATGATTTTTTGCCTGATTTAATTTTTTTGACTGAAACTTGGATAAATAGTGATGAGGTTAGTTTTTACAACATTGAAAATTATATAACGCTGGAAAAATGTAACAATGATTATAGAGCAGGAGGAATACTAGTTTTTATAAGAGAAAATATTGAGTTTGACTTTCGGGTAGTAAAATTTAAATCAGCTGATTGTGTTTTAATTAATGTTGTTGTTTCTGATGTCATGTATTGCTTCTTGTGTGTGTACAGATTTCATAAATTGAATGTGAATGTGTTTATAGGCGAACTAGATAATCTGTTACCGTCGATAAAAACAAAGAATTTAATCATTTTGGGTGACATGAATCTTGACATTATGACTGAGTGTAGTGCAACTGATGACTATCTCCTTTTATTGTCTTCGCACGGTTTAAAATCGTATGTCAATGAGTCCACAAGAGTTTCAAATAAGACATTTTCAAACATAGATCACACTTTTGTTAGGTATTCTAATCACAATACTTCGAATGTTACTGTTAATGTGCTTGATTGTTTAATTGTCTTGATAAATTAATTTCTATAAAGTTTTTGAGCGCTGTTTCTGTAAAATCTAAGCCTAAAAGTATCCCCAAACCTATTGAACAAGGTAGTTTAGATATTAGCATGTTACAGTCTCTTCTTGAATCCACAAACTGGAGTGAAGTTTATTGTGAGAAAGATCCTAATAAAGCCTATAACTGTTTTCTTAATATTCTCAAAAGTTCCATAAAAATTTGTACAACCCAGATGACGCATAAAAAAAAACACGTTAAAAAACTTAAACCTTGGATGAGTGATTCTCTTTGTGCCTTTATTAACATAAAGAATGGGCTGTTTCAAAAAGTTAAAAAACATCCAAATAATAAGAAACTATATAATTACTACTCATATATTTGCAGTAAAGTCAAAGTTTTGGTAAAAAATACAAAAGAGGTGTACTATAAAAATCAGTTTCAAGTCAATTCTGGAAATCCTAAAAAACAATGGACATTAGTAAATGAAATTTTGAATGAAGGTACGTCTAAGGAATTTATAAGTAATGTAGTTGATCCCTGTAATAATACTAAAGTGTTCGATTCATTGGGTATAGCAAATACTTTCAACGATACTTTCACCAAATATTCTTCACCAAAGCTTTCCAATGTGTTCCAAAATGAATTGTTATTTAAAGATAACTATATCAATAATTTCTTTTTATTCCATGTTACTCCTGATGAATTATCGAAGATAATCAATTCATTAAAGAATAGTCATTCTAAAGGAGAGGATCAAATATCTTCCAAAGTGCTGAAAAAAGTTAGTCATCAAATAGTTGATGTCCTTACGTATATAATTAATTTGTCATTTGAGCTAGGTATATTTCCAGACAATCTTAAACAAGCAATTGTAATTCCATTACATAAAAAAGGCTGTCGTAATGATGTTAATAACTATAGACCGATCTCACTTTTGAATACATTTTCAAAAATAGCTGAAAAAGCAGTTAAAAAAAGGCTGCAATGTTTTTTCAGGCGGTCTTTGTTTATTAGTGATAATCAGTTTGGTTTTAGACCAGGGTTGTCCACTGAAAATGCACTGCTTAAGTTTTTGAGTTTCATACATGCAGCTTTAAATAATAATTTATATGTTGCCGTATTATTTGTCGACATTAAAAAAGCATTTGACACTGTTCGTCACAATATATTATTGATGAAACTTTGGGCAATGGGTATTCGTGGTGTTGCGCATGATTGGTTTAAATCATATTTAACAGGAAGATCACAAAAGGTTAGAGTTAATGGTTTTGTCAGTGATCCTCTTGGTATACATGTCGGTGTTCCACAGGGCTCTACTTTGGGACCACTCTTGTTCCTTATATATTTAAATTCAATATTTGATATTAATTTCAAAGGTTCCGTTGTGGCTTTTGCAGATGACCTAGCCTTCACGTATTCAGCCTCCAACTGCTACGATCTTGAGGCAGATATAACGCATGATCTATCTGTATTAAGGAAGTGGCTCGATCAACATGCTCTAACCTTAAGCCCTAAAACCAAAACGATGTTTTTTCATCTCACCAAGACAATTATCCCTAATGAAATAAAATATCACAGAACTAGTTGCTCTGGCGAAGTTTGCAATTCCAGCTGTTTAAGCATTGAAAATGTAACCAACTTTAGATACCTGGGCTTAAATCTGGACACTAAACTTAATTGGAAATTTCATATAAATGCAGTAAAAAACGACATTTTTCATGCAATTCGTAAGCTGTATATACTTCGCCCTCTTTGTTCAACTGGTATGCTACAAATAATCTACAATGCCTTAGTTCAGTCGAAATTGCAGTATGGTTTAACATGTTATGGTGGAACATATTTTTCCAATATACTTATTATATTTAAAGCTCAAAAACATGCAATTCGAATTGTCTATGGAAAACGTAGAACTGACACTGCATATCCGCTATTTGTTTTGGCTAATGTTTTACCATTGCGTAGTTTATATATTTTTAAGGTCTTAAAAGAATTTTTTAAAAGAAGCGGTTGTTTAAAAAGACCTGATAACTATCGTTTAAGAGATTACCATATCCATGGCATTTTTCGAGCAAAAAAGGAGAATTACCGTCAGTTCTTTGATAATATGGGACCTTTTCTCTTCAACAAACTACCGATTGACATCAGAAGCAGCAACAATTTGAGTCAATTTACTATGTTATTGAGGCGGTGGCTATTTAAGTTTTACGATGTTGAAAGTCTTCTTAAATCTTGATTTGAGTTTTATCTTTTTAATGTTGTCTTAACTCATGTATTATAATAACATTATTAATATGGTTTAAAGTTACAAAAGTTTATATATTTTGTGCATCTTACTTTGAGTTTTGCAAAGAATCTTTCTTTTATTGTTAGTTTTTTTTAAAATCTTGCTTGTTTAACATAATTATTATATCTTAATATATCTTGTGTTTTTTTTTATTGTATTGTCATTCTCGAATAGTATGTCATTTTCAATAGTATCTATGTAATTTTTTTTTCTTTTAAAGTATAGTTCACACCCAATAATATATTTTGTAATTTCTAAATTTATTGTATTTAAAAATTGATCTTCTTCTCGTCTACTTTAACACATTTTTTTCTAAAAATCAAAAGTAGACTAATTTTATTTTTTATATCGTATATTTAAGCAAAGTTTTATTGTAACTTTCAATTTGTTGATATAAGAAATAAAGTAAAAAAAAAAAAAAAAAAAAAAAAATGTTACGATTGTTTACGGCATGCTGACTAAATTAATACGTTTCTGGCACAACCATTTTGTTTTTGTGATTATACGTCGTCATCATCATTGCTGCTGAACAGTACGATACCTTTCCGGTACTAAAAGAAACAGGGGAAAGAAAGATTACTGATCATCCGTTTGGATTACAATAATTTTTCCATCGTCGTCGTGATTCTGATTGCTGAGCTCACCGATCGATGAACTGGAGGAGGATGAGCGATTAATTTCGAACTACTGGAGGGGGATCTGGCCAAGCTATGGGGTGAGTCGTTTTAAATATGTATATATATATACACATATATATATATATATATATATATATATATATATATATATATATATATATATATATATATATATATATATATATATATATATATATATATATATATATATATATATATATATATATATATATATATATATATATATATATATATATATATATATATATATGTGGGAGTGTATGTACGTATGAATGTGTGCGGGAGTGTATGGAGTGTGTATGGGGAGTATACTATAAAACAAACCAAAATGCTTATAAATTGTTTTTTTTTTTTGAAATTATTGATTAATTTCTAATAATTATTATTCAGAATTTAAACAACTTATAATAAAATCATTAATTCTGATGTAATTATAAACGATAAAACATAGCACTACTATTTATCTATAATAATATAATCTAGAATTTCTATATTAAGCAAAAAAACAACAAACAATTAAAAAAACAGTGATAGGATGTAATTCTATTATTATTTTTAATATTTAAACTTTTATTTTTTCATTCATAAATCATTATACAGAATAGTATCGAAAACAACTATAATAAAAATGTTTGTTAGAGCTATTAACGTTTTGAACAATGAACTTAATTTTTCGTTTATTTTTTTTTTCATTTAATATTAGAAATCGATTTCATTTTTTTTTAAACATATAAAAAAGAATCTCAATTGTAATAGATAGTGTAACAAAGAATAAACAAACAAAGAATTATTCGTGAATTAAAGTGATGTATAGAAATTGATTTATAAATCTTCGATACCTTTACGTTGCATTAAACCTGAGGCCTAATTTTTTCTTGAACTCTTTTTTTAATTTAATTATATTAATCTACTAAACAAAAAAAAAACAACTTTGCATTAACGATTAACGTTTAATTATTTGATTTAATTCGGAAAGTATACAAAATAAAAACAAACATAATCAAGTGAAAGATTACTATCAATTAGAATAAAACAAAAGCTGTTAAATTCTTTTCTGTTGCTAAACGTATAAAACAATTGCATTTAATATATATTTTACGTTTAAATTGATATTATATTGTTTCAATTTTCGAAATCTGACTTTTTTTTTGTTACTGAATGATAATTGATCGTTTCATGTATGTCTATGTGTGTGTGTGTGAAAGGATGAAGTGCGAGAGCGTGTGAATGTGTTAGAGTTGTGGGATTGGACGTGGTGATCGCGGTTCTTTCATATATAGGGGTCGCCAGAGTCTGTTTAGTTCACTTGTCTTTTTTCACATCCGTTCTGATCTTATGTTACGCGTACGAAATCGGTATTTGTGCTGAAGCAGCAGGATTTCTTTCTCGTCCCCATGGACTGCAGCTAGTTTGGGGCTATTAATACAACCTCGCTAGGTACGCGGCCTGCTATGCCACTTCGTTGTTAGTCAACGAAGCAGCGCTTCACTACAAATAATATGGAAAACCATAATAACACATATAATATTTTATATATTTATTATATATATTATATATAATAAATAAATAAAAGAATATATAATTATATTATATAAATATTTTACTCATATCACAAGACACCAACACGAAAATTAAAGGCCACAATTTCACATTTAATTAATTTGATAAACGTCTGACGCAATTATTATTATTGAAGTGTTTTTGTTTTGTATTTGTATTTGGGTTTTTTTGTTTTGATTTTCATGTGGATTTATAGTATTGAAATTAGAATAGTAAGTCGGTCTTTAGGGAGTTGTTTTATAGATGGCTTTAATTCTTAATTTAGAGCAAGAATCGAAATACGGCCGATCGTTACAAATTATTAAATTTTTTTTTTTAATTTTACAAGAAAAAACCCTATGAAAAATAATAGTTTCTTACAAAATTTTCTAATTTTGTGGTTGCAGAGATAAAGTTATATTCAGCTCTTATTTGGAATTTTGTCATCAATAGAAATATATTCGTGCTAGCGGAGCTTGTCTGAATGTTACAAACGGTGCGAAATTTGTAGGTTTTAATTCTTCTATATTTTCTGCGAGAACAAACGAACAAAAATCAAACTCGTTATTCTCCATTTCCGTATTTTTATACTTAAAAATGAATCGCATTTTTGGCGTGAAAAAAAAATCTTATCACTTGGCCCCTGCATAGTTCCAAAATTCAGTTGTTGAACAATTACATTTATGAGAACACAATAAAAAAGAAAATACAAAATACAAAATACAAAAATTTATTTAGAACTTTAACTACATTCTAACAATATTAGATCTTAAAATACTTTAGACGTAATTATTTAATTACTCACAATATAATTTTAAACACACTTTAATACTTAAACAATTATTTTAATAAAAACATTTAATGGTAAAATTAAGCTTAATTAAGTCTAAGTAGTTCTATTTATAATTTTAATTATTTCATAGACTTTTGATTCTGATAACAAAACTATATAACTTGAATTTTGTTTTCAATTTTTTTTTCGTAATCAAACTTTAATTTAAATTATTTTCATTCAACTGCTGCTATAAGAAATTTATTCTCCTTCCTACATTTGTTTTTATTGCATTCTTATTATTACTACTATTGATATCTTATAATGTCTGTCTATTTATTTTTTTTTTGGGTAGGAACTAAAGAAACTATAATAAAAATATAAATGTAGGATAGCCAAAAACTTTTTTTTTCGATTTAGTATAATGTATTTATGTTCTGGAAATATTATAATGATGTCATCGACCTCCCTTATAGTAGTAGTGTTTTGTTTATTTTGGTTATCATTTTTAATATTTCACCAAGTTTATTTGCCGTTTTCACAGTGTGGGTCATAATTTATAATTTTTGAATAAAAATTTCTTTTTTAGTTATTAACTTTTGAATTATGTTTGTTAAAGCAATGAATGCCCTGATCCGGTTAAAAAAAACTTTAGTTTAAGGTCATTTTGGAGTATACTTAACCGTCTCTTGCAAATCTAAAACTACTTGGATGGTCAAGTTAACCATCACAAAACATATTTACATTACACATTTAGTTTGTTAAACATGCAAACATAATTTCTTCATTTACACTTTTCATTACATTTTACAAATGGGAAATAAAGAATTCTTATTGTTCAAAATATCCTGTCAACCTTAATCATCCTATTACACTAACCTAAAAAAACGTCGTTTTAACATTGTTTGACAAACAACAAATTGTCATGCTATTTGGAATTATAAAAGATAATTCCCTAGTATCCTTGTAATTCCCAAACCACCACAAATTTTCTTTTTAATCCAGTCATCAAATTAACTTACGTAATTTTAAAACGTTTTCGACGTCTACGCTTTGATATTTTTTCATTCCATTATATTATACTGTTTGCTAAAACAAACAAGTTTTTAATGTCACAATTAATTGGTAAAAAATGGAACGATTTCACCCATGTTCAATGGAAGAATGGGTTGATAAGTAGCAAACGATGGCGAACTCCTCATTAACTGACCCTCATCATACATAGTAGTTTAACTACAATGTTAATGATTCATAAATCGGTTAGTGGTATTATTTTTTTATACAGTCATTAATTTTTAATTAAACTAATTACAAGTAGTTTACTTATAACTGGAACCATCAAAAAACGAAATCAAATAAATCATATGTCATTGACCTCGTTTTATATAATACGCGAGCGAAGAAATAACATCAATGAAAACGAAAAGTTAAATTTTGTTTTTGAAATTTATTTAAAAATAATTTTTCTTGTATGTTATTTCCAGAAGAATAGACAGATGCTAGAAATAATGTGGCATTATGTGGTATACATTTTATTCTTTGTACTCGTATTTTATTTTGAAGGGTTTGAAGAGATCGATGATTGATGATGTGTTACAATTCAAAATATATGATGATCATCAACGAACATGATTATGTGCGAACATGTGTAATTATAACAATAATTGCTCACATCTTGTTTTTATTTGTCTTCATTTAACATAGTTTTCAAACTCCACTGCAGCACCATCTTATTTTATACACATTAAGTCGTTTTTGTTTCGTCTAATAAAAACATAAAAAAATTGAAATCAAATGTCTGCCTGCATATATATCCATCTATATAAGAAACATGTTCATTCGTCTCGTCGGAATTCTCAAATTTAATTTCATTCAAGAAAATTCGTTATTATTCGCATAGCATCTAAACAAAAATATTTAGTTATATTTTCATTAAACATTTTGTTGTTGCTAAATGAATTTTAGAGGTCAAATCAGCGAAATGAAGAAAATTCAAATTGAAATTGCATATTATAATCAGATTATTTTATTTTATTACTTTTTAGACGGGATTTATATAGTGATTTGGATAACATGTTTACTGTAAAATACAGCTAACAACGTAAGAACAATAGATATTGTTGAAATGTATGATGCAAAAATATATTAAGAAACAAGAAGGCACTTTAATGGAACATAAGTGATAGGACCTGGACAAGGACTATTGCTGCAACAAATTAAAAATTTGAGCATCTTAAATATCTTCCTCTTCGTTATTCATGGCCAGCGGCAATATATCCAAAAATGGCGTGTCCGCATCGTTTTTTCAATTCTGAGAATTAAGAATATTGATTTTGCTAAAATTGCTTAAATATATTAATACAATTAGATTAGTCATTTTTAATATTGAAGGAGTGGGCTTGAATACCAGGTTAAAACGGAAAGCAACAAAATGATGGACCATTCAAAATCTGTCCAAAATGACATGAAAAAAAGTTTATAATTTTATTGTATTCGAGCGCTTTTTTCGCTCCCTAAAATAGCATTCACACATTAAAATTTGTATATTTTTGAAATCATCCTTACCCAAAAGAGCAAAATTTTTATTTCTTTAATTTCACTCCTTCGGAGTAGATTTTAGTTTAATTTTCTTACATTCCATATGCACAAAAAACAAATTTTTAGTCATCCTTTTTATTAATTTTAATAACAATTGTTGCATAATTGAACAAAACATTCTGAAAAATATTTTATTTTTATTTTTAATATGAAGAAAAGCACCAAATTTGAAGCAAAATTTAAATTTGTGAGTATTTGAAAAAAAAATATTTATTTTAATTTAGGAGTAAGAACGATATTTTTTTTATTTCACTTTTGTTTCTTTGGAAATCTTATATTAATCTTGTGTTACTTGCTCTGAAAGAACGCAGTAAAAGAGTGATACAAGGTGCATTTCAAACTATGGGTATTAAAATTCAGTATTAGTTTACACTAGTTTTTTCTTTCTACGATCAAGCTCGAACCAAAAAATAAATTTTGTTTTGGAGTCTAGAGTCTAGGAGTTAGTATATTGTATTTTTTCGTGCTATACAAGTTCTATAGATGAAAAACGTGATCAACGCAGGTGAAAAAGTCGAAATTTGAACTTGACCATTTTTGATTTTCCTGAAACTTGACATGTAAGTAATATGGACAAAATAAAAAATACAACTTATTTTAAAAAATTTTTAAAGTGCTTAGTTTGAGCATAGGGGGCACCCCAACATGCATGAAAAATGAAAATTCGGTCAATCCGATGTAACTTTGAAATTAAATTACTCAAGAACGGCTATACCGATTTCATCAAACTTTTTTTTGTTTGATAGATGATTAGTTGGTCCTTTGAAAAAAAATTAATTAATTGTTTTTATAATTAATTTTTAAATAAAAATATCAAAAAAACTTTTTTAAAGATGGCGCTAGGGTCGAACATCAATTGGAATTTAATTAATTTTTTTTCTGAAAATAGTTCTATCCTTACTCTAAAATATTCCAAATTAGCTCAGAGGCATTAATTTTTGTTCTTGAGATATTTTAAAGATTTTTAGTACGACTGAAATTCGAATTTTTCTTCATTTTTTCAAACAACTTCCATTAACAAAAAATTTTAAAATCAATTAAATTTTAACTTTTTTTTTTAAATATAGCTCTAACCTTACTTTAAAATAGATCAAATTTACAAAGAGGTGTTAATTCGTGTTCTTGTTCATCTTTAAAAAAGTTTTTTTAATATTTATATTTAAAAATTAATTATGAAAACAATTAATTAATTTTTTTCAAAGGACTAAATAATCATCTATCAAACAAAAAAAGTTTGATAAAATCGGTATAGCCGATCTTGAGCAATTTAATTTCAAAACTACATCGGATTGGCAGATTTTTCATTTTTCATGCATGTTGGCCCCCTATGCTCAAACTATGCACATTAAAAAATTTTTAAAATAAGTGGTATTTTTTATTTTGTCCATACCATACTACTTATATGCCAAGTTTCAGGAAAATCAAAAATGGTCAAGTTTTCACAACTCTGTCTAGAACACGTTTTTCATCTATATAGGAACATAGGCTGTCAACATGTGTTCCTCACCTGTATTAATTCATCAATTCACACAAGTTTATGGTCGAGTTTCACTTGAAGACTTAATTCAATCGATTAGTTAACCGGTTGTATATGGGTAGATTTATATGGATCAGCCCATAGTTTTTATATGGATCAGCCCATAGTTTTTATATGGATCAGCCCATTTATCAACTGTATTAGTTGACTATCGGTTAATTGGAAAACCGGCGTGTTGGTAGGTGTTAATGTCTTGCTTTAAAACACATCTAGGTCAAGATGGTAATCGACCCGAGTCCTCCAAGTTCGACGTCTATCGTGCTACCACTAGGTCACTCAACACAGTATATGATTTATTACGTCATAACAAAAAACTGTAATAGCATTGCCAGACTTTAGTTCAACCGTGGAAAGTTATATTTTCTATGGAGAGTTAATTATGTTGACCATATTTATGATCACTACTGTAAACACAAGCAACGAAAAAATAAGATATATGTTATATTTAATTCATTATACAAGGTATATATAATTCATTACAACCACACAGTCAAAAAAATAAACATTCAAATAAATCAACGCCTAGAAAATAAAAAACAATCGTAGTCGATCAGTTCCGCACAATGCCAATACAGTTGTGATTTAGCGGGTGAAGAAAATAAAATAAATTAAATTTAATGGATAAAATAAAATGAAATAATGAAATCAAAAAAATTAAATAAATAGACATAGTGTTTACCTTACTAATTATAATTAGTGAACACTCTATTGGTGAACCCGACGTTAACCCACTACAACTTGTAATACATAGGTACAAAACAATAATTCTAAAGAAAACGATAAAAAAATGTTTCAAGGCAATCCGAACTATATGGAAAAATCTTAACAATATTTAGTTTTACTAAAAAGCTTTTTAAACTTTGCAAACTTTGCAATTTAAAAATAATATTATTGCAGTTTTCCAACTTAAACATGTTAAGTTTGATAAAAAAAAGGAACTAAAAACGCTTGAATTGGTAAATTTCAATAAAACTTTAGTGAAACAAAAATTCAGTTCATTCACTTCCCAATAATACACTTATCTTTAAAAACTCGGTTATTTTGTACTTCTTAGTGCTCTGTCATTTTAATACACGTCCCAATTATGACAGGTAATGGTAACGGAAATAGTTTTTATGAAAATAAATTTACAAAATATTCACTGACACAAAAGAATAAATAATTTTTGTTGAACTAAATAATTAAAATAAGAAGTGAATATTATTTATGCAATAAGCGCGAGAAACAATAGTTTATCAATCAAGCGTTTAATTTTTGATCGCGGCTTTTTGAGTTACGAGTTTAAATTTTTTTGTTAGTATTCAGAACATTGTTTAACTCAACCACCATAGTCAAGATTAAAACTATGCAAATCACTATAATATTCGGAGCACGACGGACAACCTTCTTTCCTTACAAACGTTTATGTAAACAATTTCATTCAAAATCACATCATAAACAGTTTTTCTCCAAACTACTAACTCACCAAGATTACATGTTGCAATCTAGTACAATATCAGATAATTATAGTTTCGTCCCGGCCTTTATTTTTTTCTGGGTGTTGGACGTCCCCACGATTTGTGACACAACCCTGTTTTGCCGAGCTCTCATTTTTTTCTTTTTCTCTATTTGCCATTTCCGTTTTTCAAGCAATCCAAAAACGATTATTGTAAAGTACTTGATTAAAATAAATTTTAGTCAAATTTCATGTTATCAATCTTTTATAATCTAAGCATTTTAATATGTACTCGGTTTTCTGGAATTAGACATACTATTGTTTTTCAATAGGTTTGGTTTATAATACGAGAAAATTAGAAAACACTGGTAATCCATGTAGAAGATAACATTTGAAAATTTTAAACTACTTGTTAATCTTGAATTCAATAAATTAGTAAGCATTATGCCTCAAACACATTCTAATCCCCAATTTGGGTTAACTAAGTTGGTTATTCTGACAGAATACAATAAGACTTTTTTGTTTGAACAGCATATTGATGGAATAAGTCCAATACTCTCAAGTGGCTTCAACCAACAACTGTCTTAAAAGTAGTATTCGTTATTTTCATACTTAATCATACATAATCAAGACCACACATTCTAATTACAGTTTTAATTAAAATATTACATTTCATAATTTTATATCAACTTAATCTATAAACAATAAAACAAGTGTATTATATTATTTCTAATTCAAAATAAATTGCTAACTTATTTAATATTTCAGTAAACTTAAGCATATTATTTATATTATTATTATTTTTTATTATAAAATTAACAGGATGTTTTGTATTATGATGTTTGGGATCAGATAACAAAAAAAAATCAACTTCAACGAAAAATACACATCGTGTTGTGAATATTTCAAACAAACTTCTAACGATTAAATGTCATTGTATAATAAATAAAATTTATTATTCAAGAATTTTCTGGAGAGAAAACAAAGTCGTCACTTTGTTTTCGATTAAATATTTTACAATAATATCAATAACAAATTTAAACTTATTGGATTGTAATATATTTTCATCACAGTAAATAATGAAAACGAATTGCAATAATACCCTCAAATTGATGAAGAACGAAAGATAAGATTTCAAAAATTAAAGAAAGGAAGTTATTTCGTAGCTTGATCACGATTTCTGATAAAACATAATGAATAAAGAAATATTAATTTATTATTTGGTGGAAATATCTATAGGTAATGATGATTAATCGAATTTTTTTTAGATAAATTACGGTTATGAGTTATGACTTGTGCTTTGTTTTGATTAATTCGTCAATTAAAATTGTTGTGGTGATTAAACAAGATATAGAGTGAGAGTTTAAACTTTAAAGTGATTTGAATGAATGTACGGTTTGGTTGGTGCAGAATTCAAATAGCAATAATAATAATAATTACTTAATATGTAATAACATCATTTAGATTAACATGTTAAGCGTGCGCGAATATAAATTATGATAAATATAGAACAATTTGTAAAATACTGTTCATACTTGTATATTTATTTAAATTTACGGTGTTAGAGTCGCGTGTCTTATATGTAAACTAAAAAAATTTTTTTTAAATAAAATCACATGTTATTTTAGTTATTATAATTGGTTACAACAATTTCATATCAAGCGTAAAATATCTCATCAAATCTGGCGCCATCGTTCTCATCTGTGATGTGAATTACAATTCAAAAATGTAAAATCAGGAATCAACTTAAGGGATATACATATTATAAAAATATGAAAATATATTTTTTTCCACACTTTTGTTTGTTCCTTTTCTAACTTTTGTAAATCAAGATTTACGATAATAAAAAATCTTTGGTTGTATATATTTTAATCAAATAACTTTGAAAAAAAAATTAAAAAGGACATCTGCCCTTGAACTAGATTTTTTTTTTCCTAAAATTATTGTACAATAGAAAATTTGAACTAAACCTGGTGGAATTTTTAATGTTGTTGTTATAGAGCAGATGAATTAGTTACCTTTATAAAAAAATAGTATAGATCAGTTACATTGATTATGTTTGCACTTTGTCTATAGAGAATAAGTAAATCATGAATATAGGCAGAAAATCACGTGCTGTTTTGGAAAGAGAATGCTCTTTTTATAAAATTATTAAAGTCAGGTAAGTTTTGTTATAATTTTAAGATCATGATTTTGAAATAAGGGTAAAAAATTTCTATACCCTGAATTTCATTTTCTTTCATTCACCCTATAATATGAAAATTATCATAATAAGGTTAGCCATCAAAAGAAACATAATTTTATTCTTATTATGGTTTCAACGTTATGTTACAATTTGTCGCATTTTTATAATAAAGAAACAAAACAAATTATCATTTGGTTTTATTGAGTGAAGTAGAAACACAACTTTAAGGGAATGCGGTATCAAATTAGTATAATTAAAACTTTAGCTTAAACATAACCGCATATTTTGTAATTTCTAAACGTCATTTAAACAAATAGCTAAATCAATTAATAAAAATCTAATCATGTGAGACTTTAACTTGCTCTTCCAAGGTGACGTTAACATATCATTCCATTTATCAACTAAGGCATTGTCAAATATATTTTCAAAAGTAAACCATACCTGCCATTGTGTATTTTTTTCAAATTTTTCAATCCATTAAACGGACATATGTATACAATCGCACGTTTTTGACGAAATTTCAGAAAATGTGTAATCAAAAATTATTTAAAAATTTGCTTCGTTATTTAAATTAAGTGCTCTTTCAAATGATCTGATCGACGGGGTTTAAAACGTTTTTTAGTGCTCAGATAAATGTTGAAATAGAACATCCGCAAGGTGAGACAGATGTAAAATCCCTTCAAGAGAATGTTCATGTTCTACAAGCGAATAGAGAGCTCAAATTGCCAAAAATTAAATTACGACCTGATCGAATTTCCTTGTTCTTAAATAATTATAGGGACAGTAAAGATTGTCTCCATCGTCTATACTGCAGTACCTCCTCAATATCCAAACAGGTTCAACTATTATCGAAAAAGTTTGGATTTCGTTTTTCTAGAATTCATATAGAATTTGAAACGAAAACGCATACACCTAACACTTCAACATTCGGATGTTTGCCCACAAAAAAACATAAAATTATAATAATAGGGATATTAACAGCAATTCTCAGGTAAAATCCTATTCCAATATACAAAGTTTTATAAATCTTAAAAACAAAATAAAATCAAAACGATTTTTTAAGACATAAAATAAGAAAACCGACACCAAGAGTTGTTTTTTTACAAGGAGACAGGAGCATAGATAAATATTTAATTTTATGTTATTTTTTAAAGTTTTATAAAAGAAATAAAAGGTTGTGAGAAAACACAAACAAGAACAGAACAAAAACTTTGTAGCATTAAATAATAAGAACAAAGAAATAATTATCACTGAATTTCAAAGAATTATTTTTTATTAAATTCTTTGAATTATGGGATCTTTATATATATACAAAACAAAATTAAGATGATTTTGATTTATTTTTTAAACTTTATTCTTTGAAGATATTGTATTGAAATTATGTTGTTCGAGATTATGTTAGGCTATGATTCTATAACTATAATCGCAAAACTGCATTTATATCTGAAAGAAAATTATTTACACCATCTAACACGAACATTAAATTATATTCTAAATTTAAAACTTTTTGTAGTTTAGCTTCAGTTTTATTAAGTTTTTTTTTCAAGCATACATATACGTAAATATGTACACATACGTGATCCACTTGTCTTAACTAAAATTTTACTATTGCAAATCAACTGCAAACAAATATGCACTTGAATTTTCTTTTTCTGAAAATGTCGAACGTTTGCCAAGTTAATTAATACATGAATTTCAAATTTATTTAAAACTTTTTTCATCCCAGAAAAAAAATATAAAAATTAATAATACGATTATGTCATCGTATCGTAAATGTCAAGGATCTTACCGCTGAACACGAATATGATGTCTGCGATGACCCTCGGAGTACCTAGGGGCGGTCCTCCGACGGTCATTGCTGACATCATATTCGTGTTAAGCGTCCCCGAAAAACCCAAGTAACGGGCTTCGATCGATTTCGAGTTGAACTAATGGAAAGTTCCAGGAGATGAGTTAGACATACCCGCCCTGGGCTCTAGTTACTCCGAGGGCCATCGACAACATCATATTTGTGTTCAGCGACCCCAAAACTCCCCGAGTAACGAGCATCGATCAATTTCGAGCTTTATTTATGGAAAGTTCCAGGAGATGAGGTGTATATAACTTGCCCTGGCCCCTAGGTACTCCGAAGGTCATCGCAGACATCATATTCATGTTCAGCGGCCCCAAAAACCATAAGTAACGAGCTTCGATCGATTTCGAGTTGAACTAATGGAAAGTTCCAGGAGATGAGTTAGACATACCCGCCCTGGGCCCTAGGAACTCCGAGGGTCATAGTCGACATCATATTCGTATTCAGCGACCCCAAAAACCCCCGAGTAACGATCTTCGATCAATTTCGAGCTGAATTTATGGAAAGTTTAAGGAGATGAGGTGTCTATAACCCGCCTTGGCCCCTAGGTACTCCAGAAGTTTTTTACTGAAAATTGGCTATGTTCACAAACTTTTCTGACGGCTTCCTGAATCGAATGCAAAAAACCGCATCTCGATCCATCTTACTCTGCCAATTTGCTTAGGTTTGCCCTATTTTTGTGCTTTATTTCCTCGCCTAGCTAGCGATATTTCTGTTATATTTCTCTTTTTCTAGGTACTAATGGTGTAAAACACTAAGAAATCAATACAGTAATATAGACAAAAAATATTTTCGATCGTTGTTTAAAATTAAACGAATTAAGCTTTTTACCATAACAAAATTTAAAACATAATTATTTGTTTAGTATTTTGACGTTTTGAAATGAAAAATGTTTACAATAAAAAATGTCAAATCTTCCACAAATGGGCGGAGTTTTGTTGTAGTTTTTGAATTGATAAATAGCATAAAATTGTTAAAAGATTTATTTATTTATTTAGATAAGAGATAATTTTTATTGCTGGAAATATTTAGGAAACAAAACATTTATTTAATTTATTGTAAGAAATTGTTAAGCTTAAATTTCTTTTCTTATAACGTATGTTTATGATTAACTATAACAAATTATTAAATATTTTTTCTAGATATTAAAAAACACATTTTAAACCGAGGCTTGGGATTTTGAATTAGGTTTCGAATTTGGTAAAATAGTGGTACAAATTTACAGTTGTGGATTTTTCTCTCAGATATAAACTATTGATAATTTAGGTTTTGATTGATTCTGGATTGACTGTTTCTTTTGCTTTACTCTTTAGTGACAATCAATCCATTGGTGTTGAGAAAAATTACATATGCAAAATTAAGATAAAGCTAAAATCAGGGCAAATTTTAATTCATAGCATTGGTGGCCGGGGCGGGATTGTAAAACATTAAAATTGTTTTGTTATTTGATTTGATCAATTAAACTTGTCCATATATAAACAAATACGAAATTTATTATGTAGCCTTGAAAAACCATTAAAAACCATTAAATACCATTAAATACGATGATACTAGTTCAAACAATTTAAACAAGCGTTGACAATTAAGCAGTGAACAAGTACAGAATGTGTACGAAAAAACAGAAAGTCAATAGCTAGAAATTTTAAACATAAATTTTGAAATTGATCAAATAAACCAAAAGCTGAATTCTGCCAACAGATTTGAACATAACACTGATGAGAAAGGATGAATTCATCTCGAATACGTAAATGAGAAATGGAGTTTTTTTCTGAGAAATTTCTACCCATATCTTCGAATTAAAGAAATGCCAAATCAATTAAACTCTTCAAACAAAAATAACGCAACCACATAAAAATTATTTTTCGGCTCGGGAGTTTGACTATATATACTGTATACACTTCCGGTTTCGGGCATAACATCATAAACTGCAACAGGCTCCAAAATATAATAAAACCGTTAAACTCGATAACCCAGTTTAGAAACCACCCTGTAGAATGTAGATCGTTAACACAAAAACACAAATCACAATTACAGCAGATTTACTAAGTTCATAAAAAACTGCATAAATCAGTAATATGAAATTGTAATTTGCAATTATTAAATTTTTTACAGGAACAAAAAAAATGTAATTTAAAAAAAAAAATTCTGGCTGTATTCGTAAAAAACGATTCGTAAAACGATTTTAACCCTATAACCTCATGATCCCATAACTCTACAACCTAGTAAAACAGTAACAAAAAGAAATTTGGGTCTAGAATTCTGATGTGGTATGCCATATGTTTTTGTGGTCGCTAAAGCCGAATTCAAGGTCAATTTTAGCTCAGCACATCAGTTTTTTTACATAACCCAAAAATACCCAATAGTTACAAAAAAAGTTGTCTTGTCCTGAGATCAAAGTAAAAACTCTCCTGCAGACACAGCACCTCCACGTGGTGAAGGAGGGCAACGGATCCATTACGTTATGGCAGGACCAGGTAGCGTATCTACTACGAAGCAGGAGGCCAGTATCCCAGTATCGGCAAGCGGGACCACAGGCTTCATCATCATGAACTTGACTTGACAAATCGAGATTGGAGAGTACCTCAGTTAAAAAATGAGAAAGTCGTCATGGTATCTCATGTCTCTCAGTGTATTCATAACCCAAAAATACACAACAGTTACAAAAAAAATTCCTTTGCCCTGAGATCAGAGTAATAACTCAACTGCAGACACAGCACCTTCACGTGGTGATGGCGGGCAACGGCTCCAACCCGTTATTGCAGGACCAGGTAGCGTATCTACTACGGATCAAGAAGTCAGCACCCCAGTATTGCCAAACGGGACTGCAGGCTTCATCATCATGCGACCGTAGCTCTGCATTAGTTGATGACTTGACCAATGTAGAATATAGTAAATTTAAAAAAGAAGGCAATGTTAAGGACTGCCGACAGAAGTGAAAACTTAAATCTGTGAAATAGCTGTGTTTTTTTGTATCTTCCAATTATTGTAGCATTGCAAATTAAAATTTCAGAATGTTTAAATTAAAATCATTAATATTATTCTGGGTTTCACATCTATCAGCATTCCAAGCAACTATTATATACATTTTTATATTTAAAATAAACAAAACAGATCATAGAAAAATTTGCGTCTATCAACACTTTAGAAAGCATGTTGTTGTGGGACCTTGTTCTTAAAAGTTTTTTATGTGTTGTTGTGACATACCTTGTAATTTCTACTACCAAACACATTTTATTTTTAAAAAAATAGCGTATCATCAAAGAATATTCCATAACTTAGAGTAAGGGATGGTACAGTTGATTGAAAATACTTCATCCGCCAGCACCCCTAAGATATCACTTTGGCTAATGAGATTGCACTGCTATTGTCAGTGGTATACGATATCACAAGATAACTCATATGCCAATAGCAGGGACTAAAGTACGCGTGGTTGCCACACCCATAGATCAACAATTTTAAATCTTACAAATCTTCCTGCGGAAAGCTATGTAAATTAATTGGTATTAATGCGCATTGTTGCCGTTTGCAAATCACTTTCGGCCAAGTTCCACCATTTGTAAATAGTTTATTTATCATGATTGCCATCCTGTTTAATCATACATAAGCTGCTTCTTTATATAGAATTTATGCGATTTCCGTCTCGTAATTGTGAGCTTTAAATCGATATAATCGATGTTATCAAGTATCAAGTTACAAGTATTAAGTCTTCACTTAATTTTAAAAACATGTATTACATACAATTTCAAACCAACAATTTTGATATACAAATGTAATTGTTTTAGGTTATACTATCTTTCCTACGTTCAATATTTATTTAGCATGATGACTAGAATGCAAATTGCAAAAGACAGTAGCAATATAACTTTAAAAAACTGCATTATAGATCAATATTTTAAAATCCGTAAAAAGAAATGTTTATTATTTTATGAATTCATGAATAAAAAATAATAATTTTAATGGTATTTAATAAAAATTAAAAAAAAAACAATAAAAAAAATGTACCAAGTCCAGGAATTGAACTCACGATCTACAAGAACATCAGTCGAGCGCGATATCCACATGGCAAATTGACGTGTTAAGAAATGATGGATGTGTTTTATATTTAAAAATATTTTGCTGATTTAAAAATTGATAATGCGAATATATAGATTTTACTCCATACAAAATTTTACATCGCGGCTAAAGAAGTTTTCACTTCAAAAATGAGAAAGGCGTCGTGCTTTCTCATTACTGTGTATATTATTGTAATTTATTTTGTCATATTTCTACTAAGTTTGAAATAAGTTTTTACGGACAATCGTCAGTGATAATGTTTGTCAGACCTATAAGGAAATGTTTGGTTTGGAAATTAATGATCTGAGAATACAAAACTGGTCGATCAAATATCATCTGGAATACTTGCAGAAAACTGTGAAGTCGTTAGAAACAAGATAAAATAGATAGTATATAAAGTAGTCATTCCAGCACTATGGAAACAGTCTCAAAATTAAGACGATTGCTATTTCTGTTATAATAATATCGACGGATTCAACAGTAAGAATAAAAGCAAAATTAAATACCTAACGCTTGCATCAGTAAGTGACCCTGTATAGTAACAACATGCATGTTCATGTTTTTACAGCTCTCGAGTCGATTGATTAAACGTTGAACGTTGATGAAGAGTTTATGTCTGATGTCGCTGATGACGACAGAAGTGACGATTAAACCACAAATAAAGTCTCGTCCATCATTGATACCCCAGTCTAAGACACACAATCATTTGTGAAATTTGAGATTACCATAAAGATGGTTCTGAGTTCTTAGACTCATTCCTAAGGGATAACAATCTGTTGGAACCAAAGAGAAACGTTTCTTTTTATAGAAATAGGAAAGTCAAATTTCGCAAATAGTTTTCGAAAGATAAAAATTACTCGCCAGTATATTGACGTAGAAAGTCTCATAAGCAAGTTGAAAGAGAATTGTTATGGTGTTAGAGACAGGAGACTTTTATGAATTTTTACAAGCGAAGCATTACGGTTTTGCTTCATAACATAAATGTGTATGCACAAATTCTCTTAGCTCATTTTCTTACAAAAAATACAGTACGATGTCCACTATTGGCAAATCTGCTGTGACTTAAAAATAATGTTGCTGAGTCAACAATCCGGTTTCACCAAGTATCTATTTTATTTTTTTGTGTGACAGCAGAGATCACACAAACTATTATATTAAAAAAAAGGTCAATTAGAGTCTAGAACATCTAAAAGTATCATTCATAAATCGTTAGTGGATCCATCAAAAATTCTTATGTTTCCTCTTCTCATAAAACTAAATCTCAGAATACTCAGTCTCAGAATGTCAAAACTGGAAACTGTTTCCAGTTTCTTGTTAAGAAGTTTCTTTGACTGAGCCCTGACGTGTTCATGTCAAACCGAGGTCGAATTCAGCAGCCCCCAAAACAACAGTATACATATTATACATAGGCACCATCAGGGCCGAAATTTTATTTTTTGTGCAGAACACTAAAACCTACAAAAAGACATGAGAGACATTGGGATTCAGGAGATAGACAAATTTAGATTATGTAGAGTGAAGAAGAAATCTCCATCACAACTTTTCGGCAAATTCAAAAGAATAGATCTACAAGTGAATTAAGTATGGAAAAGAAGTCATTGACTTTTAGTCGTATTTAAGGTATCAGTGTTGGCAGGGGTATTTTAGTTGAATAATCATCAGGGAGTAATTAAAAAGTTCGACTCGTTCAGTAATATCAGTAGAAATCTTGACTGTTTGACATTTGAACCATACCTCAAAGAATAGTAGAGAAGTGTAACGATTTCAATGTTGTCGTTTTATTTAACGATACGACATATTAAAATTCTGCAACCAATGGAATTTTTCATGTAAAAAAATTAATTTATTACATTATCATAAAGATATGCAACACAAGAAGAAATGTTCTTTTGAAATCACGTCAATAAAAATTTTTATAGGATTTTGTGATATTAGTGTTCTGGTATATAAGTAGGAGAAGAGATTGAATGATATTCATTTGAAAAAAAAGTGCAAAGCAATAAACTTCAAACAGCGATTTTAAGAAGTTTTAAATCGATAATTGCAATAATTTTAAATCATTTTTTCTACCGACAATTACAAAATCACATGTTGCTAACGCAGAAAGATTTTTGACATAGACTACGTACACAGTGGAAGTGCTGTGAGCGGTGCTGTAAGCAAAGCGGTACTGTTTCGTGCTGGAGCAAAGCAATTGAGTGTTCACAGTAATGCTTTATGCGAAGCTATATGATTACACGATTTTATTAGTCATTTTACTAAATGAATTCATCATCAGACGATGAGTTATTCTTAAATGAAAGTCTTTTTTTACCGTTAACAAATTTAAAAACGAAAACTGGGATACATAACATCACTTTAGACCTTAAAATCACAAGTGAATTTCATCAATTATATCCTCAACTTCGAGAGGATAAAACAAAATTTTTTGAATATACCAGAATGTATATAAAAACTTATGATTATATAATTAAATTCACACAAAATCGATCAAAACGCATGCTATTCAGCTTCAAAAGCTGCACAGAACAGTTTCAAAGCGAACCGCTTGCGAATATGCTTACGCGCAGTAAACAGCTTCGCTTTACAGTGAACACTCTCATTTGATTATACACGTGCAGTTTTGCAGCTGCCTACGCTTTCAGCACCGCTTTGCGCACAACACCGCGTACAGCTTTCATTCTGTACGTAGCCATACATTTTCGCAACAAAAATTACTTAAACTAATCTTTAACAAAAATTCAGATCAATTTAAAACTCAAATTTGCCATACGCACATATTGTATTGTACCCCAGTTCCACCAACATATCGTTTTTAATTATTTTAATTTTTGCTATTCTTGTTAGATCTTTTCATATTCAAATGGTTTTTATTTTATTTCAAAAGTAAATAAACTTATGAAGAAAAAAAAATTATTGTGAAATAGTTTTCTTTTTATTTAATTTACTTTTAATTTTTTATTTTAATCTATGCAAACACATGTGCTTCTTCTTGTAACACTCGTATGTAGAAATTTTTACTAGAAAAATACATTAAAATTTAGTCAAATCGTATCGTGATAATTAAAAATAATAAGAATTAAATTGTTTTTGTCTTGGATAAAATGATTTTTGAACAGTTGCCAAAAAACTATATATATCCATGTATGTACGACATTAGATCACATAACAGTTATATGGACGTCCTAAATTTTGTTTTAAAACTCTTACATTGGATAAGATAAAATTAGAGTCAATGCTTTATTGATATGAATAACACATTTTGATCAACATTATATTCCAATTGAATGACAACACAAATAATTATTTATAAAAATATTCTAGTTATTCGATACAACTTTCATTCAACAGCATCATTTGTCAGTAACAAATCCAACAAGAGACATGTCTTAAATTTATATTTAAAAAAAATATAAAACCATAATTTATACATTACATTGTTAGTAAAAACAAATATTCAATATATGTAAATAAATACATTGATTAAACGCAATAAATAAATAATATAAACAAAATATTTCAGAACTACAAGAATAAATCTTTTAACATGACTTTAACTTGTTGTTAATTAAAGAAATAACCATTTAAGTTATTACAAAAGAAACTGTAACAAGGGCGAACAATTTTCTTTTTATAATAAGAAAAAACTGGAAAAATAATCAACAACGATATGTGCTCAAAATATTTAAATATTCTTAACACAACTGAAAATTACCTGAGAATTTATAAATTACCTCCCATTTTGATTTCAATAAAATTCTTTAATAAATTCCACAACTAATCGAACATGTCGGGTGTGTCCGAATTTTTTAAAACAAAGAAATAATCTAACAATACGTTTCATTTGTTTAATTATTATAATATGTTTGAAATATTTTTCTTTCCTACAACTACTCGTACATACATACTTAATTAAAATAATGATAATCTTTAACAATAATTTATATTATAAGAGTAATGAGTAAGTAATATAAATTCATTGATGTAAATTAAATTGTTTGTGTCGCATTTTAATTCTAAAACATTTTTTATTTAATTTTAAATTCAACTTCATTAGATGCAATGCAAGTCAATTGTAGTTTTATAGTTATATGATATTTGTTTTAGCTACTTTTCGTTATTATATTTATTTTATTTTGAATAACAAATTTTATGTTGATTAATAAATAATGGAAATATTTATAATAAAAGTGACATTACGAATGAATGATTTTTTTAATGATCTAAGGATGATTTTTTTCTCATGGTTATTGCTTTCAATTTGCATTTATAAGAAATGATACGATAAAGAATTTTGTTTAATACCATAAGATTGAAAAACTAATTAAAATTAAAAGATTAAGTACAGCTATTACATAATTTTTTTGTGTTTCTTTTATGATTCAAACAGTAGATAAATTTGAACAATTTTATTTACTATTTGGGTGGCATTGGTTATTACTGATTTCCTAATTGTTCTTTCAGATAAGATAATTGATAATGTTTTTTCTATTCGCTTTTGACTTGGTGCACTATTTGTTATAACAAGCGTTACTAGTCGAAATTGTCCATCTTTGCAGCAGTATTGACTGACTATTGACAATTTATCAAGAGTTTTGACTAACATTCAGAGTTCAACCAACCAACCATTTTGGACGGTTGAGTTAGTTTTGCATAATTCTTGACATAATTCTTTTCTTAGGATACTTGGACACATATTTAACATCTCTGCGATTTTTAAAAGAATATTCAAATAAATGAATAGTGAATACCTCATATCTGTTATAACAAAAAACGGTCACGGTTTTTTGGGCTGAATACAAATTAAAACCTAAAACATAATTATAATTATTATTCTGTTCATTTTGTTTTTAATTTTTCAATTAGTTTATATTAAAAATAAACATATAATTTTAATTTTATTTCCAACTCAATTAAAGCGGACCCTTTACACTATAAAACCCATAAATTTCACTTTACAAAAAATTACACAAATACACCATAATCGGCTTCACTTTTACTCCAAAAAAAAAAACTAATAAAAATATACAAAAAAATGTATTTATCTTCGAATCGTGTTTTTAAGTTGATTCTAGATTCGAATTATAGCGGCCTTTTGTATTAAAGATAATTAAAAATAAAGTTCTGTGGTTTTTCTTTTTTTATAAAAATAATTAGTGAAGTATTTTTAATTTATACAAAATATCTATATATGACTCTTTTATAAGACTTTCATTAAGTGTTTCCCAAATACGAATCAATCCAATTTCACATATCTCTAACAAAGTATAATAACGGGCGCGACTTATTGAAATAGTGTGCGTGATAAAGTCAATAAAATCTTGACATTCTAAAACATGATTTACATTTGTATTATAGTTTTGTTACTAAGCTCAACTGTAACCTTTTATTATATCTTAAACATAAAACTAAAATCGAATTCAATTAAATTAATTAACCGAGTGTGAATATAAATACAAAAAAAAAAATTAAGTAATACAACATATATCAAATTCTTAAATCCCGGATGGCAAATTACTTCTATAATTCTTTTAACTGAAACATCTGTTTTCGCGCATATCAATTCCAAATGGAATTAGAAAAAAATGCTAAAAATTAATTAAATAATTTATTTCAAGGTTTTTTTAACACAACATATAAATTAAATTGGTATTACTTTTTACTGTATGTACGTATTATACATAATTTATCGCAAATATGTGACAATTAGTATTTTTCTAATAAACAAAATAAAAAAATGCATATTTAAAAAAAAAATTAAATGACAGGTATATTAATTTAATTAACAGGTTAGTGTGATGTAACGTTTTTTAGAATATAAAACAATTTCAAAACTTCTCTTATCAACATTATTTTTTAATTAATAGGAAGCAATAATAGTGTTACTAATTTTATTACCAAATCTTAGTTATTCTATTTCCATAAAATTAGAACAAATTATTTTTAAGAAAATCGATCAAGATTAAAAGGTCATCTAACTTAAACTCTATAGACAAAAATAGAAGTTCATACGAAATGAAAATAGGATTATTTAACTATCGCTTGTTTGTTTGATTTTGATCAAGGCGGATGTTAAACCGTTAATGTGATTTATTTGATGTAACATAATTAATAGATAATAAATAAATATATGGAATTATGTAATATAAAAATAAAAATATCTTTATCAATATGAATTCGTTTCTAATATAATCTATAATTATTTCTCAATTATCAGTAAAAATATTAAGAAATAAAAAACTATATAAAATTGTAATTTACGATTCATTTCATATCAAAAGGAGCTTAAAACACTAAAAACAAAAAATAATTTCATAATTCTATAAAAAACAACAAATTTTTGGCATTCTATCTCAAATGAAAGATTAGACTAAACGAGTCTGAAGAACTTTCCTTTTTTGATTGTTTCTGTCTTAAGTTCGAACTACAAAACAGGCATTTAAATATAACAAAATCATACATGCAAAATAGTTGTTGCTTAACATTTTAGTCCTTTGAGCCGGATAAGGTTATCAAATCAATTATCAAATCAACACGGAAATGGACGCAAAATGAAATTTCCGAATAAATAGTAATTAAAGGATTTTAAAATAGTAACTTCTAATTTAAACAAGTTAAAATTTAGAAGTGTAAAAATATATAAAATATATGTAAATAATGACATTTACAAATGAAACTTTCAGATTCAAATCTAACAAAAACTGGATATTAACTTTATCTTAATGCCACTATAATTATTGATTTCTTCAAACATTAAAACATTATTAAATTCTGATAAAATAAAATTGAAAAACTCCACCTTCAAAAAAACATAACAATGAATTGTAAAAACAAAACACAAAAATTGCCATTTCGATTATAATAAAAATATTTTATTTTATGGCGCCATATCAATAAATATAAATTTAACACAAAATTTTAATAAAAATGTAAAATATATTCTAATTTTGAAAACAAGTTTGTGAATCAACAGGATCTTTTCATTCATTGAATTTTTTTTAAAGTTATTGTAAAATATAAACTTGTTGACATTTTCGCAAATTTTGATCTCATTTGTAAAAGAAATAAACTGAAAAATATTCTTTGATATTTTCAACTTGAAATTTGTATAATCTTTTATCAAAAATTAATCAATTGAAAAACATATAATAAACATTTTCCGATTCCGATTGACCTAAATTTCGATTTTCAATTTAGGTCAATCACTATCTAAATCACAATACCGCACCTACGGAAAGTTTTTATTTTGATTATATGCTTTTAGCTACACTCCACAAAAAAATAATTTCCGATTTACAATAACCGTGAAAAAATTATTCAAACTTTCTTTGTTGCGGCAGCTCCATATTAGTTTTTTCAACTTGTTTCTATATCAATATATTTTCATTATCGTAAGGAGTTTTTTATACCGAATACAAAAATTATATTTTTTTTAAATAATTACATATTCCATTAATATGATTTTAATTCATAACAAATCAATATAATAATGTTCACACTTTAACATTATTATATGCTTTAATTTTAAAATATTTGATTAAGAACAGGTTACGTTTTCTTAAAGTTTATCTTTTTTTATTTTTAATAATATGTTAAACTTAAAATTAACAATTTTTAAGAGATTAACATAAAATGTCGAACATAAAACAATTTAGATATTTCTTAAAAAAAGTCGTTATTATATTACTAAATTTAAGAAGCGTTTAATGGAATTAATAGTTATCAATGTTCTAATCTTGACCTAAGAGTGTTTATATTTTTAACATTATTATGGTAATAAAATTTAAGACTGACACTTTAAAATTTGATGAAAAATGTAGTTTGATGTTGTTAGAAGAAAGTGAAACGCATATTTTTATGTTATGGAACCATCATAACCAAAGTATAGCAATAAGTATATGTTTATTGTATTCTCTTTCTCTTTTTGGTTCTTTCTTCTTTTATTTCCTCATTTAATACTTTCTTTTTTACTTTGTTTATGCATTTTTCTTCCGTTGTATCTTTCTTTCTTTCTAACTTTTAATTGTTGTTTTTTATATTCATATTTTTGTTAAGTTATTTATTATTTATTTGTTAATTAATTTATTAATTAATTTATTAATTTATTAATTAATCAATTTTTGATTTATTTATTTGTTTATTTATTTAGTTAGTTTTTTCTTTTTTCGCAAATAAAAATTTATCGAACTGACTATCTTTCATTCTTTTTTCTTTATATTTTGCAATCGTTCTATCAGTTTTTCTTTTTCTTCTTCATATCTTTCTTGCTTTTAATCTATAGCTCACATTATTTTTCATTCATTTGATTTTCTTTATATTCTGTTTGTAAAATCTTTTGAAGTAGTCATTAAATCAGTTCGGATTTTTTTCCCATTTATATTATCAAATGGTAAGATTTTACTTGTTTTCCACTTGTTCCATGTAAATACATAAAATTAAACTGAAATTTGATACTTTACATCATAGTTGGATTTATTATTTAAGGCACAGGTATTAATTTAAGTAATGTAACAGTTTACTCTCAAGAACAAGAGTTCCAACAATTATGTACATCTCCGCTTAGCCCATCAAAAAATTAAAAAATAGCCTAATAGCAGTTAAGATGACAAATTTTTGTAATAAAACTCAAACTATATGCAACACGAATTAATCAATTTTACAAAAAGAAACAACGACAAATTTCCGTCATAAATTATAACGTAAATTTTTTAATTTTTCAAACAAAATAATGAATGTAAATTATAACTGTTAGTTCCAATTTCCTATCAATAAAACCTTCAGTTGTACAGTCAATTACAATAAACTTTCAATTTTATTTAAACGTTAGCTTTCTCATGTATTCTGTAATATTTGATTGTTTTATTGTGAGACGTAGACAAATTATAAAGAAACTGGAGGTAGATAATTGAAAATCTATGCTATAATTACAGCATTCCATACGCTGATTATGTTAATTCATGTTTATACAATAAAACAGAAACGGTTGTTTAAATGAATTTGTCCCTCCTTGGAAATTTATCCCAGATTTGTTGTTGACTATGATATATGACTTCACCGTTATGTTTCTAACTTCAAATAGGTCGTTTTCATTGTACGATAATTTGGATCAATTAATCAATCATAATTTGTAAAAATTGTAACAAACCGTTAGTAAAGATGTGTAGAACCTTCGTTTTATATGTTTTGTTATCTTACCTGTAAATAGAAACGAAAATATATGTTTTAGTTAAATAAATAACAAATATTTGTTGCTTATATAGAAATCTATTTCGAGTGGGATTGTTTCCGCTACAGTAAACTTGTCAAACAAAAATATATCAGTCAATCTTCGATTTATACTAAAATCGAAACTAAATCAAAACAAAGTAAATTGTTTGTTTATTGAATGGCAGTTGCAAATTGGGTTATTATAAAATTGTATTGATATTTTTTTTGTCGAGACCTAATAAAGAACGCTGCATCTGTTTTATTTCTGGCCCTTTGGGGCTTTATTTAAAAGCGTGCTACATGAATTCTGTTAATCAAAATTTGTCATCAAAATCTTGATTCTATTACGACCTTGTGGTATACGCATACACAAATATAGAGACATAACTTGAAAATTGTATGAAGAGAGACATAAACAAAGGTGATAGCATGTCTGTAATGGTCAACTTCTCTTTTTTTCATTTTGATTTGTTTTTATTTACAGATAAACTTTTTTATTAAATTATAAATTAAAAACAATTCTTAATTTAAAATGCCAAAACACATAAAATGCTTTCTTCATAGTTGTACTAATTTTTAAAAATGAATAAAAATAATTACGAGAGTAATTTAAATTTATTGTGTTATTTCCTGTGATTATTTAAGTCAAATTTTTTATAAAGCACAAGCAATATTTTCTAACCAGACGAACAAATATTTAAGTTATGTAAATATTATCAAAGTATATTATGAAAATTTGTTCTCAAACTTGTTTCATTATAGGCAAATTTATTTTTCATTGATAAAATATCAAAAATTATATGCTTATACCGCATTCACAGCGACATAGCAAATTAGTAGATGTAATTTAAATCTGTGCTGTAAACACTTTTTATTTTAAAATCTTGCAACTAATTTGATATCTAGGCTTACTACTATTACAAACGATTCAAATACTTACGATTCAAATTACAATCTACGTTTTAAACTCATATTAAATATGCCAAGAAACTCATATTAAATATGCCAAAGCTACGCACGTCTATCATGCATATTATTTTACAATATTATTTACAATGTTAATATTTACAATATTATTTTCATACTTGTCAGTTGCCATTTCTTTTATTTTTTAATAAAAAGAGTTGTGTAATAGAAATTACAATATGTGTAAGAAAACATATATAACTTTTGTTTGTGTATTCTGACATGTATTCTGAGGTGTTGATGGACACTTTTGAAAAGCTTTGTGTATTGAAGGCACTCGAAACATTTGATTTGGGCGAAGCATTCCATTTGTACGATGTTCGGACAAAGAAGTCCCATAGTTTGGTTGTTTGCAGAAATCGGTCGGCGAGTAAAACGTGGAAAAGAATATGGATGAGGAATTATGTATCCGAGCACTGGTGGTAACGGATTTTATAAAAACCAACGAAATCAGGATTTGATGTTTAATTTCGATAAGCCATTCCTATAATAGAACGCTTTTGAGTTAAAAATATTCAGCCAGGATGGAAACAGATGCAGCTTAATTTATTATCTTTTTAAATTTTAATTAATTCGTTTAATAAATGAATGTTTTGATTTTGATTATAATTTGCATTCAATAAACGCTAGGTTAATTTAATACGAATATTTCCAACATTTATACTAACATATGGTACTGATAACAAAATCCATATCAGATACTCATACTTACGCCCAAACCAAATCAATGCCGAAAATTCGACCAATATTTAACCAAGATTATATACCAACATCAAAAATAATAGAAGAAAAGGTTCACCTTACTAACTAAATCAGCTGGCCTTCACCTATTAAAATGTAGTTTCATTGGATTTTACAAGATTATTTAGGATGGCAGATGGAATTTATTTTAAATAAAATTAGATATAACAATGAAAGTAGTGGGCATTTGTTTTATTGTAACGTCTATATACATATTTATTTTAGGGTAAACAATTTGTGAGCGTTTGGAACATTAATTTTGTGGAGTTGCCATCATTTTATGATTGGGTTATATTAGGTAATATTGGTGTTGTTGGAAAACTATATGTTATAGGTTTATTTCGTTTTTCATCCCAACTAGTTTAAATTGATAGATATTTGGTCCTGGTTAGCATTAGCAAAGTTTAGGATCATGTTTTAACCTTATGTGGATTCAAGTCTATACTAATAATGCCAATAAATCATTCCATTGGGAATAGATTGAACGCCGGATAGAAGTTGTGATGTCAAATCTATCTAATCATTTATGATCAGTACAGAATATTTTTAAAAGTCTCAAAAAATTGTTACTTCAAAATTGATAACAATATAATCTATACAGAGACGTCAATTTTAACCAGGAACTGTTGATAACTGTTAAATTGGTCTTGCCATTTTTAGATCAACCAAAATATTTTGATTTTGAATTTTTAATGTACTTTAGACACAATTTTTTAAAATTTTTTTTGCATCTTTCTCATTCCTCAATAACTTGAATTAGGTTTTACCGTTTGCTATTCTATTAATAAAAGATAAACAAGATGAACGAAGCAAGTTTAAGTTACCTTAAATTGTGTTTATAAAAGCCGGTATTAAAATTAATGTCATGGCCGCTTTGGGTTGCAGTAAATGCTGTATTATAATTCAAACAAAAGTCAAATGAAAATGAAATATTTATTTTGTATTTTTAGCAGAAAAATTAGTTAAAGATACGAACAGATTTTTGACACCAATATTGAATTGGATCTGCCAAAAATTTGTTGTACGTAGGATAGCGAAATTTTGTAAACACATCGCCATTTTTTTAAAATACAGTTGAGTATGTTCAGTAAAAGGAATTACAATATGTGTCACAAAAACACATAAACGCACCTTCTAAGACCTAGGCACCACACAACATGCGTTCTGAGGAATTACGTAAATAAATAAAAAGCCATTTTTTCTTAAAAATTGACCGACGATATCACTTAAATGTGAACTGTAGTGAACTATGGACTGAAATGCAGAAGAAAATGTTATAATCAGACGAAATATTTACATTATTAAAATTTTTAAAATGTTAAGGTATAGGAGGCGGTTGGCATTGACTTTACCAATCTGTTTGAGAAGTATAAGGAGGCTTTTGAAAGAACGAAGTCAATTATTTAGTGTGAACTACTAGTTATAAACTGGTGACCCAGCGACTCAACAGAATGTTTGGATTCGGAATCGACATTATAAGTACAATTTCATAACTTTTTTATATTTTATTTAATTATAATATTTTGTTGCTACTTGTTTTTTGTTTGTATTTCTTTAAATTTGAAATGATTTCGTGCGCTACAACACTTTTATACCATCAAAACTTATCGGGGTATCGTTGCCATCAAAACTTATGGAGGTCTGTGAATTTTTTCAAATACTCCACCTTCACTTCCTTCACTTCTTATTCCGTCTACTTCTTAATCTTCAGCTTCTACTTTTTCTTTGACATCCGCTTCTCAGGCTTACCACGTATACCTAAAATTGCTCTTTTTTGGTCCTAAAAACTGGACCTATGGTTAATTAAGATTGAAGGGCAACTCTTGTTGGCGAACATCAAAACTTAATAAACTAAGTATGGTCATGTACTTCGTAGTATGATTACTAAAATACTGGCGATATTGTACACGGTCTCTAAACTTAAACATTGGTCTTCAACGATCGTTCTGTCATATGTACCTTTGTTTTAGCTGATGTAACCGTTCCAATTCAAGGAGCTGATTTTCTAAATAAATATGGTCTTTTAGTGGACATCAAAACCTAACGTATTGTCGATTCACTAACTTCTTTATTCACATAGGTTTAACCCTCCACTTCTCAAGAACCATCTTTAATTACGATTAACAAGTTACTTGATATTGAAATTGTTTGAAAGAATTTAATTTTTTTTTTTTTTTATTCAAAGTTAGGCATGTTTAGTGTTAATTATAATAAATTATAAATTAACGTCTCTGAATATCCGAAGATACCATGCCAACTAGGGATAAGAATGGAATGCAAATTAAGATTCTCTGAGAAATTTATGAACGTTAACTTTAAAGCCTTGAGGATTAAATTCATCAGGGAAAACCCAGGAAGGTAAGGCATTCCAAAGATGAGAGACTCTGTTGATAAAGTCACGTTGGAAGGATACAGTTCTACACCTAATTATTTGAACTGTAAAGGGATGCGCTGCTACGTTTGCTCTGGTGTGACGCGAAAGGTTTGCTGATTTAGGTAAAATCGATTTGATCTCTTCAGAAGCTCGTTCATCCATAATATATTTATAAAATATAGTCAAATCAGCAACATTTCTTCTGTGCTGCAATGAATCAAGACCGTTAGTAAGACTTGGGTTACCAATGAGTTTAATAGCTCTACGCTGTACAGAATCAAGGCTGTTGAGACTACTCAAGTAAGCTCCACCCTATATGTGAGAACAGTATTCCATGCAGGGACGTATAAAAGATTTATAAACTAGAAGAAGTTGCTCGCTATCGAAAAACTTACGACATCGCCCCAAAAATCCTAACTTTTGAACAGCATTCTTAGCCAGAATTAAATAGATGTTTCTCTTCATCTATTAACTTACGACATAAATTTCTCTCTTTTCGGTACTGTCTAAGGTTTTCATCGGTTTTGTTTTGATTAAACTTTCGAAAAGCCTTTTTTTTTAACTCTTATAGCTTTTTTGCATTTACTAGAAAACCATAGATCAGTTTTCGGAATGATCAATTTATTAGGAATAAATCTGCGCATACCATCAATTACAGTTTCAGAAAAATTTGATGCAGCTATGTCTGGGTCTTGGCCGGTAAGGCAATAGCGTTTCCAAGGAAAATATCTAAAAAAACTTTCAAGTCCTTGCCAATCCGCAGCTTTGTAATCCCAAACATTGCGAGGATTCGCTTTAAATTGTTTTGGAATTTGTATATTTAGTTGTGTGGAGATTAAATTATGATCTGAACCACCCAATGGTTCTGATTTTTAAATTGAACCAGATATGGATCGTTTGTCAAAAATAAATCAAGTAAATTACTACTTTGACCAGCAATGTCAGGAACTCTGGTTGGCTGGTCAATTATTTGAGTAAAGTTGTGATAAAGAGCAAACAACTCAGCCTGTCTACCAACCTCGTCAGTTTTAGAGCTGTGTGTAAGCCATTCTTTACTGTGGACATTAAAATCTCCAAAAACTATAAACTTTGCATTAGGATACTCAACCAACCTATCTATCTTCTCAGATAAATCATGAAATAAATTAAAGTTCTCAGGTGAATTAGGTGAACGGTAAAGTCCAAAGACAAACCGCGTTTGATTTGGGCAACTAATTTTTAGTGATACCATATTGTGAAATTTTGCATTTAATTCAAATTTATTTAATCTCACATATGGTATATTATCCCTAATATAAGCACAAACTCCATGCTTAATGTAGAAAGAGGATTCAAGCTCATAATTGGGACAAAGGTATCTGTTTTTATCTAAGGTCACAGCACGCGCACTGATAATCGTTTCCGTTAAAAACAAAATATCAGGTTTCATATTTTCAAGAAAAAGATGGACTGAATTAAGGTTTATATTCAATCCTCTTATGTTCGCATAGCTGATAGATAATTTTGCCATTTTAATTCATAGAGAAATATTAGTGAAAAACATATATACGAAAACCATAGTAATGCGAAAACAAATAAACTCAAATTAAAATTGACTACTTCAACAGCTGGACAACCTGAATCTAAGTCTAGGTTGACTGTTAAAATCGACAATTAAAATTATGAAATGGTAAACAAAATATTATTTAAAAAACATCAATACAAGATGTAACTCAAAGACAGGCAACTGTACATAAAATGGACTTAAAACATGTTATTAAGTCAACAAGACCACAAGAAAACTAACAACGAAACTAATAAAATATCTACAGTTCTACATAAAAATAAATCAAATAAAAATCAGAATGATAAGAAAAACTTATCTGAATTAATTTTTTCGTAAAATACTTGTATTTCCTGTCCCATATAATTTTATTTATCTTCTCTATATTTTTCTTCTATATATTTTTTCTTCAATATTTTTTTTTTAGAAAATCCTTACCTACAAAACAAAAAGAAAAACAAAAGTTATTAATATGTATTGTATTAATATTAATTGATCCCTAAAAATTAAAAAATTATACTAAAATAATAATTTAAAATGACTTAACATTAAAAAATGACGACCATAACGAGCATCTGTTTCATATAAATAACATCAGGCAAACTGACCAAAGCAAGAACGGAATTTGACCTAATCTTGTATCGATGAATTTGCTGACCGTCTAATAGTCCTTGGTCTTCTCTTTATCTTGATTAAAAGGAGAACGGTGAGTGGAGACCTTGCGGTGACTACCGCTTTTTCAATAATACTAATATGCCGCATATTCAGGATTTTTCACAACTTCATGAATGCAAAGTTTTCTCCTACAATCGATTTCGTTCGTGCGTATCATCAAAAATTCCTATTGATGAGTGCGATATTGCAAAAAGTGCAATATCAACTCTGTTCGGACTCTTCGAATTCATTCGAATATTTTTCGGGTTACGAAAGGCTGCGTAATCTATCCAACGGTTTATACATTCCCTTCTAAGAGACTAAAATTCTTGCATATATGGGATTGATAACGTAGTTACCGACACACGCTTCAATTTAAATATTTTTCCTTATCTTTTCGTAATTCTAGTGCTAAAACTGTTTTTTGTAATGCCTCTTCTGAAAGCAATTTCGCCAATCTGTTTTCAATAGTCTCCCCAATTCATCTCATCTAGGAGTCTTTTTACGTATGGATTTAGGACGTAAATTGCTTTAAGCACTACACCAAAAAAAAAAAATCAATATTTAAAATCGACTGAGGTACATCGATTTAACAAAGTAAAAAATTGCATATAAAATTGCCCTTAAATTAACAAAAATAAGAAAATGCTACATTCGAAAGCTACTTTTGATTTTGAATTTTAAATCAATATATAAAATACTTGAATTGAATACATTTTTGTTGACTTTAATAATCATATCAAAAGTACTGCAGTTAATTCTACAAAAGAGTAGTATTCTTGATATTCTAGATGTTTATAACAACAGCATTGACTGTCGAAATAACATTAAGTTTATTCATTTGACAGTTAAAGTTTTGTGCATTTGTATTAAAAGTAGCGATACAATCGACTTAACTAAATAAAACGTCGGAGCCAAAACAATGTCATTTTATTCGAATTTACCTGCAATTTTGTCGGATTTGCCACCATTATTTTTTCGGGTGTATACGAAAGTTATGTCGCATTGATTAGCCGCGATGATAAAAATTTCGTTACTGATCGTAAACGTCAACACATTTCAGTTTCTATCGACAGATAAAAACCTGGCTTTAAGAATGTAACTGAAGAGGATTTTACTCAAAACTCACCATCTTCGAGTACTAGTCTCAATCCCACAAACGAAACATCGTCTAGATACATAATGTCCATTCTCCTCCTTTGGACACATCCTGTTCTTCTACTTCGAACTCTACGGAAACTAGAAAATGCGATGCTGATGCTACAGCATCAACCACAAGGGCTAGATTTAATCCCATTGCTCAACAACGGCTATTTCACCCTGCCTCCACAATTACACGAGCCGAAAACTCCTGCTCGCGTTTTTAGTGCTTTTCACTTTAAACCTCTCCTTCATTTTTACTTTTATATAGTCCCATTTTTGATAAATTTGGGGGAGTATTGTGGCAAACATTTTCATTATTAAATTTGCAACATTTTTAAATACAGCAGGCGATATTTTTAATTAAAAAAATGAAAAAAGTAATTTTTTAATTTTCTTTTTTTCAGTATTTATAAGGTTCAATAATGATATTTTTCATTAACAAAATTATCGATTATAAGCCGAAGAACACAGATTGACTGAGCTGTTAGGTGGCAATACTGAAGATTATTTCATAACCAAAGATTGATAGTTATAAACGAGCTGCAGGACCGCAGGAGTAATGCACGGAATTGTAAAATCAAGTTTACCTGTGTTTTGGAAATTAAAGAAGAATGGTTGGATAGCTAAATCAAATTTCGAGGCTGATCGTCTTTTTTAGACGCTGGAGCGTTATCAAAAATAAAAATTAAAATTAAATCAAATATTGCAATAATATTAAAAGCAAGTTTAAATTAAATTACGCTTTTACACCCTCCCCAAACAGCCGTAAGGGGAAAGTGAAAACCTGGGACACGTTCTGATATTCAAAATTATAAAGAAAAGTTTGTGTAAGATACATTTTTTGTAAACGAAAAAATTAAGCAAAATTAAATGAACATAAATATCTTATATATTAATACGCTAGATTAAAACTTTGTGGAGCATTAGGCTTTTTTATTCGCAGATGGATTCATTTGAAATTTTCACAGCTAACTGATATTAGTGTAACCTATAGTCGGATCCGGATTCAAACAAATCGGATCATAAATAAAAAAGTTATTATATACGGAAAACTTTTTCTATACATATGCATTATAAGTTTACATACATCTTTCTTTTTGCTTTAAAACAATGCTTTAAAATTTTTCTTTTTTATATATTAGCTATCGAACCGAACAACGAATAACAAAAACGAAAATTTTTATATTTATTTTATATTCATTTCAGTCGTCGTATTTATTTTATATTTTAGTCGTCTTTTATCTTTCAAGAAGGACGGTTTTCGATATTTTTCGATTATTTTGTTTTTTATTGATATAAAGATTTTTGAGATATTTTGATATTTGAGTTATTTCATATTTTTGATATATATTGATATATTTATTTATTTCGATGCCAAGACTACGTCGTAAACGTCGTTTGGATGTGAGTGGTACATCGAGTCGTCAGAATAAAAGAGATTATATGCGTAATATGCGTAATAATGTTGATTTTATGAGTGATGAAATGAATGGTAATAATGATGGAATGAATGCTGAAGCTGATGTTGTTGTGAATGATGAAGTGAATGTTGATGATATGAATGGTGTCATGAACGGTGTCATGAATGGTGTCATGAATGTTGCGAATGATTTAGAATTGAATGTGGTGAATGATGAAATTCCCTTTGTAATTTTGAGAGATTCGTTCAAGTGTGCTTTGAATGTGATTCCAGGTAACTTTGATTCGTATGTTTGTGGTGCTTTGGATATGAGTTGTCATTTTTGTCATGCCAAACATTTTGCAAGAGAAGTTACTTCAAATAATAATGAAGCGTTTTCTTTGTGTTGCCATAAAGGCAAAGTCAATTTACCTCCTCTTTCTGAAAATGCATTTTTCTCTAATATTTTCGAAGGATTGAATTCAAATGATAATGCTATAAAAAAACGTTCTAAAAGTTTTCTTTCAAATATTCGTTCCTATAATTCGGCATTTGCAATGATCAGTTCTGAATGTAATATAGCGGATTCTACTGCACGTGGTATTTATCATTTTAAAATTCATAATATTTTTTATCATCGTACTGGTGCTTTAATTCCTGCTTATGGTCGACCTCCAATGTATGCACAATTATATTTTTATGATGTTGATACTGCTGCTAATATGAGAATGAATAGAAATACCAATGTATGTGAAATTTTTCTTATGCGTGAGATAGGTTTTGAGTTAGATCGTGTGAATCCTTTTGTTCGTTCTTTCAAATCAATGCATGAATTTTGTGAAAGACCTGAGAATGTTACTGCTGATGTGTCAATGGTTATAAAAGTTAACAGAGAATGTGATATTCGTCGTTTTAATGATGCTGTTCAAACTGATGTGGCTGCTATTTTTAAAAATGATGATGGTGAACCACCTTTTGAAAGAAATATGATTGTTTTTTCAAAAAATGCAAATGAAATTCGTTCTGTTTTTGTCCTTGATTCTTCTTTGGATCCTTTAGCTTATCCTTTGTTGTTTCCAAATGGTGATACTGGGTGGCACGTTAATATTCCACATAATTTAGTTTCAACTTCACGTGCTAATGTGTCACGTACAAAAGTTACAATGTTGCAATATGCATCTTATCGCCTTGCTATACGTGATGGTTTTAGTCTTTTGCATCGTTCTCAAAAATTATTTCTTCAATGGATTGTTGATATGTATGTTCGTATCGAAGGTACACGGCTTCATTACATTCGTTCAAATCAATCTGCTCTTCGTGCTGATTTGTACAATAATTTAACAGATTTCTTGCATCAAAATCGCAATGGCGATGATAATATGCAAGTAGTTGGTCGTAAAGTAATTTTGCCATCTTCTTTCACCGGTTCACCACGTAACATGTATCAAAATTACTTGGATGCAATGTCTATTGTACAACATTTCGGTAAACCTTCTTTATTTATAACAACTAGGAGGGCCCGGCGTGCTTCGCTACGCTTATAAATAAAGTTTTTGCGTAGACATTTTGTTGACGTAGAAGCAATGATTTCAAAAAGTGGTAATGAGAAATGCTACCATATAATTTTTAATTTTTCTTTTTAAATATATGAATGAAAAATAATCAGAACTCTAGCTGATCAGTTCGGATATATGAAAAATTAGCGATCAAATAAGTTTTCAAGTAAGCTTCGTATGAAAAATTAGCATATGAAAAATTAGCGATCAAATAAGTTTTCAAGTAAGCTTCGCTAATTTTTCATATATCCGAACTGATCAGCTAGAGTTCTGATTATTTTTCATTCATATATTTAAAAAGAAAAATTAAAAATTATATGGTAGCATTTCTCATTACCACTTTTTGAAATCATTGCTTCTACGTCAACAAAATGTCTACGCAAAAACTTTATTTATAAGCGTAGCGAAGCACGCCGGGCCCTCCTAGTTAATATTAATCAATTAATTATTTTGCCAATACTTTGACATTTTTAATCACAGAATAGAATTTTTATGTGATATTACGATACTGCTAAAAGTGTTATCTTCATATATTGATAATTCATAAAAATTACATTATTTCATTATAATATAATCAATAATGAAAATATTTCGATTAGTTTGTTTTTTATGAATAATAATGAATGAATAATTTTTCTTATGTTATATTTCTTTATTCATCCAGAAAACTTTACAAATTGTTTATTATTTCTTTATATCTTTGTTTTGTTGTTGTTAACTAAAGGGTCGACCGCTTTTATACAAAGTTATAAATTAATAATTTATTTTTTTTTTGTAATAAAAAATTAAAAATTTTTGTTTTCAGTGTGTGGTTTTTTTTATGTTATGTTGATTTTAATATCTTAATGACGTTTGATAGTTTTACAGTTGAACACTTGTTAATCGAATGATTCACCTTTTCGGTTTATGAATTCTGTCAACTTTATTTATATACTTTTCTTTTGTTGTACTGTAGCCATTATGTATATTCAATAAAATTAATTTTCAAAATTATCTAACATAATGATTTTACCCATAATGGAAAATAAATATAAAAAGATGAATTATTATATAAAGGGACTGAAATTACCATAATTTATTTTTATCATGTTATACGATTTATAGTCATGGGGTTTTATTTTTATGGTTGACCAAATCTCAATTACATTTGGAGTAAATAAATAAAAAACAAAGTTTAGCAAAACAAATTTTAATTGCTAGTAATTAATTACAATCTTTTATTGTGTCAAAATAAACAAACTTTTAAAAACCGAATAACAAAGAAGCAAATATAACTGTGACATGTGTAATTCTGACATTTTAATTTCTAGAATTTTCCAAAATTTATGTAATATCATTTTGTTTACATTATTTATTCGGTTTAATCACGCATGATTTTTTTTTTTTCATGTTCAAAGGAAGTAAAATCTAACATTTAAGGAATTAACTACTTTTGGTCCCTAGAAATTCAAAATAATTATTATATTAATAGTTTAATATGACAAACGTCACAATAAACCATTTCAAAATGCAGAAAATGAATCATTAATTTTTTACCACTGAAATTCTTGAGCCAACAAATAAATTCGTGCTAAAGGTTCTCACACAATTTTTAATCTCGATATATATTTGTCTGAAAACCACAATTATAATACGATTTCAATTTATTTTATTAATAATATTTAATTTTCACTTGAAAACATTCTATGATAAGAATATGAAGAATGTTGATGATTTGAATTCTTTAATATGATTGTGTATCTTTCTTATCTTTATATAATATGACGAACGAAAAATACTGGTAATTACATTATTTTAATAATTTTCGTGAAATCTTCAGTCTCCCAAGAACAAGAAAATGTTTTTTTTATTTTTCATAAAAATGAAATGTCTCCCTGTATAAATCGGACATGATAATATTTTGATAAGGTCAGATCCATAAAATATTATTATCTCACCGTGGGGATCTTAGTCTAAAATAAAAAACGAAAATAACGTAAGTTGATAAGTGTTTGGTTCGTCACGTAATTACGTAACTGTATGCATTCAATAAAATTTTAATTTTTCGATGCACGAAATGGTTGCACCAAATGCTAATCTATAAAATGATTCAAAAACTGTTTTAAAATCTAAAGTGTTTTAAAAATAGTATATATAAATATCAACCCATCCTTTAGGAAAAACATTGTACATAATATAGCGTTGACAACGATTTTATTTAATTGAATAAAGTGAGCATAACCCTCTTTCTATAATTGAATAAATTTATTCCACCTTTTTTTACATCTAACTATTTTATTCACTTTCGTTGTTATGTTAATTTAATTTACAAATTCAATTTTAATTATATAGTTTAATCACGAGATTTTTTTTCAAGTTATATTTTCTATACGAGTTTTATTTAGTTTTAAACTTCTTGCTAAACGAATCGTTTAGAGATTTTGTTTTTTTTTTGGATAAATTTTTCTAGATAAATTATTATGAAATAAATATGATTAGTGTCATATTAAGTTGTATTTTATCGTTTTATATCGGTTATCGATTAATCCAACGATCAAACAAAAATAAAAGACAAAACAGAGATATTGTTGTTTTAGTTTATTGAGTTTGGAACGAAAAAATTATGATTTGTGAAAGAATCAGAAGAAGATTTAATCGTTGATCTTCATAAAAATTGAAATTTAAAACTTATATCGACAACATAGGTAGAAGGGTTGAAAAGCACTTAGTATACTAAATTAAACTAGTCAATCCATTTCTGATATCATTTTCAATGTTGACTCATCCAAATACCAATTTTTTTTAAAGCAATAAAAATAAAAATTTATTCTGTAACCATAAAAACATTCACCAACCATTTTCATATAAAATCTTTATTTTTCATTAATCTTAATATAAATTTCATTGACGACCAACGAAACGATACAAATATAAAACCACATATTTGAGAATAAAATGAAATTCAAGATTGAGAAAAGGAATTAAAACAAAAAAATGAAATTTAAGATTTTAGTTTCCTTTGTTTTGTTTTTCAACCAACTTGATCTCATAATTACCCTCGTTTTTTATAACGACAGCATCATGTTCCGAAACCAAAGCAGCATCGTTGGTTTGTTTCGCTTAAGTCATATAATTTTTTTAATGGAATAGATAAAATAAATATAATTTATGTCTTAAAAGGAAATCTGTGTATAAGGATAGTGTAAGAAAAGAGTTTACAAAAAATTGTGATTTAAATATATTCTGTTTCTAATGTTTTTATCAGCGAGTTTGTTTATTTTATCGAAATTCTTTTGTAATTAAGTTAAAGAATTTAGCAGGAGAATATAAATAGTTTGTGTACCCTAACGATTATTTGATTACTTGGGTAAATAAGCAATTGCAGTTTGGTATTGATTAAAAAATAAGTTTAATTCAGACATCAGATAAGTAATTTGACTAGAAATTTTGATATTGGCGACGTTGATACGTAGGTCTAGGTGGGAAACGTAGTTTTTTGGAAATATAGTGAGCTTACATAGGATGTAGTATACCAACTGACATAGACTTTGTTGTGCGTAGTGACAAAATGGAACGTTGAGATGCAAAACATTTTAACGTCATACTTAAAGAATAAAGCGTATGTAACATGTGGATAAAGACATTGTAAAAACCAAAAGCAAAAAGAAATTTAATCGAAAGTGAAAAACGAAAGTTCTAAACCGTACTACATGCTTATGTACCAAGCGGCCTGACAACTTTTTATTGATTTTTTGAATTTTGGTAATTTTCAAATTTTTTTTATATATTTTGAAATTTTTTTTCAATTTTTAAAGTTTTTTTGTACATTTTTTTTACAATTTTTTAAATATTTCAATTTTTGTTAACTTTGTGAACTTTTTCTATATTTTTTTAAATCTTTTATAACCTTTGAATTTTTAAATATTTTTAAGTTCTAATAATTTCCACTACTCAACTTCAACTGCCAAATCCAGCTCAACTGGTGTTTTATTATTTTGGAATTATTTTTCTTCAAAAAAACCTACTTTTTAAAAAGTTTATTTTTAATTTTTTTGTTATATTTTTTTTAATTTCTTGTCTCTCAAAATTTTTTGCATCTTATTATAAAAGTTTTTTTTTATCGGCAATTTTGGTGTTTTCTTTCCAGGTCGTACTAGTGAAATATACCCTTTGTCAATATGACCTTCGATTTTTCGATTTTTTTTTTAATTTAATTTTTGCTGATTTTTGTTTTGTTTCTGTTTAAATTTTTTTTTAAATTATTTTGCTGTGGCTTTTTTGTACGATGTGTGACAAGATCCTTAAGTAAGTCCTGACACGCATACAATTTGTTTTTTCTTTTGTTTTTGTTCCTTGGGCGGGAAGACATGATCCTTGTAAGTACTGATGACATTACTGTACTGAGTACTGACATTACTGTACTGAGTACAGTACTGACACAATTTTTTGTGGTTTATGTATTTTTTGTGTGAGTTGTTGTTCTGAAAATGGAAGGCAGAATACGTATGTTTTTACACACAGACAATGGTGGAAGGCGTAAGTATGTGACTCACAGATAACATGTATGTTTAAGTTTTTTGTGTATAATTTATAACCGGAATGGTAGCAAAGGTTCTGCAAAAGTATTCCTAACAGAGTTTACAATACCGTGTACCATAGTTGGATGGCAATTCCATGACTGTATCCAAGGGTTGGAAGTGGTGAATTTACATAAAAAGACCTTTTTGACTTAAAACAAAAATTTTTAATCAGAAAGTTTATTTGTCTTTTTTTTTATTACCGTATTAAGAAGAGCAAATACGTTCAAACCATTTTGAATTTTACATTTTTGTTTGGTTGCCTTCTGACGAGTGACGAACTATCACCAAAACAGCCACATCATTTTATAGAAGAATGAAGATAACGTAGCAGGAGAAGATTTTGTTTTAATTACTTATTTTAAATGTATGCTAGTTTAATGATTAAGATGGAATACTAACGTGATCTTAATTTAGGACTTTCATATTGAATCTGGGTGGTGTTTGAGATACGCAGTAAATTTATTTAATTAATATGTCTAAATTTTCTTGTTACTGATAACTGAGGTCGGTCGTAAGAGTTTATACCCAACAGAACAAGCGAGTCCACCACATTTTATCCGACAACAGGTACTCGGGAGAACCCATCACATTGTACAATATCGATCAGACTAGCCAGCGACTCGCCGTACGTACATGCATCTTTTGCCAAACTGTCATCAAAACTGATTCACGCACGCACGAAGAAATGAGCCACCAACTCCCTCTATATTTGGGCTTTAACCGTAGAGGAAAGGAGTGGGTCACATGATTACGGAATATTCTAGTATAGCTGAATTATTGGCAGCTTCATTTGAGTTTTGCTCTAGTTAATTTTTAAAAAAATGGCTTTTTTTCTATTATTTTATTTTTATTTCCTTCATCTTGTTCTGAAATATTGACCTATGTCATATTTTCTTAAATGACAGAACTTATTGTTTGGCTATCCATTCTTTAAAACAAATTTCGTTCATCAAACCTTGGTATGTTGTATGTAGGACACAAATCTGTAGGATGGCGTGATGTACGACACAAATCTAAAAAGGTTTCTGTGTGCTGTTGTGACACATATTGTAATACCTACTACACAACACTTTTAGTACAAAAAAAAATTAAGTTTCAAATAAAACGGTTGTTCGGAACATCACTCCTCCTTTCCAATTTGTTCACTTTTAATTTCCTTTTTAAAAGTGAAGCAGTAACATATACCAAATTTAAATTAAGATTTCATTCAATTGTGTCACCAACCCACCGACATGCATTTCGTAACTAAAACAGTAACTGACTGCAATATAAAATTAAATTTAGCTGCGCCAGACTAAATCGTTTTTAAAACAACTTATAATTCTGAAAATCTCGCACATAAAAATAACAAACAGTTCCAACAGTTTTTAAAAACATTAGTGAGATCATAAACAAATTTGATATGAAAATATTTACAAATAATCGATAGCACGCTGTCTTGCGTATCTGAATATTACAATCATCTTCTTTTCCCATACAACTTAAAAAGAGATTTACATAATAACAATAATTACACAATCAATATTCGTCATTTGAAAATTTACACAACTATTCAAATAAAAGATCATTGCTGAAACAACATACATATAGCAAACAAAATATGATCATTAATTTCCGACTCAAAAAGACAATCGTAATAATTTTTAAAATAATCGAATAAACAGAAAAAATGAAAAAAAAATTTAAAACGAATATCATGGCCATAATCATTGCCAAGTTTATAGTGGAAAAAAAAATTTCAATGTAATAAACCATAAACAAAAAAAAATTGTAATGTAAAAACCAATACTCAAATCAATTTTTGATAATATTTTTTTGTATTAATTATGGATGATCGTTAGTCAAATATGTGCTTAAACTTTTATGTAAATAGATTTAACAAAAAAAATGGAGAGTTGATCAGTTTGTAATACTTTTTTCAGTTATTGATCTCACTGATATTGAACTCTAACGATCAAATTTCTGTGCTAATTTTCCTGTCTGTATAATAATACAAATCAGTCTGTGTTGATTGATAGATTTGTGGTTAATGTATTTGACGTTGTTGTGATATTGCAATATTGATAATGTATGTCAAGAGATCACTTTTAAACACGATATATCAATATTTTAAATGTCCATTTTACTCGAGTGGTTTTTGTTTTATTTTATTTTTAGGTTAATATATTTAAGCTGATTAGATTAAAATGTTCGTTCGATTGTGCAAGAAACGGCTTAGGGTTAATAAAACTTCTTAAGCTATGAGGATCAAAACCAAATTTTGATAGATTTCCAATTAAGCAATTATTGATCAATTATGAGAATCGAAATATAAAATGATGAAATGGAATACTGAAAACATCTGTTCACCTTGAATATCGATCAATTAAATTTTTTTTTAAATTAAAACAAATAAAATTTAAAAAGAAAATAATTTTATTTCGTTTATTTTTTTGTTTGAACTATTTTAAGTTTAAAAACAACTTAATGTTTTATCGAGCGGTGATAGATAAATAGAATCTGGTAACCTTTCAATATGATGACAAGAGTTGTAAAACAAAAGATTTCCATATTATTTTCAGAATTGATAGCAAAAATAGGTTTACTTATAGTAATATTTATCTTTTATTCATATCCTTTTTCACACCCATATCTTGAATTTCCAAAATAAATAACGTTCAGATTTCTCATTTAGATTAATTTTATTATAAATAAGGAAATGATAAATAAAATTAATAGCATAAATTTAAGGATATACGGAAACAAAGGTTTATACATTCAAACAAATATATTATCATATAGAAATGTTAGAATTATAAAATTTGAATATTCACTTGAGATGATATCATTTTTCGAGTTGAATAAAAATAATATATTTCAAACCGAAAAACTAATCCTCTTAAAAGCTAAGAAAATATTTTCTATTTTAATTTCATGTTTTTGGGGTTTGATTTTCAAATAATCAAATTTAAGTGAAAAAAAATGTCTAGAAAGAGTTATTACAAAACTAAACATCAAATCATATGAAATTATGTTGTCATCTTAAATTTGACATGAAAAGAAAACTGCAATGACAGTAAATAAATCAAATTAAGGAAACAGCAAGACGAAGTGGATTTTCTGATAGCATTTGGCAATAAGTCAGCATCTTCGCCTCTTTGGCGTACAAAATCGTTTGTCAATAGAGAAAAGACTAGGAATCGAAAATATATCAGAGTTTGTTCGCAATCAAGGTTTCTGAATTCATTATGGGCCGATTGTATGAACAACGGATGGTTAGAAAAAAATCCGAGAGTAAAGCTATATCTTCATCCGAGGATTTTGTTTTTCGTCAATTGTATGAATACGAATAGAATTTTTTATATTTTAGTTTTTATTGCATTTTTATAGCATTATTTTTATAAGTAGCAATACTTTTTCTTTTAATTTTCTGTTAAATTTCTGTTAAAAAAACTATTTAAAAACGTAAAAAATTAATTATATTAAAAAAATTTATTTATTTGACTATTTATTTATATCACAAATTTTATAAAATTTCTATAGAAAAGCACAAAAGCTAATATTAGAAATAAACACAATTATCCTGCTGTCAAGCTATGCGCATGTCAAGAAAAACAAAATTAAATTGTTCTATCCACTGTTCTATACAAGAAAAACAGCAGATAGAACAGAGAATAGAAGAATATCCGCGGATACATTTTTTGTTTTATTGTGATTCATACAATACAAACGACGTTATATCCGAGAGTATATCTTCAATTCGCGTTCATACAATCGGCGTTAAATGTGATCTTTACCACATGTTTTGCAAAATATTAATTAGCATAATAATAAGTTTAATAATAAGTAACCAAACATTTGATCAACAAAATCCGAACATCAACCAACAGTTGAATATAGTTAACAATAATATGGCTGCTAATGCGGATGAAATCACTGCAACACTTGTCAAATAGAGATGAGTGAACCAGCAAATAAATGAGTTGAACATTAGTATACATCAACATTTGGAGGAGAAACTTCTAAAAATGTCAACTGCATTCGATGAAAAAGTTGAGAAAAGTGCTAAAGAAAGTACATGTATGATTTTGAGAAAAGGTTGCAGAATCTTGAAACGGTAAAAATGACTACACATTTGGTTAAACAAGTACCAAATATTAAAATAAAACCACCATCGTATGACGGCTCCACATATTTTGGCATCTTCAAGTTCCAGTTTGAGACCGCAGCAGATCGAAACGTCTCGAACGCTGAATTTCGTTTAGCTTCATTAATAATTTCGCTTAAGGTAGAAGCAGCTGAAATATTGCTGGCGGAAAACTACCGCAGAAGTTATCCAGAAGTAATAAATGCTTTGGAACGAAAATACGGCTGCGATCATATAAGGGAGTTATACATTCTTGACCTAAAGGGCCGCTTACAACCAATTAGAAAATCTCTACAGGAATATTCCTCGGCAGTGGAGCGGGTTGTACATTGCGCACACTCCACACCGAATTTTATGAAGAAAATGAAGATCGAGGCCCTCATTGACAGTATCCAAGATCCGGAAACCAGAATAAAAGTAACGACTACATCTAAGGCGACATTCCATCAAACAGTTGCATACGCAATGCAATATGAGATAGTACAGAAAATCTGTATACCATCTGTTGGATGCAGAAAAACGAATGTAGAGTTGAACATCAGAGGAGAGGGATTGGCCCACAGGGGTGGAAGCGACATCAGATGTGACCCTCTTCATCAGAGTTCAGAGTATGAAGAACAGAGAAAAGAAAACTCCTGTGCTGGATATGTAGAAAATCATGCCATTTCTCACAGGACTGATAGAACAAGAATCGTGAAACATCTTCGTCATAAAATGGTGAAACCAAGAATAGCGGTAAATGGCGAAACTTTGGGTATCGAAGAACATATTGAAGGTAAAAATTGCTTTATAACACTGGATACAGGTTCAACTCAAGCATTCGTTCGCAAAGTTCGTATAACAAAGTAAATATGTTTTTTGTTCGTATAAGAAAGCTTTGTATAGCAAAGTAAATATTGTGAAACTCAAGGGACAAAAAGAATAACGTCCAAAGGAGTGAGAATCGAGACTCAACAAGGCCGGCCAAGGACAAATAAAGGAACAGGATGTAATTCTAAACAGGATTAGAAATAGGAAAAAGAAAAAAAATATTTTAGATTCAACAATCGAGACGAACAGGTTTGGGTGGGGGTAATGTTACGATTATATATAAATGCAATGAAATACAAAACATAATTGAATTCAACTTCAATCGATTTACAATATATCAAAAATAAAATCAAAGTCACATTCGTTTCTTAGAACAAGGGTCAACATGAAATAAAATTGAATTATTTTCTTCGTAAAGAGAGTCGTAAACCTCGAATAACCGAGAAATTATGCAGAAATGTATATAAGGAATTCCCTCTTTTAAATTTAGTTAGTTTTATTTTAGACCTGCGATGGTGTAAAGCTATAATTAAAATTGCGATAGTTTAAGTGGACTATTAAGTTATTTTAAATTTAATTTAATTGTGAATAAAGTTTTAAGTGTTATTTAAGAGATTGTTTTGGACGTTGTATTCATACTAGAAATTTCTTCAATAAACCGTTGGAGTTTTTGTAGTTGTTGAAAAAATATTCTCGTTAGGAATATTGCTTGCTGTATTGTTTGTTGTTGTTGTGGAACAATTAAGGTGTTGAATACTTAATAAAATCTGGTGGCTTTGCTTACTAATCAGTGATCGAATCCAGGAAGAGATTTGGGAATTACGTTTATCGAATTGAGAGTTAAGCCATTTCGAAGGAAGGTTAGTAAAACGTAACAATATATAAGAGATTTCTAAGCCAGGATTCGCCAGATGGTTATTCTGGTTTCGTTACCGTATTTTTTTTATTATTTCTTTGTGGTATGAAGTTCAAGACTCTACAACTGCATGCAGTTATTATTGTTTTATCGATTAATTCAGTTATTTTAATCGCTTCAAACGCATTTGATATAAGATTAATTTTTAGCATTTCCTGATCACAATATATTTTTTACTCTTATTCATGGTACGCAATAGTGCAAAAACTGTGCGAGTCTAGAATTTCTGTAGACTTAGATAAGAGTTTCGACTCAAACTGGTGGCCCTAATGAATTATTTTAGCAAAAAGAATGCAGCATTTTGAAATATGGTGCGCGTAAAAAAAAATCTAACAACGATGACAGCGGTTATATCTATTTTATTGGTCAGGTTAGGACAATGGAATAGTAGTGGTCTAACTAAATCCAAAAGAATATATCAAATTGGAAGGACAAGTTCAGATCTTTTGAAATGTTTTCCATACATTGCCAAGCACACGTGGTCATTCTTTCTCTGATTTTAAACTAAAACAATTTCTATTTCTAAATTTAAACAAAAATAAGATAACATTTGCATGTTCTTACGTTTAGATTAAACCAAATTTAGGTTGTCTTATTTGTTTTTAACCCCCGGTATTTAAGTCCAACCTATATTTTCGTACAAATAACTAAAATTCAAACTGTAAAGTTTGCTCTATTTTACATATACATAATCTATTTAAAACTAAGACTCTACTTATACTTAGACTTTTTCTTAGACTTATTCTTTTTGTATTAGTTTAACGTTTTGTAAGGTAATTATAAAATCTCTTTCATAACAATTTTGTTTAAAAAATTAAATATAGGACTAAAATTTTAAACATTTACCCGAAATATTTTACCTTTACCTTGAGTTACACAATTCATATTTATTCTTGATTACAATATTAGGTGTAGAAATCGGGTCAGTTACTAGAATTGTGTTCAAAGTTACTCTAGGCTAAGATATAGGTCAAGAACTCGTCTTCGTCGAAGTTCAACAAAAAAACTGACCGACAGAAATGCTGCTGTTCGTTGGGACTCCACTATTCATATATTGATACTCGAACTTTGACAAATAAATTGGACTTTGTGGTTAACGATTTTCAAATTTTCCCAAATCAATATTCACAATTTATTACCATATTTTTAGCCTGGTCATCACGAATCTTAAATTTATTTTGAGTCACTGTTTTTGTTTAGCTCAAACAATGGTTTTTCATGCTCATCTGCATAAAATAAAAGTATAATATTTCGATGGCTAAAACTTCCTATAATCATTTTTCTTTACAATATATGTGATGAAAATAAATTGAGAATTAATCGATAACAATTGTTTATTTTCTTATCTAATTATGAAATAATGAATGACCCAATTATCTTAATAAACGATAAAACGACTTACAATATTAATGCTAAAATACTTATTGAGTGGAAAAATGATTCAAGCAGTTTGGTGAATGGTGAAAATTGCAGTTGAATTTGTATCATGAATATTTCCTTAGTGAACTGAATATAATTAAAATGATAAGCATTACAATTTAGCATGTATCTTTGACACTGGAGATGTTTCTTAATGTTTCATAAAATTCCTTATACTTATTAATTTCATTCAAAAAAAAATTTAAATAAAATCTTCACCTGGCTTCTTTGTTATTTTAAAAAAAGCTTAAATAAGACACCAGCAACAAAAAAAAAACGAACAAGAGATACAAAAGAAAATTCTTCCTTAAATTTATTTCATAAAAGGAATTCTTTGAAATGAAAATCTGAGATTTTTGTTGTTTGATACCTTGAAACGGTCTTTTGAGTTAAAAATAAATCTGTATCAAATTCCAAGATGAATTAAGATAAAAAAAGGATTTTATTGTGTGTAGGACGGTTTTGCTAATTTTAAAAAATTAATCATTGTTAAAGTATACTAAATACTTTTCAAAAATGTAAAATAATTGCTTTGTTTAAAAAATTGAAAAAAAAGGAAATTCTATTTGCATAGAAAGATTTGTTTAGGACAACGGGGCTTCAAAGGAAATGACGTGGTAAAGGTTTACTCAATAAATTATACACAATTACACTGTTTCAATCTTTCATCTTCTTATTTAGCAAACAACATGTATATAAACAATTAGTCGGTTATGAAATTTTATTTAACAATCAAACCTTTATGATATCACACTTGTTTATATTTATGGCAGGAACGAAAAACCTTAAGTAACACACACATACACACCTTTTGACCACCATATCTCGTTTCACAATTGATCTGCGGATCCACAAATTAATTCCATAACATAAATCGCCAATAAGATACCTGTTTACCAAATTTGTCTGCAATAGGTCAAGTAGTTTCTGAGATATTTTGGTCACAGGAGACAAACACATACACATAAAAATTTTCGGATCCCACATATAACGGGTCACAATTAAAGGTCATTAATTAATTAAAATGACCTACGATACCTGTATACCAAATTTGGGTCAATCGGTCAAGTAGTTTCTGAGATATCGTGTCAACAGACGGACAGACACACACCTACATTTTCACCCCCATATCTCGGGTCACAGTGGACCTGCATGTCAAAGTTTAGGGAGATATTGGAATACGATACATGTGTACCACATTTATGATCAATAGGCCAAGTAGTTTCTGAGATATCATTCCACAAAAAGACAGACGCATACACAATTTGATTTTTTTACCCCCATATCACGGGTCACAATTGACCTGCGGATCTAAAAATCAACGCCAAATGATGTTTTGTCCTAAGATACCTGTATAATTCGGGGTCAATATGTAAAGTGGTTTCTGAGATTTCTTGTCCACAGCCAGACACACACACACACACACACACAATTCCGAACTGGATTGCAATCGCATAAATATTTCTATAGCTTTCAATCGAGTTAAAAACTGGGTTTCTGAGATTGATATTAGTAATATTTATGTATACCTAAATTTACCTTTCTGCTTAAATTTTTATACATTCGGTTTTTATGCTAATCCGTTAAAAGTAATAAAGAAATCTTGAACCTCCATTGGTATATATACTGTACAGCCAGAAAACTATAAATGTAAACACCTATTTTTTTATTTTGATATTTATCGACTGATTTTGCTCTGAATATCAACAAACTTACAATAACTTTGATTTCAAATACACGAGAACCGAATGATAGAGATAGTAGGAAAAATAAGAAGTTGCACAAATATATTTGCCTAGTTACTCTTGATATCGAGGACAGCACTTCATCTTGACAGAGGCTGAAGGAATATATAGTCGGTGGATATTTCGATGATTACCAACACTCTAATTTCATATTCGCCCTTACTTGCCACCCTCTCTCACAAAAGATGGTGGTCCCTAGTCTCTAAGGACCTCCAAAGACTATGTGAATGGAAGAGGTTAGGTTTGTGTAGAGTATTCTATTTTGCTAAGGTACATGATAACCGAAACTCTACATAAAATTTGCTTCTAAGACAGCACATTGTATAGAAAACACGGGAACACAACAGTATGCCAGTGCCTAGAGGAAAACGTTCCATTCAGTTTCTTTTGCTTGTTAATATTCTCATTTAGATAATGATAACCATGCTGAACAAAGTTTTGAATTCGGGCAATGTCTTGAGCGCTTCCCCTGAAACCTCCTCTAGTGCTTGCCTGACTTTTAGGATTGAACTAAATTGCAAAAATTCAAAATTATTTATATTTTGATATTTTATATGAAAAAAGAGAAAAAATTCTAAACATTCATTGTATCAACATATACATAACAATCTTTAAAGTTAATTACTAGATTGGCACCGTTTGACTATAGTTGAAGAAATGCGTATGCCGCATAGGAACATTTGCAAATACGAAGTGACTGAGTTTTGACAGTATTCTTTACACAATTTGTTTGGCCCAAGAAAAATGAAAATATTACAAAAACTATTACTTTGGCACACTTTTCAACACGACCACTGTTAACAAAAACATATTATGAAGCAATATTACTATGCAAACTACAACAATATTAATTTTAAATCACAGTTTCTTACGTGCCAGATTTGACACAATTGTGAAGTAAACAATTTGCGACTGATCAATATAGTAAATGTTGATAAACCAATTAATGACTAAGGACAACACACACTGGTTAAAATTTACTTTACCCATCATATTTTATATTCCAAACAACTCATTCATAAAATATCAAATCAATTCTCAAAATTATTTTAATTTTTTACTCACTTTCAATACAAACAAAAGTAATACATTAAGCGCCATTATCAGTTATTTTTATTACCACATGCGATCATCAAACGATAAGATAAGAAAAAAATACCCATATCGTTCACACTATTGAGTATTGAAACACTACCATCTGCAGTCTTCACTACACCTTTACAAAACAAATTTATTCACTAACATTCACCAACTTATAACGATAAAAATTTTTTCTCAATGTCTTCTTGATTAAACAAAACTCGTTTTCACTATAAATAAATCTAAACTTGATAATTAATAATTCTTAAACAATAAAGCAAAATTTTAATTTTCGCAACCCCGTTTTACTCAGCATCAGATTTGATCATAGCTCATAAGTTGTAACTAATTGGATTTGAGTTATTTTAGCAAAAAAATAATAAACAAACAAATTTGCATAAATCAACACCGGTATACGACGGATATTGCATAATTTTAAATTATTTGATTTCGTTGTTTTTAAAGTATCGTATTCTATTTTTAAAAATAAACTACTACCCACTCACATTTTTAAGTATTAAAAAACAGAAAACAACCAATTAATTAATCATTAAATCGCTATTACTAACCTGAACATATGAATCCAAATATTAAAAATCCAAAAAGTATTTTCTTCATTTTGTCTCGTATACTCGTTGATTTCTTCAAATTTAATTTAATCCAAACAAATCAAATTAACGAAGAATAAAATCTATCTATTCAAATTTATTTACTTCTTATATCTAAATAAATATATCACTCAAAAAAAAACTTAATTTTAAAAATTTTACTAATTTTTAAAAAATATAACTTTTCACTTGAAATATATTTTTTTTTGAGAATAATTAACACTTTTATATTCACAATTATTCCTTTAACTAATAATCAATTTTGATAATAACTTTTTTTTTTGATTAATTTTAAGAAATTAAATTAATTTTATCGCGAATAAGCGGCGTTTTTTATTCATTTAGATTTTATAAATAAAATTCAACAAAACACTCCCGATCGCACAACGGTTGCTCTTAAACTGAAATCAACTTTTGAGTTTTTTGTAAAACTTGAATGAAAAATAAAGATGAAATGGAAAAAGACTTGCAAGACTGTGGTTGAGTGGTGATAGTAAAATGTTGTTTTATAGGTTGTGTTTATTTATGTTATATGTAGCGTCAGGTGCTGCGTAGCAAACTGTGTCAGATTATATGAATTTATATATATTTTTTTTAATTAATACGTTTTTTTACTACGTTAATTTAATACGTTAATTAATACGTGTAATATGTGTACGCTCTTAAAGAATCAGAATAAGGAGTGTTAGAATTTATTAAAAAGCCGTATAGTTTATTTCAAATCGATTAATCAATCCATCAATCGATCCAATCAATCAACAAGGGCGGTGGCTGGTGTTGAATAATTGCAGTGTATTCATAATTTTTAATTCAACTAACGCACCGGTAACCCTTAATCCTTATAATACGACATGGTTTGACATGGCTTATGTTAAAAAAACATGGTTTTAAATAAAATAAATTTGCACTTAAATAGGTTTTCCTATTCTATCAATAATTTCTGAATGACAGTCTCGTGATGGACTCGAAAAAAGGCATTTCTTTTGTTTTTAATTTTCGCAGAAAGCTTAAACACATATAGTGGAAATGCCTCACAAAGCATACGTTTGTTTATCATTTCCAACAAATCTGAGTAATCGGTGGGTAATAATATATTTGATGGCATGGATTACTCGACAAAGTCATTTCGTTTTAACAAATATTTACATAGGTGGAGATCCGAGAATTATGTCGTTTTATTTTTAAAATATTCTTATCGTTATTCTATTAATATTCATAATAACTATCAGCACATGAGTAAATAATTAAGCTATTAAAAAATAATAGTATTTTAATAAATTGAATCATCTATAGTGGCAGTTTTGAATTTTATTTATTTATTATAAATATTTTGTATTTATTGAGGTAATGACGATAAACTTGTGAATCATTAGGCTTCCAAAGAATTATATTGTGTGTAAGACTGCTTGGTGACATAGTCTTTATTTTTTATAACTTCAAAATGGTCATCATTATATTGGTATTTAATTCGAAATATTTTCTTTGTAAACAGTAAACTATAAAGAGGCCACAGCCTCATTTTTCTTTTTAACAGTCATATTGGTTACCAATCGGTTATTTTATTTGGTAAAATACGTGCATGCCAGCATTTTTCTGCGATTTCGGCAAATAGTGTAAAAAATGAATTAAATTTTTCTTCCTAAAATAATTATTTTTTTCGGTGACACGAAATTAACTAGTTTCAACTTTCTATAATATTGTCTCTATTTCACGAGGTATTAGAGTTAATGCGAATGTTGATCGACGCAATGATTTAAAACTTTTCCAATAACCTCAACCAATTACCCAATCTTCTAATCTCTTAAACTCCGATAACAGCGCTTGTGACTAAAGATTTAATTACACCAGCAAAGAGACCAATCTCAATCTGTATTACGTTAACCTTCAATGTCGTATCTCCTGTTACGTGTTCTTTAGTAAAAAGGGTTGATTAGTAGGAATTACAATACGCTTCACAACAGCACATAGATACCTTTTAAGAGCTATAGGTACTACAACAGCGTTCTGAGGTGCTAATGTACGATCTTTTTTAACCTTTGAGGATTGAAGGCATTCAAAGTTGTTGATTTCTGCAAAGCATTCTATTTGTACGAGTAACGGATAAATGAGCATTTGTATTTTGACACTATGACAGTGAATGATCTCCACAGCTGGGCTGTTTGCACAAACCGATTGACTAACGAGTTTAATCGATAAAAAATATGTTTGAGATATGATGGATCCAATTTCATCCGAGCACTGCTATTGACAATATTTATAACAACAAAAACAACGAGATCAGCAACAGCTTGGTTATTTTGTAGGAATAAACGACATAAATGTAAATTACAATTAATTGAAATGGAGTGAAATATTTTTAATCTTTCATTGGGGAGGAAAATTTTTCTTGACACGCTCTTTTTGCCATTATTCCAGAGTAAACAATACAGATTGTGACTCCCAACAAACGAATGCTATTATTACTAATTTTTACTAAAGCAAAAGATTTTTTTAGTAGTCCTTAGTAGTACTTATAGTAACAAATTTTTTTTTTTTTTTATTTTTACTTTTTACAGAATATATATATTTCGGCTATACTCCTTCGTCAGTTCTTTTCTTAACTATAACAATTTTACTAAAATCTTTTAGTAAAATTGTTATAGTTAACTGAAGAAGGAGCATATCCGAAATATATATATTCTGTAAAAAATAAAAATAAAATAAAATAAAAAAATTATCACTATATGTGAAAAACACGTGAAATCGGCAAGGTCTGGAAATGAGGTTTTAATTTTGTATGTTTAGGTATTGGAATTCGTTGACATGAATAAAAAAAAATTTCTGCGTTTTTGTTTTTTTAACCCTGTCTTAAGATACAGGGTGTTGAAAAATCAAGAAACTACTCGACCCTGGTGTAGTTAAATGGCTCTACAGAAATTGCTACATCCTGGTGTAGTGAAATGGCTGTACGGCACATAACTAATTTTAATGTTATATAGCTCAAAATGTAGGTATTGAACAGAGCTAATCAAAATAATAATTCATATCATATGACCTTGAACATTTTCTTTTAGAAAAATAACGGTAAAAAATTCAAATTCGATTTTCTAGAAATGCGTATTTTTAAATTTTTTTATTTTTTAATATGTGAAAGGTACATATGTTACTAACATTTTGTAGCAAATTCAGGAGGGCAAAATTTTTTATTTTTTTTTATTAATTTTATTGCAACACGCCTTAAAATTTTTCATCATAAAAAAAAGTGGAGTTAAAAAATGAACAGTTTTTTTGGATTTACATATATGTTTTTATAATAAAGTTTTAAATTTAACTCAAAATAAATATTTTACACTTTTTTATCATTTATTTAATTTTACATTACTAAATTCCGTAGAGTTAGAATAACGTCTAGCTAAGATTGATCCATCATTTGTAGGAATGTATGAGTGATATCCTCGTGTTCCAGGAATTGTTTTAAAATTTGCGTATCTATCGGCTAGTTGATTTCGTTTTGCAATGAAACCTGCCTCCGTTACATAGAAAAAAATGTATGTTATCTTGAAAATTGCCTGGAGCTGCTGCCCAGTTATATAACTCCAGAGGTGTTGATATAACTTTGTCGTATTCTTTCTTAAGACTTGCTCTAGCTGCTTTTCTTTTTACTGTTCCTCCAATTCCATCACATCAGAACTGCTCTAACTAGGTAACGAGGAGGTACAGTTCACCAAGGAGTAGTTAGTTGAAGACGTACAAACGATTTTTTTGATCGCAGTACTGTAGCCACACTATATTCTGATCTAAGCTATAATCTTATCTGGTAATTGAAGTGCACATAATATATATTTTTGTGTTAAAAATAATATAATATTTGCTGTGATAAAATATACTATATCGAATATTAAGGAATCTCTCTGGACTAAAATTGCCCAGCTTTATTTTTTGAGAGTCAACAAAACATATATTGTGAGTAAAAATTAACTAAAAGTCAATTTTTCTCCACAAAACAAAAACAATACTTCCACTACACCTAAGTGAGCAAAAAATAGAAACTAGGGAAGAGTATAATATGAGTCTAAACCAGGGATGGGGAACCTTTTTACCATTAAAGGCCAGTTATAATTTTGCAAATCGTTAACAGGCCGCATTATACCGAGTATTGTTACCAAGTTTGGGGGACTGCATCTGTTACTATAATGGCTCTTTTAGACTCTGTTCAAAAGCGTGCTAAACGAATTGTTAATTTTTTCTGATCTCGTTGTTTTTTATAAATATCTTCATCAGCAGTGTTCGGATAAAATCTAATCCATTATGCCAGCCAACAGTCAAACTGTTGGGATCACTCACTCTCCACTGTCATATAGTGACAGAATGCAGAGGGATTTCTTTGTTTGCAAAAGGAAATGAACTTGCTGATAGATACGCAAATTTAAAAACAATTCCTGGAACACGAGGATATCACTCATACATTCCTACAAATGATGAATCAATCTTAGCTAGACGTTATTCTAACTCTACGGAATTTAGTAATGTAAAATTTAATAAATGATAAAAAATGTGTAAAATATTTATTTTGAGTTAAATAAAAAATGTGCAAAATATTTATTTTGAATTAAAATTAAAATTTATTATAAAAACATATATGTAAATCCAAAAAAACTGTTCATTTTTTAACTCCACTTTTTTATATGATGAAAAATTTTAAGGCGTGTTGCAATAAAATTAATAAAAAAAACAAAAAATTTTGCCCTCCTGAATTTGTTATAAAATGTTAGTAACATATGTACCTTTCACATATTAAAAAAAAATTTAAAAAATACGCATTTCTAGAAAATCGAATTTGAATTTTTTACCGTTATTTTTCTAAAAGAAAATGTTCAAGGTCATATGATATGAATTATTATTTTGTCTGTTCAACACCTACATTTTGAGCTATATAACATTAAAATCAGTTTCACGTGTTTTTCACCTATAAGGACTACTTAATTATTCCTAAAAAATAAAATCTTTTACTTATAGTAAAAATTAATTTTCAAAGTGACATAAAGCACACAAAAACAAGCGAAAAGTATGGAAAACCATATTAATACATAAACGAATGCTTTCACAATCGTCTATTTGTTCGTCACTTCGTATCGTAAATTCGTATGAAATATCGTTAGGGAACTCTGTTTCCGATCTGGGAAGAATCAATAATTGTGTTTGGGTAGATTTAAAAATTGGTCAAATTTTTGTCGCCTCAATCGGAGGTTTTTTCTAGGTCTATATTTGGAAATCCCATAATATAAACACAAAACATAAGCCCTGGATCATAGGATGTTAAATAAATGCTAACTCTTCCATCATTAAAACCATTGCATATGTTACTGATCTTAATTCCTAACTGACCACACTAACCATAACTAAATTCAATATGGGAAATAACTTTTCTTACTTAATTTGTTTTAATATCTGTAACGATCGACCCTATTTCGATTTCTGCCCTAGATTAAGAATTAAAACCATCTAAAAAAACATTTTCATAAAACAATTATTATCCTATTTCAGTTTATACTTTATATCAAAATAACGAAAGCAAAAACATCCAAAGAATTTATTTTTATTTTTGACCTTCAATAATAGAAATTGGGTCCAAAAAAATGTTTCATCAAAATGTCCAATGTAAATTAGTTTGCGGTTTTTCAGAATTTATTAAATGTGAAATTGTAGCCTTTGATTTTCGTGTTGGCATTTTTATTGATTCTTTTGTGATATGAATAAAAATGGCGCGATAGGAGATGTGTTCTTTTGATTGTTAGAGAAAACAAATGTTTATGATTTTTCCTTTTTTTCTTATTCTAATGTATTTTGAAATCATGTGAGTGAAATGCTGAATAGTTATTGGGCGTCAAAGTGATCAATGTACATACTGCCCCCAAAACGGTTTTTTTCCAAATTAACAAAAATAAATAAAAAGATAAGTTTTGATTCCTCTAACTTATCCAGCAACCAGGGACAGGAGCCACCTTTGGACCACTCCTCTCCATCTGGGTTACCTCTTCCTGCTACCCGGTCGGTGAGATGAAGACCTGCTCGACCAGCTCAACCGTTTGAGTATCGTTGGTCGAGGAAGACTCCATCTCCACGGCCAAGCGACTCTCCTCTCTCTTCTTTCTATTCCTCTCTCTGTCTTTTTCCTGTTTGAATCCCTATTCCGTTTGACTATTCCGACCCAGCTGCCTTATAGGATCAACCGCCCCCCCCCCACACGTTCTGCACCCCATTAAAGATGGAGCGGACCGGTACCACATCTTCCCCTCTGAAGGGGAAGATGTGGTACCGTTGCCTGCCCCTGTTATCTTCTAACATACATTATAAATTCAAAATTCTTAACAACAAAAAAACCAATACTGCTTATCACACCCCAAAAATTCAAATAATTATTCAAGGTAAAAATATATGTAACCAATAACTGGTTATCAAAAACCTTTATATTCCGAAAAATATAAAATATTTCACACAAAAAATACACAAAAATATATGCAACCACTAACTGGTTTTACCAAAAAAATATAAAGAATTCACCAAAACTGGTTGACAACGCCCAGTCCTTTTATTAATAAATAACAAATTTGCACATTTCAAGAGGGAAATACATATTTATATTTTTATCTTCTAGGTAAATCACGCAAACTATTTTTTTAATTTAAAACAAAGTATTGATAATATTGCAAAACTCTTGAAATGTGAAACTTTCTCTGAACTAACAAAACTGACTCATTAAAAATGAATTGAATGTCTTTCTTTTTCAAAATTAAAACATGGAATCATGCAATGAAAAAAATGCCATCTGACATTTGTATCAATTTTTATAGACAAAAACCAAGATCTACCATCTTTGAAGAAAAAACATTCTTTCGTTCAGTTAATCGTTATTGAAAGTGAGTTTAATAATGTTTTTCGTTATTTAGTTGTTTGGAGATGATATTTGAATTTGAAAAGTTTTTGTTTTTGTTTTAAGAAATGAACTATGAGGTTTTCTATTTAGAAGAGAAAATGAAATATCAGAAATGTTGAAATGTTTATTAATACATTCCGAAATGTAATAAATGTGTTTCAAATATTCAATTCAAAAATAACCAGACGTTACATTTTAACAAAATAACTTAATCGATAATTTAGATCTTTTTTGGGATAATAATAAATATTTATGATTTCAATTTGTATATGCGCGATTACAGAAAAATTAAAATTTAATATTTTAGAGTTCGTTTAATATTTTTACCGGCAAAGAATTATTGTCATTTAAAATTCTAAAACACTATTGAGTAAAAAAACAATTTTTTTAATCTGTCAAGCGGTTTTCTAGATTTCGTCGGTTGAAACGGCAGACAGACATACATTTTTTTTGCTTTTTTAGATTCAGTAGGTCATAAAACGTCGAGAAATGCCAAAAAAAAGTGGGGGTAAGAATTTCACTTTTGGCTCATGAATGCAATACTTAGGTTTTTTCAAAACCGAAGTAATTTTTTCAAAACCGAAGTAAATTCATATTCTATTTTTTCATGGTTGAATTGTTTAAAAAACTTTGATAAATTATATGATAAACCATAGCAACTAGAATTTGTTATTCTTTTTACGCTAGTGGAAAAATAACCCATTTTGATAGGCATTAAGCGGGATGAAAACAGACTTTTCATATGCTATCATAGAAAAAGGTTTTATCTTCTCAAGAATGAAATTAATTCCAATTATTTGTGTAGCAGCATCAAATTTGCCAATATTATACAATTAATGCAATAACTAAATCCTGTAAAGCTAACTAAATAATCCAATGAACACTAACTGGTTTAGGGTGAAGCATAGTGAACCAGAGTTAAATGTCCAGATACACACAATTATAGCGTTTTCGTTTCTCGATTTAAGTTTTGACCTCAGAGCAGGCAAAACTCTTTCAGTTTTGCCCTTAAAATACTTGAGAATCGAACAGAAAAAATTCACATATTTTAGATCTGTCAAATTTGCTTAACAAAATAAATGAATTCAATATTTTAATGTATTTTATTATTTTGAAACTATATAAATATTTTTATTTAAGAAAATTCAATTAAAAATATGTTTTTTCTTATTTTTTAAACTATATTGATATATTGATATATTAAGGCAACATTTATACCCCGTATCTTGAGAAAAAGTTAAAAATGCAAAATAATTGCCCTCAAAAGGTTTGAAACTTGCATCCAAATCGAGAAAAGAAAACCCAATTTTTTTCAGATCGAACAGAAAAAATGTCACCTGACCAAAAAAGTGCAAAACAAAGTCACATTTTTTTGTAGAATCGAAAACGCTATTCGATAGGCACAAAAAGTTTATTAGTTAAATAGTTTATTTAAGATTTTTTTTATTTGACTAACTCTTTGTGAGCAATTTCACGAAGATTCAACATCGTTTTGAATTGACCCCTTTTAATTTTGATTATTTTTTGTTTATAGATAGTCTTTCATAAATAAAAAATACAAGTTCTCTTAGAATTTTTTTTTTCGACCAGGGGTCTTCACAGGGTGCCCCTCAATTTTTTGCTATTTTGTGATGTGAGTGCATTTTGACGAGCGATTGTAGAAAAACTACTAAATCGATTTTCATAAATGATATGTCGTTGAATAGGTATTAAAACAAAGTTTTTAAAAATGTACACTGTTAATTTTTGAAATAATTTTTAACGGTGTAACATAAGAAAATAACGGTGTAATTGAAGAAAAGATGGCGCTACGCCTTTTTTTTTAAACTAAATTGCAGCTTATTTTATATCTAACAACTTGTGAAAGTTTAGTACTAGTGATATTTTTTGTTTTAAAGATAAAATTCGTTGTGCATATGACTGTCGGGAATCAGTTTATTTTGTTCTGAAGGAAAATTATAAAAATGGCGTTATAAACTAAGAGATTTTTTTTTTATGTCTAATATAAAATATTTCATTATTAAACGATCTTTTTAAAATATTATAAAAATTATATATATACAATAAAGAAAATATGAGCAATTTCAGCATAAATCCACAAAAGCGCTTATTGCTATGTACATTAAATGAAGCTTATAGGAGTTTGAAAATAAGTTTTCCCTTGTGAAAATAGAATTTACTAAATTCACGTCCCTTCGACCACAAGAATGTATAAAATTATCCCAAGGAGTTCATAATGTGTGCGTGTGTACCATACATCAAAATATAAAACTAATGATTCAACACTCTAAGATGTCTTGGATTACTGATGCTGCTTTCCAGAATTATAAAACATTAATTGACTTTGTTTCATGTGGTGAATTAACAGTCGATTGTCATACTTTAAAGTGCAATGAATGTTCAAAAAAACTTCAACA